>LPNX010933082.1:118027-157301 GCA_001517045.1 Pseudotsuga menziesii
GGAATCTTTAAAAGAAGAACAGAGATTATTTCCACAAACCCTAACCTAGAATTCCTTAAGCCATTAAAATAATTTTAAACTCTTGTGGCAGTAATCGAACTTAACGAAATAACAATACATAAATCATTATTATAAAAGTTAAATAGGGTAAAAACCCTAGCTCATATTTCTGAGCAAAAATCTACCAGTATTCTTATATACAGTAGCAACCTAGGATAAACAATAAGATTTGTTCTTTTAACCATTAAAAGAACAAATTAAGTTCATTACACCGAGATGAATTACAATAATGAACAACATATATAAAATGTATACTTATAAAAAGAACTGTTCCCTTTTATTTATACAAACAGGGTGTACCTCTCAAAAGTGAAAGATAGGGTTAAAAACCCTTATATATATTATAATTACAAATGTCAATACATCGAAGTCATAAACCAAATTATTTGGAATATGTAATCACTAGATAACTAGGTTATTATAAATTAATTACAGTCCTTTAAGAACAAACAAAAAGACATTAGTAATTATTATAAACTAAAATTTCCACAACACATTTTAAATTTAGTTAACAGTCAAACTATATCAGTAATAGAAATTGTAAAAAAATTAAGTAGAATAATTGTTCTGAAACAAGGGTTTCCACAGGATAAACCCTAGCTTGTAACTCTGAGCAAAAACGAGAAGATTTATAACTAAACTATGACTATAAGTATCAGTCTTAAAAACATTAATTATAAACTTTTACAAAGTAATTCAAATAGAGTACAAAACTTCATCTACAGTCAAGAAGGATAAAAAAAACCCGGAGTACATAGAGCATAATGTTAAGTATTCGATAAATCGAGACAAGCTGGAAGACAGAACTGTCTTTACAAGAGAACTATTAATTATAAATAAGCCGTAAAGCCAAACATCAAAACTAATTACATTGTTTAGTTAAAACTGAGTCTACCCATCGACTAGCGAGGGTTTGAATTTTGAAACTGGGTAAATCAACAAGCGACCTGTAAAAATAAACCACATAACTTATGGCAAGCCGAGGAAGGCTTCCCCAAACCCTGGGTGATTCCAAATGACCACCCTGTTACAAGTAGGGTAAAACCCAACACATGGACCACAGGGTTTACCCGCATTAAGCCACGAGCCACGACATTCAAAGAAAGACTGCATACTTTCTCCATCGTGAATGCATTTAGAGGCGAGCACCTGCAAGGAGTTTAAAAGACGAATGTTAGTAAATAAATAACCTAAGATATGTTTATGCCATTGTAACAGCAATACATCTGCTGCAAGTTAAATAAACACAAAAACAAACTTTTACCTGTCATTTGTAACGACGAACAGTCTCGTAGAAGTACCGTCACCAACAGACTTTGCAAAAACATCCTGTAAAACTAAACCTCATACAATAGCGAGCCACGAGGACAACGAAAGGAAGCTGGAGCAGACAGCGAGCCACGATGACAACGAAAGGAAGCTGGAGCAGACAGCAAGCCAAGGGAAACAATAGAATCAACAAAGTTTGCAGAGTGAGAACTCACAGCCACTAAGAATGGCTTTAAAACCAAACACCGGAGGTAAAGGCAACGCTAACCCAAGACTCGAGACAACTGGAGCAGAAGAAGATCGACGGCCACCATGAAAGCCAAGTAGAGCAGCCTCAAGGGCCAGCACAAACTGCGGAGGAGAAATGAAAAGGGTTAGGGTTACGAAGGTTCTTATATCTTCCATGCTTGGTCAGGAAAAGACCACATGGTCACGTAAATCAAACCATGCAGTGGATCATTTTTCTATAGTTGCCTGCATACATAATAACCAATTATTTAATCATTGAATCACGATGCATAAACTATATCATCAACCAAAGTATTGCTTCTAAACCGATACGCTGCTCATCATATGATATGTTAGGTCAGGATTAGTATATCAACGTTGTGATTTACGTTGACCTAGCAAAGAAATGTCACCTTTAAACTTTGGTTAATGCCGAAACCGTTCATGCATAGAACTCACTCTATTCATTAACCATATGACTTGTATATTGTAACATCACTAATATAATATGGATGTTAGTAATCCATTTCTTTAAACATTTACCTTGCTATGGATAGAAGTCTTTATCATATAGAAGAGCTCAAGTTAACCACCGAACACCTATAGCTTTCTTATGTAGAAACAATATAGTTTATACATGGCGATCTTTTGTAAAAACGACTTTTCAAGTTGTAACATTTATAAGTGGCAATACGTAGTTTATGTAGAATCATAAGCTCTTTTTAAAACTTGTTAATGACCTTAAACTAATTGTAGACTTGAGTGTCTATTAAACAAAATAGATTATGCATGTTTATAAGACATATAAGAGCTAATAAATCAAATGGTAACAAAACTAAGAAGTTGACAAGGTGTTTTATAAAAACACTTTTATGAATTTCTTTTACATAGTTCATAGCAACGAAACTTTGAAAGATTTTGGTTGTGACTCAACTTGATATTTACTAATGATTCACCATGTCTATTGGTTAGTGAAGTGGTTATAGAAGTATACAAAATAACTAGAAAGTCGACCTGTTTCGAAAGCATCCATCTCAGAAAGACTGTTTGTAGACAGTAATGTAATACAAGAAAAGTATCATAGAAAATTAAGAAACTAAATAAGAATGATCCTACTTGAGTCCATAATTATTAGAACCACATGGTTCAACATGAAGTTAAGAAGTATAGGCAAACATTGATTTCATATGGGAAAACAGTATGGTTTATTTTGTTGTTAGCACAAATTCAAACTTTTAATGACAAGAAGGTTAAAGGTTGTAAGTTTTCTCGTAGAAGCGAAATGTTGAAACAGTGGTTACAAAGATAAGTTAATATATTATTATTAACATACTGACAAAACAACCATTATAATATTACAAGTTATACACACTAAAGTAGAAGTACTTTGTAACTGAGATTATAATTTTAGAGCTGCAAACATATCTTACTGTCGCTACGTATTTCTGAACTTTATTACAAGAAAAATTGAAGGAAGCCAAATGGTTTTACCTCACGGAAGCTGTTTAGAATTTAGCAGCTTAATTACTAAGCTTTATAATTGCAAATAAAACACTGCTGGATACTTTAAGAATTTTTAAAACATACTTGATCGATCATACCTGTAAACTTGTAAGAACCAGTAATCTTCTACATTAGCACAATTGCTAAGTAAGCCCTGGATTCATAAGTTAGATTCCACCTACTTTACATGAAGAGACTCATCAGTAAACTGAAATAAAACAATACGCAAGTAAACCTTATTCTTGTTAGAAAAAATGAACTGTTGAGTTAATATAATTAGGATTTTGTAAAACTAATCACTTGACTGTTTATTTTATTGTTAACCTTTAGCTGTTAGTAGACCGTAGGTTTTAGCATTTGTTATTATCTCAAAATTTTAATTTTTTGTGAAAAATTGGGGTTTTGATATGCAGCCTCTTTTTTGAGTAGGTGCTCAAATTAAAATGAATGTTTGTCTGTCTCTATCATGCATGTGTAATTGACAATCTTCATCTCTTTTGTTATACTTGCTGCATTATCATAACTATAAGTCTGTAATCAATAATAAGGGTTTAAATTTTGAAAAATGGTTTAAGCTTTGGAAATAACTGATTCAGCCCCCTCTCAATTATTTGAGTAATTTCAACAAGCAGCTCAGATCAAGTTTGTTAATGATCGTACTTTACTTGGTGTTTGTAACCTTATTGTATCTATAATATAATCTCACTAATTTATTTACCAAAAGAAAAATCTCCCAACGTTGCCTCAAAGCATAAAAATGGATATCAGGTAAAAGCAAAGAGAATACTCAGCAATATAATAGAGAAACGTTGGAAACATAATAAACTCTGGTGACAATGTCCAAACTCAATCAATTTAGCACTAGTTTTTTCATATATTAATTGTGACAAAGATCATTGGTTTATAAAGAATACTCTGCACAATTTTTATTTTTTTGAGTTGGCAAGATGAGGGCTCAAACATAACCCATGCGTGTTAGGCACCCACATTCTCAGAGTGGCTTGGGAAGTCCACACCAGTGACAATTTTAATAGAAGTAACCTCAGTTTGGAAAAAATGATGAAACAAGAATGTACTTGAGCTCTAAAGACTTTAAACGACCCACAATCTCTAAGCAAACCAGTTTCTCAAAAAATCCTAGTATGAATGGATTTGGATTTGTATATAAATTGCATGCTTCTAAATACCCAAGGTCCAAAGCCTAATTGCCAAACTTACAAGCATCAAATACAACTGATACTGTATCTGCTCTGAGGAGAGACTGAAAGAAAGCCTGCAACAATTTTCTACAACTCTCTATAGCTAATAAAAAATCAATGATACCCTGAGGCTGAAAGCACATCCAAAATATAATTACACAAACATGAAAGACAAAATAAAGGAGTGATTTCCAATGCTACAGGACGATACTGAGCTAATCTAAAACATAATTTCGGAAAAATCCTTGCAGAATGCAGAAAAACAAAAACCATTAACACTGCGCTTTGCTGCAAACATTGGAGATTCTAAGAAACTGCAAAATGCAGATTCACAAGACTATGCATACAACATATCACATATAATTTAGTTTTCCATACGAATGAAACTGTGTGAATGCAAGCAGCAAAACACGAATAAAAAAACCTCTACAACTAAAATTAAAAAGTGTGAATTCTGCAATATGCTGAATATATGAGCATTTAAGAAAAGGGCGACACTCAATTTTGTAAGCATTTATTGCAACCGTAGTAATGCATATGCCCTTGTTAGCAGAAAAACACAATCTCAAGATAGTCCAAAACTTGAGTTCACAAATCTCCATTTTTTTCTAAGTGCTTCTAGAAACATGCTGCACTGGGCGACACCACAAATAGCAGACATCCATTGGCTTAGGTGACAGGCCTGAGGAACATCTACTCAGACAAAATCGCCCAGGACTGCACCCGGTCTTGCCCCTTTAGAACTGATCTCATGCGGATGGGGGAGACTACAGAGAGAATGTAACCGTGGTGGATGACTTAACAATCTGT
Source organism: Pseudotsuga menziesii (assembly GCA_001517045.1). Taxonomy (NCBI): domain Eukaryota; kingdom Viridiplantae; phylum Streptophyta; class Pinopsida; order Pinales; family Pinaceae; genus Pseudotsuga; species Pseudotsuga menziesii. The sequence continues at coordinate 123,097 of LPNX010933082.1, forward strand.
TGACCTCACCAGTGAACCAACACTGTTGTTACGAACGATTCTAAGTAATAAAATTATTAACTTTGCTGCAGACAAAGATGACTAATTAAATTAGAATGCAGAGTAGCAACCCACTGGAGCAAAACAAACCAGTCATATTTAACAGTACTGATTGTCAGCATTCAAGACTATAAGAATTTTACCTCAGAGATAGATTGCCCATATCTGGCAGAAATAAAGATGATCTAGATAGTGAAAATTTTATTCTGTATTACTATTACTAAAAGCTATTTCGACTGTGCAGTAAAGAAGTCCACAACAAGGAAACAGAATCCTCTGCAGAAAAGCAAACTATATGAATTTTAAATTCTTTGGCCAGAAATGAAAGACCATAAAAAAGCTCATAACATGAATTGGCAACCCTCAACTACCAAAAAAATCCATGGACTGTGAAATTGTCATATACTTAACAACATCATTTCAGAGGCCTCTACAGCCAAAAATATAATGGACTTTCCACATTACTTTGGGCATTGAAGAGTGCCAAAAAAGGGGAAAGAAAAGCTGAGATTAACAATCTTCTCATGTTGCTTCACTTCCAACTAAGCCTCGGTCACTCATCACCATTCAGAGCCATCAGGAAAAGGTTTAAGAGCTTCTTTCTTTCCATGAACATAATACTCGACAACGGCCTTCATTCTAGGAAGCTTATCCGGATGATAATTGATATGAATAATGACTGGTTTAAAGTTGGCCATTTCTGGCTCCTTCCTGAATTTTCTAAACAGCACTTTGCTATTCAAAAAGAGATAATAATCCATTGCTCGCCTTGATGCATGAAGACCTTCATAGCCTGGATGAGAGGGGAAAAACAGCAGCTCATTAAAGACTGCCTGATCCCAGGCTTTCTCCTTGGAAAGTCGATCTACAACTCGATCCAAAAGCTCGATGGAAGGAATGGTAGGTCTAATGTAGAAAAACCCAGAATTAAAAACCCAAATCCGCATTGTGTGAGCATAACGTGACCAACCCATCGAAGCATCATCGAAGACATCATCGTACCCATATGCAGTTAAATTTGTGTGCCCATCTGTCATGGATTCAACATCACAGTCCCTATAAAGAAAATCAAATGGGTTCTGCAGATAGACAATATCTACATCAGACAACAACACACTGTACCCCAGCTGTAAAAACTCCCTCAATAAATGGAATTTCAGGCCTGAAATTGCATGGTTGTCTCCCGTTTTTCCCACAGTTTTCGATACAGCATCAGCTGGATCTCTTCGGTATACCGGAACACCCCTTGATTTGCAGTACTCTGCCATGGAGTCATCCAGTGCAACAACAAGATAATTTGTAATCCCTGCTCGTTTGATGCTGTCAGACCATATTTCCACCATGTCTTTAACATTATAGTTAGCAAGACCAACAATGAGCTCCTTGTCTGCTGCAATTTTCCGAAGAAGCTTTGCAAGCTCAGGATTGACGGATTCATCAGGGAGAACAGTGGGATTCGTTCTCAAACTTTTCACACTTCCTATTGGCCCTACTTTTACTTGGGTTTCCAGGGTCGAAGTTTGCGTCTGGGCACTGTGTTGGCCTTGTTCTGATAGGTGAATCTTCGTGCTAAGCTCTCTTACTTGTTTCCTCAAATTGGCAATGGTTTCTCTTGTTGACTGTAACTCTGATTTCAGAAGCTTCACTCGTTCTGGAGATTCACACGATGATCCCTTCAAAACATAAAGATAAGAAATGATTGTTTGCACTGTTTTCCATCAAAACTGAGCATGTAAAATGACAGAGAAAAAGGCTTTCTTGCAGTGTGTTCCATAAAAATTGCATACATGAAAAAATGAATTTTAAGGAATCAATTCGTTTTAAAATTAAAACCACAAAAATAATTTCTCGATTTCCCAAAAAAAAAAACTGAACCTGCCCGATTTACAAGACCTTTTTAGCTTGAATAAAAATCCAGAGATGAATTTATCTAAAATTTTTAGAAAATGATGAAATCTTCCGCTTATATATATAGCCATGGAGTTGAGGAATGAAGAATACCTGTGATGAAGCATGAGAAAGGGCGTTAACATAATTTGGTGTTGATGAGAGTAAGAAGCCATGGGGATACAGATAAGCCCATATAAACCCTAGCAGGATTCCTATCCCCACTGCAACTGCTAGTCTTGAGCCACGAAAAGCCGATCCCGTTGTTCTGAACAAAGACCCATCTCTTCTTCCGCTCATTTTGCTCTGACAGTCCCTTCAATTGGGTTTTGGGAAAACTGCAAATCCTCAAGTGGGTTCCAGCAGAACTGTGAATGGTAAAATGGGTGCCACTGAAAACCCAGAGGAATGCAGAGGTATTAGAGAAAAAAATCAAAGAATTCCTCAGATCTGCAAGAGTGGGAGCCGAGGTTCAGTCAAAGAGCTTCGCAGGGAGGCAAACATTCACTCGAAAGGTTGTGATTGAGCAGGCAATGCATTGGAAAATGGGTCGTTGAACCAGAACAACAAGGTAAAGCGAGTCAATCTTTTTGTCATTCATAACGTGGATATATTTATCGGAAAATATTCTAGGAGCACTAATATGACAGTAGACGAGCGAAGAGCGGAGGGTTGTTGGCCTGACTTACTCCACATGGACTCGGTCCGCAATATCATGGGAATCACGAAGGAACTCGATCCTGTCGTTTATGTTGACGGTCTCAATAATCTTTACTTTTGCTCACATTTATATAATTTTCCATGCTTATAGGGCTTATAGGGGATGACGTGAGGAGCCGGCGAGGTGTGATGGTTGCTTCAACCGAAGCCTAGTTTCGATTTTTGTGGGGAAGGTGTAATGAATACACTGTATTTTAGAAAAAGCTTGTGTGAAGCTCAGTTTTGATTTCTGTGGGGAAGGTGTAGTGAATAGGTTTTGATTTCTGTGGGGAAGGTGTAGTGAATAGATTATACCTGAGAAAAAACTTGTGTGATTGTGGTGGTGGCTGTACTCGTCGTGTTGTGTGTTCTTGCCAAGATTTAGCATGGAGAAAAAGCTTGTATGATTGTGGTGGTGGCTGTACTCGTCGTGTTGTGTGTTCTTGCCAAGATTTAGCATGGTCCTGGTGAGTTTGGTATTCAGTGGCACAATTAACAATGCTAGAGAAAGAAAAAAAACTTACTTATTAAGTAATGATTTATTACTTGTCCCAACATATACTAAATATATTTAAAAAGAGGATTGGTTTTTATATTAAATATCTTAAAAGAGGATTGTTTTTATATTAACTTAGAGGTTGGATCTGAACAGTCTCTTTTAGCTTCGTATGGATGTTGGTTGTGGTACTAATACTAGATCCGAGCTTCTAGTTTTGTAGGGACTTTTATATTTTGTTAGTAAAAGACATATTTGCGATCTGTAGACGATGGGTGATTCTAGGGCAATTGTGGATTGAGCTTTAGAGATCCACAATATACACTCGGTGGAACTTTCTCATTGGTTGAGTTTTGTGAAGGGTCTCTTTTGTCACTTCAACAATCTCCATTTTCATCATATTTATAGGGAATATAATTCCCTCGCTGATGATCTTTCTAAGCGGGCTATTGGCCTAGGGGAGGGCAAGATTGTGTGGGAGGAAATAATAGAGGGATGCTTGGTGGACTCTGGTACTCTAAGTCTCTATTGATCATCTCTCCTTTGCTGACATTGCAGTGCTTTTTGTTGCCACTACTTGAAGTACTAAGTATACATAATATGTATGCAAATGAAATTATGATTGATAGTATATATTTGGTCGGAGTTTAAAGATGTCATTTGAGACACCTTTTTTTAAGCCATCTGATGACTTAAGTTGATTTAAGCTAAGATGATACTCTGATCTCTATATGTAAGCAGTGTCGTTTATTTAAGACACAGTTTTATAAATATAAAGCTATCCTTTTCCGTGTGAAAAAAAAACTTATAAATATGTTGATATAGTTGAAAACAAGTTTAAATTTACATAGTTATCATTGTGATTAAAATATATATAATAATCTACAAATTAAATATATTAATAATTCATGACTCAATAATAATCTGCAACCTAAATCTATTACTAATTCATAACTTAATGAAATTCAAAACTCACACAGACCACATCTTCGAGACACTTATCTCCATAGCCTTATTATAGAGAGCAAATGTCTTATTGAAAAATTTAAACACTAATAGAAAATATTAATACATTAGCGACAACATTGTATCAATATCAATAACCCTTTTATAATCATCCCATTACTCACTTATGTTTCCCTCTACCATTTTCTAAACGACATCAAATGGGATATGGTATGGACCTATATACATCTCGCTCTTCGCAAGTTTAAATTAAATATTATCATATTATACATCACACTCTTCGGAAGTTTAAATTAAATATAATCATATTTCCAAAGTCTATTGTGCATGAATTTCAAAACAATTACATGTCATCTTCCTTGTTACACAAATGCAAAGAAGTGTCAAATCCAATTGACTTCTTTTCTGACATAAAGAGTAAAGATAGAATATGAAAAAAAATTATTCCATTCCATGCTGGCTTTTATTTATTTGTTATAATTAATTAGTTCCCAATTAAGATGGAAAATGTTATTTCTAACTTCTTCTTTTTCTTACAAGAAAAAGACAACCTTATTTCAAGGTACCAAACAACTTAGATTTTTTTAAACTTGTTGATTTGATAGCATGTCATGTGTTATTACAATGGAGATGGAGGTGTTATGCAATGCTCATTATTACAATGGAGATGGAGGTGTTGTACAATGTAGATGGAGGTGTTTGTTTTTTTGTTTTTTTTAAGTTTATAATTTTTTTATATCATAAAAAGATTACATTTTACATATGTTTCATGTTTATTATGAGCATTTTCAAAAAATGACATTAAAAATCTTAAATTATTCCAAAAATATTTTTTTTTAAATGTTTTGTAGTATTTTTCAAAAGAGATATACTAAACATATGAAGTCATTCTAAAATGAACTTTCTAGTTTCCTTGTAAGTGAGAAAGAAAAAACACGTTCACTATTTTTTTTTGACCAAAAAAGATCTCATACGACTATTAGATGTTGTATTTCAATGGAAGTGGAGGTGTTATGCAATGCTCGTTGTTAAAACTTGTCTGGAAATACAAATGCAAAGAATCTACTTGGCTTCCTTTGTTATATAAAGAATAGAGATGAATACGAAAAAATGTTTCTTCCTCTTGGTTTGTTTTTTTATTATAATTAATTAATTTCCCAACTAACATGGTAAATGTTATATCAACTTACCAAACAACTTGGATCTTCCACTTTCTTTAGAACATCCTTATTGTTGTTTGAAACTTGATTGATTTGATATTATGTCATGTGTTATTACTCTATAGATGGAGGTGTTGTGCAATGCTCATTGTTGAAACTTGTCAAGAGATATTGTTTACTATATACACATTTGTTATTGATTTGAGATGATCTCATGAGTGATATTACAATGGAGATGGAAGTATTGTGCAATGCTCATTGTTGAAAAAGTGACATTGTTTACTATATACGCTCTTGATTGATTTGATATGATCTCATGTGTGTTATTACAATGGAGATGGAGTTGTTGCGCAATGTTCATTGTTGAAACTTGTCAAGAGACATTGTTTACCATATACACTCTTTTTCATCAATCCAATAAACTTTGTTGACTGAAAGCTGGAAAAAACTGAAATTCAAAATGACAAACAAACATAAAAATGAAGTTAAAGGCGTATTTTATCCTTTATCGACAATGATCCATAAAATATTATTCTCTCCAGAGTCCAATGAAGCAAAAAATATAGAAGGCGTAGTTTTAGGTTGTTTATGGAAATTTTGAGGTTCGAAATTGATTAAAAAAACCTCAAAACCTTCGAGGGCATGGAGGGTCTATACCCTTGAAAATTTGATCCATGAAACTATGTGATGCACTCAAATTCTTGCCAAATTTACCTAAAACTTCACCAAAATATGTTTTTTTTTAATAAATCATAGCTTATACCGAAAGGTAAATGACATAAAACATAACAAGATTTATTTCTCCAACAAAAAAAACACATACTTTCTATTCAAGCAAAAAAAAAAATACATTATTCAAGTATAATGGCACAAACCCTTGTGAGCATTGTTGCTTCTCCGCATAAAACACCAACCCCTTCCTCGACTTTTAAGGAAAGTACATCAATGGAAAAATAAAAACATAAATAATCATGCTACTCCTTGTAACAATGCTTACATCTACCAAATAGTAAATCATAAAGTTTTAAGAAAAATAGCTCCAAGCTTAACATTTATATACAATATCGGTTGTGCGCCCTCAAAAAAATTATGCATATTTGTCCACAAATAGCACTTTGGATGGACTTTGCAAGGCATGTTTGGAAAGGGCATTTGCCTCCAAGTTGTGTTCTCAATAAATATGATCAAAAGCAATCCTAGAGAAGCTCTAACATACCTCCTTTAAATGCACAGTGAGAGGGTATATACCTAAATTGAGAATATGTTGTTCTCCTCTTGTCCACCTTGTAATAGAAAATGAGCCACTATAACCTTGTAGACAGATCGAACCCTTCTCTCGTGCCATTTTAACCAAGTGGAATAGCACCAACAACTTTGGTTGGTTATTTGTTCCAACTCCCACGAAACTAACACTTTTGAAGTACACAAAATTATAGAGATACAAAATGAACCCAATGTTGCATCTCCTATCCTTCCCTTGATGCGCTTCGTCAAAAAATACCCATACCCCTTTCTTGTTTACTTAAAGTGGACCCACTTGTCTTATTCGAGGAGGAGGCTCCTTCATGTTATATAACTGAAGCAAGGCCATAACTTGTGAGGAGATTTTGAAAGGAGGTGGACAAATCCCATCAAATATAGATGTGTTCCTCACCAACCAAATTCCACACAAAGCAAGGTAAAGTAAGGGGCATAGAACTTTTAAATCTCAACGAGAGAATGATTCCAAAAAACAATAAAAAACATAAACTTGCCCATAAATTTTGACACTGAAGAACTACTAGTTCGAGTTCATTCCAAACCTGTATAGAAAAAGAACACTCCAGGTGGTCATTTGTTTCCTCATCCTTCTTGTAGAGCATACAAATGCTTAGACCATGAGTATTTTCTTTTTCATATTGTCCCATGTAAGAACTTTCTTATTCAAAACAAGCAATAAAACAAAACATGCTTTAGGGGAGTAAGGATCTTCTAGATTTTACTCCACCACTTGCAAGGCTCCTAAAAATTACCATCGATGGTTGACAGGTAACCTAAGAGGGCCAATTAACTCCCCCCCTCCCGATTTAAATCCCACACCAAAACATGCTCTTCCATGGAGAGATGGATATGAGTTCTCGAGAGATCTAATACATAAGATTCCCACAACTATGCCCAAATACCTTGTATCCCTAACTCATGAGATGGAAACCAACCTTGAGACTAGATATCGGTGGTCCTAGAATTCACCACCCAATTCAAGGTAGCAAACTGTTTCTCCAAAAAAACATTAACCAAGCCTTCCAATAACATCACATAGGATGAACATATTGCTATCACATCCCAAGCAATTTAGACCAAAGAGCTCGAGCTGACCTTCCATGCTAATAAATGAATCGCCACCCAAAAAACCTTGGTAAGGGATTTCTAGTGATTTGAGACCAAGTGAATATTCTTTCAACCATACCAACGCCATTCCATAAATCACAACCGATGGTTTTTATCCAACATTCCTTTTGGGATTGCGGCCATGAGGTGCCAATAAACATGAATAGCATCAAGAACATACTTAATTATAACTAATTTTCCACCTCGATAAACCCATTCGTTGCACTAGTAGTTGATACACTTTTCGACTATGGATATCAACCAATTCCAATCATCCTTCCCATAACAATTAGGCTTTAGATGAAAACCTAAATATTTCAGTCCATCTTCCAATCTATCCATCAGAAATTAAACAAATCTCTCCTAGCATTGTCTTTAAGGAAGATGACCCTCAAGACAATAAACACCAAATTTATCAATACTTACTTTCATTCTTGACGCTAAGCAGGAAGATTCAAGAATGCTATGCAGTTGTCTCCCTTCATTCTCATAAATAAAAAAGGACAACAATATGTCATCTACAAATAACAAATGCGTCAAATTTACTGATCGTGAAAAGAAATACCCGATATGTTTCATTGTATAAACTCCTGATGAAGAGCTCTACTTAAACCTGTACTTATCAACAAAAACAAATATGGGGACAAGGGGCACCCATTTCGAAGACCCTAAATGGTTTGAAGAACTTTGAACCCAAACCATTTGTCAGAACTACAAATGAAGATGAGCTAAAACAACACATAATCCAATTAACAATTTCCACGATGAATCCTATCTGAAGCAAAAGAAGCCCAAGATAAATCCAAGAAACTCCACTCAAGCTTTGAAAAGATCAATCTTTGTTACCCCTAGCAGAATACGTTGAGACTTGATATAGTGAATACCCTCTTATGTCGAACCAATTGCTTCATGGATTAAGTGCCCTAGAAGAAAACTAAATTACTTTGGAGAGATGACTTTTGTTGGTAGATTATTGACTCTTAAGACATTGTCTTGGATAATATTTTGAACACCCCATTGCACAACAATATGGGTGAAAATCATCAAAGGTAGAAGTGTAATCAACCTAGGGTATCAAAGCTAGAAACATCAAATTAATATGCTCGTCATCCTGCCAATTTACCTAACCTCCTCAATGAATTTCTTCAAATCATCCTCAACTAAGTCGAAGAAGTTGAAATAGAATTCCACATGCTATCCATTGGGCCCTAGGATTTTATCCCTTTGGAAATATGTAACACTGACCACCATTTATTCCTTACACAGAGGCCTGGAAATATTTTTGTTTTCTTGATCATTTGCAAGACTAGGAAAAAGAGTTACAAAGTTCATAACTTAACATAAATTTGCTTGATTTCGCTCACTAAACAACGAGTTGAAATTATTAACTCCCAAATTTAACATATCTTGGAGCCCTTGATAGAAGTGACCCTATGCATCCTTGAGATCCCATATTGTGTTGGATACTTTTCATTTCTTTGCATACATTTGAAAAAATTGAATATTTCGATCTCCTAAGGCTAGCCAAGTGCTCAACATTTTAGTTGCCACTCAAATTTTTTTCACATAATAAATTTTCCTTTTATCACTCCAGTTCGATAAAAATTCCACAATCCTCATCATCATAATTGATATCGCTCTGAGCTTCAAAAAAAAATTCATTCTAGGCCTCAATAAGGACCAACTAAACCTCCCTCCTATGATGTTTCTCTCAACCACCTTTTCCTTTAGACTCCACAAGGAATTGGAAAATTGCAGACCAACACTTGCCACCACCAAATATTTTATATGCCTTCAATGACTTTGCACAAGGTATTGGAAACCTTCCTCCAACGACCAAGAAGGGTTGTACTTGAATGGACCATCGGGTTTAGAGTCTCAAGCCCTAAAATAAAATAAAAATGGAAAATGTCCATAAATGGTTGTTCCCCACCCAAGAACAGATGGAGTCCATAGACTGAAACAAATCTTCATGAATAATAAAATGATCCAATCGTTTATTGACCCCCTCCAACCCTGACATATTGTATGATTAACATAACCCTAACATAGGGTTGACTTGGATCAACATAACCCTCTCGAGCGCTTCAAAGGTCTCCAAGAAGAAAGGAGAGAGATGATACTCCCTGGAAGAGGCACCCCAAATCTATTTTCTACAAATAGTTATATTAATATCTCATGTAATGTCTTTTTTGGATAAATTAGGCACACCATCACAAAATATTTTAGTAGAGGAATGAAACATTAAACAATGGAAGCTTTCTTTCTCAAAACCCTCATCGACAATGAATTTCACATTGATTTCATGGTTATGAGACCATGGAGGAAGATATATGAGAGGGATATTGAGCTTCTTATTGGCTTGACAAGATGATATATGTGGCTAGTTAATATTTTGTGGTTGAGGACTTTTTACAACCACTTCAAATACATCCTCCTTTTGTACTTTGTATAGTTTCAAAACTAGGAAGCTAGCCTTTCTTGTCTTGTTCCAAACACCTCCAAACCTTTTGAAATTTATTTTGGAAGGACCCTATGGGATTTAACACATCCTAACATACCTCAAACACTCAATGTTCAAATCAGGAAACTCTTTTTGACATGTTATTCAAGTCTGCTCAAATTTAGCTAATTTCAAACTTTGGACTAGTGAACCCAAACTGCTCCAAATACACCCAAATGCTTTTGAATTATGTATGGAAGGGATTGATGGGTCTTATGACGTCCTAATGAATATACTAAACACTCATACATTTACTAAGGTCATTTATAATTTTCATTAATCAAGGGGGAATGAAAAGGAAAAATACTAGTGAATTCAATGTTGAAACCCCCTACTAGTCATTGACTTTTTTGGCATCCCAAAACCTATACAAACTTCCCTAATTTATGAATGGAGTCTTGGAATGGCTAAGGGACTTCATTGAAAGCCTAGTTGCATCATTTATCATGATCAATGACTAGTTATTTCACCCATCAAAAATAGAGTTGTAATACATAAACATTGCGTGGATAATGTAGGCAATGGACATGGAAATTGTTGCATAAACTTTAGTCAAATGCACAAGGGGCCTACATATATCAATTTTGTAATTTATAGTACATTATAGTTCACTTGAACATCTTCAAAAACTTAGAGAAATTATTATACAAAACATATGCATAACTTCTCCAAAATGTCCACAAGCAAGTATAGTGGAAACTAGCTCAAATAAGTAGTTTGCTTGGAATTTTTACATGATATACATGGGATCTCGAGCTATGGATAAAATATGCAGCGTAACACAATGATATACACATGATCATACATAAATGGAATAAAAAAATAATCCCCCACAAGTTTTATGCAACCATTAGTGCACCATCACACCGGAACAATGGACATTGAGAGAGAATGTGAGAAGAGAATGTAGAAAAAGTTATATGAGATGAATTCGAGCCAAAGAAGGTTTGAACCTGCATTAAAAATGTCCTTTAAGATCTGATAAGAATTGTGAATGGACTCTCCTCCAACCAAATTGGACAGGGATCTTTCACCATCAAAATTGGTTCAACAGCAAGGTGGATGAACATCCATTGTTCAAGGACAAGCTAAGCTCTCCAAGAGTGCAAATGTAAAATGACCAAAAAGTTGCTCTCCTTCCTCATCATACTCTTATATTAACCTCAAGTGAACTCAAGAGGTCAAATTTCCTCCAAGAGACTCCACTCAACTCGAATTAGTGATAGATTCTCTCACGAGACACTTGTCCACTTCTTCCTTGCATAACTCTTCCCCAATTCAAATTGGGAATCTTGGCTTACCATAACTCTCTCTATGTGCCCTCTTGGATGCTATTTTTAGCCTTGATATGTCAAATGTGTCATAGGTCTGCAATCAGGTATGAATTTGTCATATTTTTCAAATATTCCTTCATCATTGTTGTCATAGATCCAATGGAATCTAGCTACAAGTGTCACAATGCCTCTTCCTCTTCCTTGGGAGTTACTCTTCCACTCCAATTCAGCCTTCCTAAATTTTTGCCATGAATATTGCCTCTTCATCTCCCCTAAGTATGTTACCCTCTGCCTTGGACTCGAATTAGTGAGAGAATGATGCAAGTGTAGTGGGGAATCTTTCCACATGTGGGCCCTACACCCTCTTATGCGCCCTTATGACCACGTGCCACCTTATTTATCTTTTATTATCATCAATTTGACCCAATTAATGTGAATTTGCAAGTTTAAGGTCAATTTAGGGTCTTGTAGCTCCTTTATTTCGAGTATTAATGCTTCCACCCCAACTTAGAGAACTAGTCGGTTAGTAGAATTTTTCCTTCATGAAAATTTATTTCGATGGGGACATTACATCTCCCCCAATTATAAGATTAGCACTTTTAGACAATTGGGTGCAGGAAAGGATTCCCAAAAATACCTCCTATTGTCATACAGGTTGTATATGTTTAAAATCGTGAACATCCTTTGCACTTTATTGCTGAAAACCTCCAAGTAGAGCACTGAAACCACTGCAAAACAGTTGATGGGGAAATTTTTCTTTATTAAAACTTGAAAAAATACCCCCTAACAGGTTGGCCGAGATAAGGGATAAAAATTCCCAATTCATAAAACTCTTGCACAAACTAACCACTAAACAACTCTCATTAGCCATTGTCTCTTATAACATCATCAAATTTGATTTTTCCATTTGAAATAAATGTTCAAGGGAGAGGATATTGTCTAACCCTCCCAAACCATGAACATTTATAAAGAGCACCTTCATTGAGTCATCGTCTTGGGGAATGACCCTACTCTAAGGACCTCAAAGAGTACTTTATGTCTGCCTTGATTGATTTCTTACTTAACAACTTTCTGATCATGCTAGATTGCAATTTGTTTGTTGTTCCTACTAACTCCAAATTCTCTCACAGTATCTATTCCCATCCTAACCTCCACCCCAGTAGTTCTAAGTTTTTATCTTGAGCGCAATAAGTAGGGTCTGCCACCCCCGAAGTAGAAAGAGAGGATGTTTTGGAATTTGAGCGAGTATGTTTCTTTGTGGTACTGTCATAATCCTTAGAGAGCGCCACCATCATATGTTCATTTTCTATAGCTATAAGACCCCCTCTTTAGGCTTAAAATCTTTTGAGGGAGAAGAGTTGGAGATCTGGATAGGCTTTACAGATGCAAGGAATTTTGGATTGGCCTCCGAAAGAAATGGAACAAAAGAGGGTTTTAATGGACGCTTGCTTAAAAGAGGATTTCTTGTGTTGCATGATTTCCAAATACTATCGCATTGCTTCAATTGGCTAGGAGACGACTTAATGTCTCCAATTTTTTTTGAAGGATCTTAGCACGAGGGTTGCTCTTCTCCTCATGTCTGGGCAACAACACATCTAATTCCCCAAATGACATATTGTTCCTAAGGCTTCCAACCTGAATGCCTTTGTCGACTAAAGGATCTCTAACCACCTTTGACTCTTCACAGTGAATTGCATAAATTTAAGGAACTGGCTATTCAAAATCAATCAAATTTTCTTCCACTTTCCGCTTTAGCATCCATACTTGGCACTTAAAGCTTTGGTCACACTCTATTAGAATGTTCCCGTAAGAGTGACATCGAAGACACCTAAAGGAAATGTTTAGATAATCCAATTATTGTGTAAAAGAGCGATCTTTGACCATAAGCCTGATGGCTTCATATAACCCTTGATGCTAATCGAGTTCCACTAGAATGCAAGCCATTGATATTTTTGTGTCGAAGATGCTCGAGTCGACTACAACAAATTTTCCCAATAATTCACTAATTGCCTTAAACCCTTAACGAGTCCAAAATTCAAGGGGAAAGCATGATATTTTAAACTACATGAGATTGTGAGTTAACATCTTCACTATAGGGTAAAATAACATATGACATATCTTCAATCTTGAGATGTTGTTCTCTAAAAACCACACCCTCTACGAAATTCCTTGGGAATCATCAGTTGACCTAAAACGATAATTGAACCACCCTCTAGTAAGTTGATTAATGATCGGGTTGTATCCCATCAATAGAGCCTAAGAATGCTTGATCCATACCTCAACAAAACCAAAACCCACACTCCAACCTTGGAATTTTCCCACTAGGGTTTTTCCTTTAGATTTTCCACAACCATGATGTCCCTCCCCACCACCAACGCCACTTCCCCTCCCTAAATGCAAATAAAGTTCGTACGTTTCCCTTGTTGGGTGGAGAAAACTTTGGGAAGTCAGTCATAATTCTAAGATCTCAAGCTTACTACCCACAAATCCAACGATAGGAATATATGCATCTTCAAATCCATTTACACCCCTTTCACACAAGATCCCAGGCACCAATTTTCCCCTTTCTTTCTCTACAAGAGGATATGAGTTGAGGACATAATCGAACGACGCCACATGGGAAGAAGTGGGATGATGATTTACTGTGGAATTTCCGTCGCATGCCTTGTTAAAATAACCAGAGAACCATCAAAACCTCCACCAAAAATGTGTCCCTTAGACCTACTCGAAGAACGCTCTAAAACAAAAGAATGGGAAGGGTTGTATGTGCCATAATATGATGCTCCTAAATGAACACGAAATGTGTCCTCTAAAACGAAGACGTCCACCTTCCGGAGGTTGTCTTCGTACTAATCTAACAATCAAATTTACCCTACATGAACGCATCTCTACATACTTGCCTAATTATTTATTTACCAACAAAAATTCATATTAATCTTCAATCTAATAAACATCAAGAATGATCAAAATAAATAAAAATATAATTATCTCTATGTTTAAATTCTTTAACGTTAATATAGCACTCATTTATTTTACTATAAAATTTATAATTATTATGTTTTATTATTATTATTAAGATTGTGTAACTTTTTATTTTTGTGAATTTCAATTACTTTTTAGTTTAGTTTTAATTATAATAAAATTTATAGATTTAGGTTATGTAAGCGTTAAAAAATAGTTTCAATGTTTTTTTGTTAACAGTACCTATTATAAAGAGATTTATTTAATTATAGTTTTAAACAATGAAAAACAAAGGTCAGATACGAATAAGTTTGAAGTGATGTTAGAGTGGCGAGAAAGAATTAATCAACATAATAATGAAATACTAAAAAGAATATAGAATTAATAAACATAATAATATAAAATAAAGAAATAAGAAGATTGGTTCAAATGAGTTGGATCTATTGGTGAAAAGCGAGGAGTTTTTCACTAGTGGGAAAGGTTCAATTCCAATGAGGGCTAAACCTAGAGTCATGGGGCACCTTGAGGTAGTTGTTGAACGTGTGGTTCATCTAGAGAGATTGTATTAAATGATCTCGTAACCCATGAACACATAAGTGAATCAAAGCCCACCCCCATGTCCTCCTAATTTTTAAGCATCAAGATAAATTTTACTAAACAATACTTTATTGCCCAAAGGGGTTGGATCCATTGGTGAAGAGTGAGGAGTTTTTCACCAGTGGACAAGGTTCAATTCCAATGAGGGCCTTACTTGGATAAATTTTACTAAACAATACTTTATTTCCCAAAGAGGTTGGATCCATTGGTGAAGAGTGAGGAGTTTTTCACCAGTGGACAAGGTTCAATTATAATGAGGGCCTTACCTGGATAAATTTTACTAAACAATACTTTATTGCCCAAAGGGGTTGGATCCATTGGTGAAGAGTGAGGAGTTTTTCACCAGTGGACAAGGTTCAATTCCAATGAGGGCCTTACCTGGATAAATTTTACTAGACAATACTTTATTGCCCAAAGGGGTTGGATCCATTGGTGAAGAGTGAGGAGTTTTTCACCAGTGGACAAGGTTCAATTCCAATGAGGGCCTTACCTGGATAAATTTTACTAGACAATACTTTATTGCCCAAAGGGGTTGGATCCATTGGTGAAGAGTGAGGAGTTTTTCACCAGTGGACAAGGTTCAATTCCAATGAGGGCCTTACCTGGATAAATTTTACTAAACAATACTTTATTGCCCAAAGGGGTTGGATCCATTGGTGAAGAGTGAGGAGTTTTTCACCAGTGGACAAGGTTCAATTCCAATGAGGGCCTTACCTGGATAAATTTTACTAAACAATACTTTATTGCCCAAAGGGGTTGGATCCATTGGTGAAGAGTGAGGAGTTTTTCACCAGTTGACAAGGTTCAATTTCAATGAGGGCCTTACCTAGAGCCATGGGGGCACCTTGAGGTAATGGTCGAACGTGTGGTTCCACCCACCCAGAGAGATTGTATTAAATGATCTCGTGACCCATGGACACATAAGTGGATCAAAACCCACCCTAATTTCCTCTTAACATGAAAGCTCGTGGGATGTAGAATAGACGGTGAATAAGTGATTTCCTCTTAACATGAAAGCTTGTGGGGTGTAGAATAGACGGTGAATAAGTGTATCGTAAAGACACTCCTTATGTAAGGTCACCCTAGTTCAAATCTCTATGGGTACTTAAAAAAAGATTTGATCAAACTAATAAATAATATTTGAAAAATGAGTAAATATATTATTATTTTATAAAATAATATTAGAAAAAGGAAAAGGATAGGCTGTTCTATGAAATAAAGCAAGGAGGTAATAATATACGTTTTAAAATATTTAATAATGAGAAATAAAAATTGGGGTATAATAAAAAAATATTCAAGATGAAATTAATAAAATTAAGGGTAAAAAGGGTGAAATTAGTAACATTGGCTAAAATAAGCTAAGCAATAATTTTAGGATGAAATTAGTAAAATTATTGGTTAAAATAAGTCAAGAATTGATGTATGTGGTTGGTCAAATAACATTGGCTAAAATAAGCTAAGCAATAATTTTAGGATGAAATTAGTAAAATTATTGGTTAAAATAAGTGTTTACTCTCACAGCTTCGTCGTTTGTCGACAGCCTGTGAGGAGCCGCCACCTGTCATCATTGAAATCGATGTGGAAACAGCTGCCAAATAAAGCCCAACTTGAATATTGCTCCATTTTTTCTTTCTATGAAGAGTAGTGAAACTATTGCTCCATTTTTTCACTAAGACTTTGGGATGGTAGTTATAGTATATGGCGGTGATATTATAAAATGTATGATGGCATTGCTCTTGCACGATTCCCATCCCCAAAATTTTAAAACAGGTTTTATTTATTTATTATGAAATCTTTGTGTAGAAATTTGTATAACTTGTTCTTGTCAGGGAAATAACAAATTTTATTATTCCACTCTCCAACCATAGAGGGATAGTAAGGACAGTCAGCATTCATTAACTTAATTGACCATTTGAATATTTAAACATTCGTTGAAGTTAATTTTATAGATTTTTTGGAAATAAAATTTAACCAAATAAATGTCCAATCAAATTTTAAAAATAAAATACCATGTAAAAGTATGCAATCAATTAAATATTTAAGTAAAGTTGAAAGTAAGATAAATTTGAATTTGAAAGTGAATGTGACTTAATGTGAAAACATAAACCTAAATGCAATTTAATCAGCGTAGATCCAAATCCTAGGCTCTATCAAGAGCTGAGATGGATCAAATCTCTCGAGGTGCAAACCTCTTCTTAGGTATCCATTGATTTGATTCAAACCAAAAGACACATCTTTTTATTTAAGGTCCACATATAATATTTTTATTATTAATATTTAATATTATTTATGGCCGACGTATAATATTTTTTATTTTGTTAGGAACTAACATTGCATCATTTCCCCACACATGGTTTTAAAACCATATGCAAGGCCCTCCTACAACCATTGGTTTTTAAACCATGTGCAAGGCCTCCTAAACAACCCATGGTACCTATGGTTTTAAAAACCATGTGCAAGGCATTCTAAACAACCCATGGTTTTATTGTACATGGCCATGGGTTGTTTACCATGTGCAAGGCCAACATCTTTGCGGATAATTCAATTTTGTGTTTTTAATTGACCCACGTATTTTTTTACGGATAATTAAATTTTTATTTTTTTATTGTTTTGTTAGGTAGGAAGATTACAACATCTCCCCCATATTAGATTGTTTTTGTGGCCGACATTTATTTTGGCCTATTAAAAAAATTATTTTTTATTAATAAAAATAACATTACGAAAGTGATATTATTTTTTATTTTGTGTTACAAAATCTCTCCCATAATATTCACTATCACTATTATTTTTTGCCGACATGTTACAAACATTACATCAAGTTACAAGATCTCTCCCATAATATTCACTATCACTATTATTTTTTGCTGACATGTTACAAACGTTAATAACCTTACATCAAGTTACAAGATCTCTCCCATAATATTCACTATCACTATTATCTTTTGCCGACATGTTACAAATGTTACTAATGTTACATCACGTTACAAGATCTCCCCCATATTGGGCTGTAGAGCGCCTCTCGACGCCATGATTATATTTTATTATGACATTAAATAAAAATTTAATTTGATTAAAAATAGTATTGTTTTTTATATTGTTATGTAAAATTATGAATAGCATTTTATGATATTTTGTCTTTATATTGTAGTATATTTGCTCAATTTTCTTATTCTCATTTAGCCTTCATTATTTTGTATGTGTTATAATTTTTAACTAAATTTTCTTATTCTCATTTAGCCTTCATTATTTTGTATGTGTTATAATTTTTTAATTAGTATTTTAATTTTGTTTTTATTGAAAAATATAATCTTTCGTTTGCATATTAGGTGTTTTAATTGAAGAGTATTTTGCCATTCGGTTGCATATTTTTACTTTTTTTTTGGCTTTATGTACGGAGGATGATAGTAACAACGTCACATTTCTCTATTTTTTAGTTTTATATATGGAAAATGGTAATACTTTGTTATGATGTATGTAGTAACCATTATATTTTTTTCCTTTATTTTTAAGTTTTACATATGGAAGATAGTAATAATTTGTTATAATGTAGCATAGTAATCATTATAGGTTTTTCCATTCTCTTTAGTTTTATATATGGAGGGTGGTATTAATTTGTTATGTTCTGCTGAGTAAATCTTTTAACTTTAACTAATATTATGATCGTTCCTAAAATTGTGTCAACTAAATGAATAGTATTGAAAAGACTCATGTCACCTTCTTTAGGTTATACAATTTTGTGATTATTTAATATATGTTAAATTTATTATTATAATATTTATTTTATATAATATTTTATTTCCACCTGTAATGACATCAAGATTAGAAGTGGTTGCATTCATTTTTACTGTTTACCATACTTCTTATTATTATTTAATCTTTTTATTATTTATCTAACTTTTTTCATTTTAAGTTTTATTATCTATCTAACTTATTGCTACTTTTTAAGTTTGATTTTTTGGGTTGTGTAATTAAGCAAATTGGACCATAAATGCCACTTCCATCAACTCAAAAACCAAGTCAAATGATATTATGAAGATTTGGTGCAAGGTAAGAATATCAACCTAGATCATACTTTAATTTTAAATTTTGTTAAAGACTTATTTTTGAAAATTACAAATATATTTAAAGTGTTTGAATATTTTAATCATTAAATAAATAATGATAGGAGATAGGTTCTATGAACTTTCTAACTTTAAGAGAATCCTATTCATAAACACCTTTGTTAATTCTTAAAACTAACTAAATAAAAGGCTAAATAAATAGAAGATTTCTAAAAAAAATCTAAACTAAATAACACTATTATAATTTTTTTATTAATTTCAACTTCTTCTTTTCTAATTTTAAATTCAAATTTTAAAAAATTGTGTTGATTTTAACTTCTTTTTTTCTAATTTTAAATTTAAATATTCGAAAATTGTTGCTTGATATGTCTCATTTGTAATTTAAACTTTTAAATATTTAATCTATAACCAAATATCACATCTATGAAAATTAAAATTAAAATTAAAATGAGAAAGAGATTGAAAACAATGATACATAAATGTGAAAGATATTAATAAAAAAACCAGTGAAAGATGATAAATAAGAAAAACTAGAGAAGACTAGGGTTATCCCATTTTGATTCTAAAGTGAATATTTTTTAAACATATATTTTTTACACCAAAGGTGATATTTAAGGGGTCGATTCCTCTATCTGCTTTGTCGTGTGTCTTTTAGATGCACCTTCGCTATTATGTGTCTACCTGATCTTAAACAAATATATGCAAATGAAAAAGAAACAGGGGAGAAATGTTAAAAGAATAGTTTGTTTGCAACATTGCCTAAGGAAGAAACATTTTGTTATTACCCTCACTGCACAACTTTTGAACAGGCTCAGAATGAGTTCCTATGCAAACCCGATTTTAATGCCCACATGACTACTTTTTTCGTGGCCTCCCGTAGCATTTGTCAGTTGGTCAAATTTATTGAAAAGTCATGAAATTTTTTTAATATAAATATAATACCTTTTGACATTGGTAAGCTCTCCGATTTAATTCCTTATTGATAATATAAATAATACATTTCGGTGACGGAAAGTTATCATATTTTTTTCCTTCTAAAAATAATTTGCATGGAAATCATTTGGACTTTGATGCAACATCCACATACGTTCCATCACATATGTTATCCAAACTTGTATTACGTGTAGAGTGTTTCCCATGGAACAACACTTGGCACATGTGTTCAACACTTGTCTCATGGGATTAGGTAATGTTAGTGAGAATACAATCTCTCATTGAGGTCATACTTCACAGGTTGTGGGTGATATTTAAACTATGTGCTCCACCATGAAAATAGTGACTTAATCTCTCTTTGAATCTTTACTTCACTCTATTTTAAATTCCATCTCCCTTTTGGATTTCAATGATAAGAGCACTGAGGGCCATTCACTTGAAGCTCTGAATTTGTTGCATGTATTTTATCCCTTACTTACAAAATAATCATTTCATTGCTAACCAATGCATTATGGAAGCAATGGCGATAGATGGTGTGCTAATAATGCTAGAATCCATGACTTTGATGAATAGAGGGCATATAATGGCCATCGTTAATGTAGACCACCATTAATGGAGCCATGAGGAACAATGACAATAACATTCAAATGGTCCTAGGATTGAATGAGGAAGAGTGTCTATTCTAACTCTCCAAACCATAAGAAGGAGTGTTGATGATGACCAATACTTATGTTAATTGCTCAAGATTCTTATTATGGAACACACAAAAACACTTATTAGTGAGAATAAGGTGATGCTTTGTGGCGACGAAGATGAATTAATGATCACTCCATCTTCTTATGACACGTCATGGGTAGCTAGGGTTCTTGCCATTAATGGTTCCTCTCCCCCACAATTTCCTCAAACAATTGATTGGATTGTGAAAAAATAGTTAAAAGATGGTTCATGGGGTACTGAGCTCACTTTCTACTATCCAACTGCCTTCTTGCAACTCACTCTTGTGTTCTTGCACTCTTTAAATGAAAATATGGAGATGTACAATTGGAGAAGGGTAAGCATTAAAATTGAGATAACAAAGTAGTCATTTAACTTCATTATAATCACGTAGATACAAGTATAATAATGGCTTGATGATAATATCAACCATTTTTTTTATATACAGAACTTGCATTAACCTCATTAACTATGCGATTATAATTGTAATTGACATTGATCTATATGTGTAAGCATTAAATTCATAAAGAGCAATCTAGAAGCAATAAAGCATGAAAGCGGTTATGACAACTTGGTAACATACTTTCATATAACATTTCCTTCCTTATTAAGTGAAGCTCAATCTCTCCACCTCGAACTTCCCTATGACTTGCCTTATGTATATATGCTCCAAATTATATAGAAAGAAATATTATCTAAGTAAGAGACTCAAATTTGCTGTAAACTCAACAATCTATTTAGACCATATTACTTATGCAAATTCTAATAACTAAATGTTAAATATGATCTACAGTATTTTAGAGGAGGAAATTCATAGCGGAACAATACTCTCATATTTAGAGGGCATATAAGATGTGGTCGAGTGGGAAATAATAATGGGTTTCCAAAACCAAGACGGATCTTTCTCAAGCTCACCTGCTTCCACTGCCTGAGTCTTCTTGAACACAAGAGACATGAAATGCCTTGAATTCTTGAACAATGTGCTCACTAATTTGGGAAGTTTTGGTATGTACATGGATATTTTAGATTGTTTTCATCATGGCCCCACCATACCTTTACCTTCCAACTTTACTTTTCAACTTTGATTATATTAATTAATTACTCATACTGCAGTTCCCTTCTTGTATTCCATGGATATGTTGGAACACCAGTTGATGGTCGATAATATTGAACACCTCATAATCATTAGACACTTTGAAAAGGAAATCAAGAAATCTGTCGATTATGTTTACATGTATAAATATAAATTTTTAATTTAATAGCCCTCCATTCCATATTTCCTCTGAAAACCCTTCAGTACAACATTGCTAAAATTTGTTGCATACAAGCATTGGAACAAAAGATTGAAACCCATAATAGATATTGAGATCATTTCTTTGGGATTCTGATTGCTTTGGCTACATCAATACAACGTAATTCCATGTGGGTGATACTCATTAGTCTTATATTTTAAGCCATCATAAAACAATAGGTGTTTTATATGCCATGGTTTATAATATACCATTTTCTAACATTTGGACAATGTATTAGCATTCTGATTTCAACAACTTCAAAGACATTGATGAGCACTTATTTTTCTCGACCGGACATTTCAAAAAATATGTAGCAAGCATGTTGAGCCTTTATATGAGAGCTTTGTGACTCACATTTCCTAGAGAAATCATTTTTGGATGAAGCAAGAAGTTTCACTACTAAATATTTAAGGGAAGCTCTCGATAAAAGTGATATTTTTTACTACATGGAACAATAAGCAAAACCTAATCCAGGAGGAAATCCACTGGCTATACATGTCGACTCACTTATTTGTTTTCTCAACAAAATCCATTGGATGGTTTCTAATATTTTGTTTGACATTGCTATTGCCTTTGTAAATTAAATACGAGCTCGGTTTTCTCATTATATTAACAAAACATTTCAACAAACTGAAAATCCATGTAGACAACAAAAAATATATATGAGATTTTTCCAAAGTCAACTAACTACTGGAAGAGGATGACAAAGTACATGAGTTTGGGCACACTATTTGTCTATTTTAAGTGAAAACAATGTTTTGATCTTCACAGGGAAAGTAAATGGTCTTACCAATGAAAAGTATTAAGGTATGGTGAAGGCATGCCCAAGATTTTGTGAAAAAGATTCAATTTAGTCTCACTTTGATAATACATGTGTGTATTATGCACTTGTGTATGATTTTGTCATGAAAAAAGTATTGGTACGATATAAATTTAATAGACACTGTGTGGCATATTATTAGTGTAGGTGCCAGTATACATAACTTAAAAATCTCCCAAGCTCCTAGACATAATCATGCAAGTGATATTGTAATGCATATTACCATATCATATATAGGACCATTGAAACTAAATTGTGAATGTCATTCATGAGTGATTAGTTATTTATGGAGAAGATCTATGTCACTATTTTTATTATTGTGGCATGTTTATGTGGGCTAATCCTTCCCTCGACGAGGCCTTTTGGGATTGGTTGGTATGAAGGATTGGAAAGGAAGCTTTCAAAGTCTGCTCATTTGCCCCCTTTTTATGCCTTTTTATGTGTTTGAGACATCACTATTGTTATTTTTTCATAGATGTGTAGGTGTAATTGCTTGAACATTGTTCTTCTTGGACACTCTTTACTTGTAATTTGTTCCTTTTCTTTTACATGAACTTTTACATAATTTTAAATCACAATTTGCATTAAGATGCATCAAGAAATTTCAAATCTCACTAGTAAAATCAAGAGCATATCTAGGAAAATGACCAATAACACTACACTACCACTGAATTTGATAACCTCCATCACAACATGTATAATAAAATGGTATCTATTAGACACTATTGAAACCATTAAAACCTAAAATCAAGTGATGGAGGTGGATGTTCATCAATAAATCTGGGTTATTCTCTTAGGAAACCAAGGTGGAAATTACATCCTATTATAGTTGGATGTATGGCATGTGACTTGATGGTTAGTAATTACCTCTAGATTCATATAATGTGCCATCCTATGTTGTCGTAGCATTTGATAAATACATTGGCCCTCCATGGGACCAATCTCAACTAATGGACATACCAATTATACCCATAAATCGAAGCAACAAGAAACAAATCCCCCTCAAGATGGCTTGGGAATTGACTCTCCGTAAATCACAAGGATTGACATTAACCAGGTCAACCATTGACATTGGGAATATTGAACGTCAAGGGTTGACCTTCATGGTAATGCCATGCACTACAAAATTAGAAGGAATGTGAATTGCATCATCATTCTCCTTCAACTGCTATGCAAAGATGAAAGACACTTCATATGTCACAGATCGCAAAAAGGAAGAGGCACGCCTTCATTCTCTGTCCCTTCCACAGTTAAAATTGCATCCCTCAATCCTTACACTCCCTGTACCAAATGAAAATACCAATGTTGTTTGCCAATATAATTAGAGTCAAAATCGATAACTCAAATTATATTACATGTGTATATTTTCACTTATGACAAATTAATGGTCATTTCATTTTACTTGCCATCGATTACATTGGTTTCTATTTATTGTATGGGTTCCTACATACTACTTATTAGTATTTGCACTATAATTTCTATGGATTCACTACACTTACTTTCAACACATAAACTTACATTTCTACATACACACAACTTTCTCTCATTTTAGGGATACCAAAATTCTTTTCGGCTTTTCATTTCCCCCACTTTGGGGGTATGCTAGTTTTAAAACTATTTCATTGTGAATACAAGAAAGGATTTTGTAAATGGTCTTTTATTTGGGAAAAAATTATTATTATTACAATTCTTCAATTGATTTAGACTAAAAGCCTCGTTTTAGTGAGCAAGAACCATGGGTATGTTTTATATCGTGCTTATTGTTGATCCATATTGCATTATGGGAACATGTGGCTGAGTAAGTGTTTACTTTGTCTAAAAGGACATGATACATTATCATTATGATAATGTTTTGGTTAGATGTGAATTTGCTTGTTCGGAGAAATAATTGAATTTGAGTTTGATTGTTTTTAATTTAGTTTAGTTTACTTGATGATGGTGAAGATATGTTGAATATACAGGGTTTGCAGTGTTGGGGGAGAGGGGTTAGGGGAGGGTACTCTTTGACTTTGGAGGAAAAACATAATATAGATATGCTTGGGATTGGGTGAGTCACCAAATAATTAAACCAAGGTTATAACGCTTTGGCAAGTTTTGAAATCAGCATGTAGCTTGTTGAGAAATTGTATGTTCAGCAGGTAAATTGATGGATTCTACAACTCTTGTACCCCGTATCCTCACACCTTCAACTATGTTGATTGGAGGGTAGATATGCAGGTCTCCTTATGCAAGCTTGGCCTGTTTAGGATGACAATGGGCACAGAGACAAAGCCCCATCACCCTATTGAGAAAAATAAGTTCTTGAATCGATTGGATGAAGCCTTTGGATTCCTATGCACTCATATATCCCGAGACCTTCTATTTCACCTTGAGGCATTGAAGACTCTGAAGGGAGCTTGGGAGAAGCTTGAATTCTTGTTTGGAAAACAAGATGAGTTTTAAGGGCACATATTGGAGAATGAGCTCATTGCATTGCAGCCCAACAGTTTTGAAACTATCCAGCAGTTTTTCACAAAATTCAAGTCTATAGCTCTGCAATGTAAACAATGCATAATAGAGAGGAAATATGAGCAGCCTGTGTTGTCTATGCTTAGCAAACTTAGTTCTGAGTACCCTGTCTTTGTCTCTACCTTCCATTTCGGAAGAGCTTCCATCCCCAATTGGAAGATGCCTTCTTTAGACATGTTTGTTGAGTCCTTAATACATGAGCAGGATAAGTTGGTTCAAATTGGAGTGTTACAAACCTCCAAGAATCAAGCTCTTCTGATGTCGGACTCTACCAATGCGTAAGCCAGAGGGAAGCACACAAGGGAAGGATCCCAAAGCCTCTAATTCGAATCCAAAAGAGAATCAGAAATCTTATGAAGGAGCCTCGAGTTCCAAGAAAAAGAAAAAGTTTGAAAATATTAGATGTCCATACTACATGAGAGGCTTTCATCCTGAAAGATAGTGCATGAAGAAGCAAATCAACCACCTGGCAACTCTCCTTGAACAAAACCATATTGCTCTTCCACAAAGAGTAAAGAAGCTTGAAGTTGGAAAATCGACAGGATATCATGAGAGATGCCATACCTTGAAGGAAGGCCTCACTTGATCGAAAGCTTACTTGATAGATTATGGAGCATCCAAACACATGGTTGCCTCCAAGGAATCCTTCATCGCTCTCAATCTCACAGGAGGTCCTACTGTTTATATGGGTGATGGCTCTCACATCCCAACAATAGGAAGAGGTTCTATTAAAATCTAGCAAGGAGAGTTCATAAATGTACTCCATGTGCCCTCTCTTGCAGCAAATTTGTTATTTGTATACCAGATGACTCACACTGGCTCACCAAAGCAAGTGGTATTTGGCCCTGACTCAGTAGAGATCACATATATCTCAACTAGGAATATTATAGCGAAAGGTATTGCAGACCATGCCTCCAAGGCATATACATTCTCACATTTCATGCCATACTCATATCTAGTACAACCACGGCTTCCATTCGAAACAAATTAAGGTATTAAAACTCCTTTACTTCCTATTGCAGATACATATTTATTGTCTAACATTTCATATTCAGATTCAGAAGAAGAGGAAGATCAGGATGATTTTGATATTGAGTTTACACCTCAAAGAGATCTAGATCTAGATCCAACATCCACTTCATCTCAACAACCTAAATGGGCTCAGCAGCTCATCAAAGCAGTTGGGGATGTTGTTGGGGATCCAGATGATAAGAGAAGAATGAGGTCCCAATATCATAAAGAGTATGTTGCATTATCCCACACAGATCCACTTATCCCTGAGAGGTACTTCATGATGTTGGGGTCAGATCCTCAAACATTCAGGGAAGCTTGCCATGATCCAAGATGGCAGGCAGCTATGAATGAGGAATTTGATTCACTGCATGACAATAAAACTTGGGAGCTTGTCTCCTTGCCTCCAGGGAGGAAACTAATTCAGCGCAAATGGGTCTACAAGCCTAGATAGCCTCTGATGGAACCACAACCAAGTACAAGGCTCGATTGGTGGCCAAAGGGTACTCATAGGTTCGAGGATTGGACTATAATGAGACATTCGCTCCAGTAGCAAGAATGGACTCTATCATACTTGTCTTGGCAGTTGCATCTTCAAAGGGATGGGAGGTACATCACATGGATGTGAAAAGTGCCTTCCTCCATGGTGACTTGAAGGAAGAGATTTACATGAAACAACCTGAGGGGTACATTGTGGATGCTTCCTTAGTTTGCGAATTGAGGAAATCACTCTATGGGCTCAAACAAGCCCCTAGGGCATGGTATTCCAAAATGGATGCCTTCCTCATATGACAGAGATTTGAAAGATGCAAATCAGATTGCAATGTTTACATGCAGAAGAAAGAGGGATCCTTACTATTGATTGTGTTGTATGTGGATGACTTGCTCATTGCTAATTACTAGTAGCTCTACTGCTAGATTGAGAAGCATCAAGTTAGCTTTGAATAAAGCATTCGCTATGACTGATCTTGGCCTATTAAGACAGTTCATTGGTCTCGAAGTAAGTCAAAAGACTTCGGGAATCATGATCTCACGGTTTAGATACTCATTAGACATGCTTAGAAGAATCCACATGGAAGACTGCAAGGCAGCCCCTTTTCCTTTCCTCTCTGGAATGAAGCTAGAGGAAGGTGTCTCTACACCATTGGTAGACAACACTCTTTTTGGTAGACAACACTCTTTTCAGACAGCTTGTTGGGAGCCTTCTATGTCTCACACATTCGATACCAAACATATCATATGCTGTGAATGCAGTTGCCAAGTTCATGTAGGAGCAACATGAGCTACATTGGAAGGCAACAAAGCGTATTTTGCACTATGTGCAGGGTACTAGAGATTATGGGATCCATTATGCAGTTTGTGCATTGCTTGATCTCATAGGCTTCACAGATTTAGACTCGGCTGGGATGGGAATGATAGAAAATCCACTTCAGGATTTATGTTTCTGTTGGGATCTGGGCCAATTTGTTGGTTCACTAAGAAGCAAGCAACAATTGCACTCTCTTCAACAGAAGTATAGTATAGGGGGGCAATAAATGTTGTTATTTAGGCAGTTTGGCTACATGGCATCCTGACAGAGTTTGAGATTCGCACTTCACCTTCAGTGGACATCTATTGTGACTAGAGTACCGTAAAAATATATAATGACCTAGCTCAGAAGCAGAGGACGAAGCACATTGAGGTTCACATGCATTATATTCGAGAACAAGTCCATGACAAAACTATCGCACTTCATTATTGTCCTACAGAGGATCAGATTGCAGACATATTCGTCAAGTCCTTAACAGAAAAGAGAATTGTCTTTCTCAAATCTCTTTTAGGTGTAAAGGCTAGATTCATAGTTCCTATTCTTGCTTATTTTTTGGAGGGGGGGTGTTCTCATGAGGGTTTCCCTGTTTTCCTTAGTTTATTAAGCAGATTTAATTCTTTTAGATTGTAATGGTTGACTTTTGGCCTTGTTGCCAGGGCCCAGGTTATCCAAGTTAGGATTAAGGGGGGGTGTTAGGATTATATAATCCTCCCTTGTCCATATATATCCTATTAGATCATCTTGCCTAAATTAGGAGTCATTTGCTAGATTTTGGTGTCACCATGATATTAGTGCCACTGGTGCCATTGTTGCCACCAGGTTCCATTGGTGCCACCAGTGTGCCATTTGGTGCGACCGGTGCCAATACCTACACTTTAGGAGCCATTCCGAGTGCAACCATCAACCTCCATCAGTTAGTTGTAGTTGGTAGGTAGTTATACTAAGTTAAGCTCCAATTACATTCAGTTGGGTGTCTTTCACTTGAGTTAGCACTAGTCTTGCATGACTGCATGGGCGTAGGCGCCATTTCTCACCTTCTCATCAGTTTAACTAGTTTAACTGATTTATAGACTTAATTAGACATGTAGAGATATACTAGTGAGATTTAATAGTGATTTAGACACTTCTAGTTAGCCAGTCAGTCAGGTTTGAGTTGGTCGATTTGAATCTTGTCCACATGATTCAAATTCTCCTTATCGTAACACTGTTGTATACTGCTGGAATTAATCAAGATTAATGTTGTAATTTAATGATCAATTCTTATCAGTTTTCTTTGAAATTTGTCTTGTTCAGTGTACATTGTTTATTCCATTCTACTGCACAATTATACCTTTCAATTGCACTCATTGACTGTAGATCAATGGTTAAATAATTAAACATTCTTCTTCCTCCCGGCATGTTGTGTGCAAGGCTACCTCTTTGTCAAGGAGTGCTTTGGTAATAGGATTTGATTCCAAAATATGTTGGTGATCTTCCAACAAATGTTGGGCCTCTGTTCTGGCATGAGAGGGAGAAATAAAGAGTTTCAACCAGCCCTTGAGAGCCCTTTTAGTTCTATGAAGCTTATCTTCCTAGAAAAAGAAAGCAGAACCTGAGACCAGGGTTGACCAAGCTTCTTTGACAACCTCCAAGAACTCAAATTTGACAGTCCAAAGAGGACTAAAGTGAAAGGGGATCGGTCCTAAATTAGAATCTCTTTTAAAATCGAGAAAAAATGGTTTTGTGATGAGACCCTCCAAAAGGCAAAATCTTAGAGGAAGGGCTTAGGCCTAATAAGAGGAAGGTGTCACGGATAAGAAACCTATCTAATCTAGCAGCAATGTGTCTGGGGCCAATGGGATTATTGGTCCAGGTGAGTTTACCATTGGTTGGAACAATATCAGTGAGATCCCAATCTAAGATGAGCTCATCAACCTGTCCTCGGATTGGATTTCGAACAACAGAACCTCCTCTTTTTTCAGATTGGTACAAGGTTACATTAAGATTTCCTGCCAAGATAATATTATCCAGATGAGTACTAATGGCAACATCCCGAAGGAGATCTCAACA
This sequence comes from Pseudotsuga menziesii, assembly GCA_001517045.1. Classification (NCBI taxonomy): domain Eukaryota; kingdom Viridiplantae; phylum Streptophyta; class Pinopsida; order Pinales; family Pinaceae; genus Pseudotsuga; species Pseudotsuga menziesii. Next base: position 152,743 of record LPNX010933082.1, read on the forward strand.
AGCCTTTTTTTTAGACAGAAAAGCAAGAACATAAATATTAAAGGGACAAACCTAGACACCCGAGTTTTTGTGTAGCAACCGAGTGAAAATCCAGTGTAAGCTTGACTTATTGTCCACTAACTCAAATTTTGAATTGTCCCAAAGGGTGTCAATTCCTCTTGAGGATCATATAGAGCTGACTGTTAATCCTCTTGTTTTTTTCCAAAATTTCAAACTTGTATGGAGGAATGTTCTTTCCTCCATCTTTGTCTCATGTATGAGTAATAGGTCTAGTTGGGATATACATATCAAGTCTTTTAGAGCCTCTTCCTTATTCTTCCTACTCAGTTCCCTACAATTCGGGAGAGAATCTTCATTAATTTCCTTTGATTGAGGTAGGGGCCCCTTTAGAGGGTATCCCTTGGTGTCTGGTATTTCTAGAGTTTCGAAGAAGCCTTTATAGCGTTTGTTGGGATCCTTAGAGCTTGTCCTTGTAAGTGGATTTCTCCCTATGTTCTTTTGCTAATTTCCTTCGTCTTCTTGACTTTTTCTTTACAGACACGTTCTTTCTTATTTCCCCTTCTTCTTCGAACTCTTCAAGTTCAAATTTGTCTGCTATTTCCTGTAGAGTTTCCATTTCCTCTATGCCTTCCGCTACCATCTCTTGATGGGCTACCGAAGTAGTCTCCGTTGCTTCCCAAAACTGTTCCCGCTAGATCTGGGAGGAGTTTGTTTGACTGATGAATTTTTTTTAGGGGGGAGGGGACATGTTTTTAGTTTCTTTCGTTGGCCCTTGCACAACTTTGGGATTTGTTTTGGACTTCTTAGCAACTTTCCAACCTTCAATTTTTTCCTTTTCTGGATGGGCTTCTTGGTTATGTGGCCAATTCTTGTCGAAGTGCCCGTATTCATGGCATCCTTTGCATTTGAAAGGCAATTGATCGTAGTCCAGTTTTTGGAAGTGTGACCAAGTTCCAACTATTATCTTTACTGCTTCTAGGAGGCCGACTTCTAGATATACTTCCACACATATTCGGGCACAAGCATACTAGTCCTTCGGGCTTACCATGTCGATAAATCGGCCAAGGGAATTTCCTATTGACTTCAAGGATTCGAGGTTCCAACAGTGCATTGGCAAGTTTGGCAAACGAACTGAGACTGGGACGGATTTAGGGATGTTTGTGGCATTCGAAGTCCAAAATCCACCTATTCAGATATAGACCCTGCAGTCCCATGAAGTATGGGCCATTCCTGAAGATCAGATCTCGATATGCTTTAGACTCAAAATCAAACAGAAAAATATCCTCTGCCCACTAAGTAAAAGGCCACATTTTGTGAAATTAGCGGTCTCCAATTTCTTTGGACCCAACCTTCAGTGGTTTTCAGGGATGGCCACAACCCAATGAACGTGCCAATTAGAGCTCGATTTGCCAAGGACAATGCTATCCTAATGGTGTCCTCAAGAGGAAGGGCAACCACCAAGATATCGTCCAATTTCTTAACAAACATCGACGACACAAATCCAGGGGTTTTCTTACCCTGTGAAGAGACTAAGTGTGCAAATGCAACAACATCTGAGGGGGAAGAGGAGGGCAACACCGATCTGCCCTTGCTGGTCGCCATAACTGGTGATGCAAACTCAACCTTGAAATCAGACTAAGCCTGAGCGAGCAAGAGACGACATCACTGCTAAAGGATCAAATCGCTATGGTAAAGATCTATACAAGACGAGATCATGATCTCTGGTCTATGGTCGAGTAGCATGAAACCTTCGGTCTTTCTCATTGATCCCAAGAAACGACCAACCAATCTTGTGGAGGGCGTGTGATGGTGAATGAACTTCGTTGTAATTACCCTCGAGTTAAGGTTAACCCTAACAATCCCCCCTTTAAACTTGACTTGGAATAAACACCAACCCCCCTCAAAGTTTTACCGAGGAATATCACATGCACCCCCTATCACCTAGGTCTATCTCTTGACTTTACCATTGAGTTATCAGGGGTATGCTTGCCTTACCAAGTATTACATCCACATTCCCTTTTACATGTAAACAGCTCCATTGAATTTTTTCATGTGTCTTCATGGTGACTACAACATCACCATTCGTTGCTTCATCCTCTCGCTTTTCCATGCTCGCTTTCTTACTTATATTTTACCATGCTCCTTTTTGAACTTGTCATTGGCGTTCATATAAAAAGAAGCCATCTACTAGATTATATGGGTCCTCAACCACTGTAACCACTAGTTCTCTAGGAATCCTCTTCACATACATGGTTCATTAATCTTGGTCCCAAAACTGAGATTAAACCATCTCACATTCCTCCTGTAATTGAAGACTCAACCTCTCCGATCCACATCAATCTAGGCTACAAGTACACCTGCCACACTTGTACCTACCAAGTGGTTCATTCCACACTTGATGCAACATCCCTTCTCTGAATATAAGAGGGATACCTCATGCTTCTACCATCTGAGGAAATTACATTCTAACTAGGAACCCAAAAATACGGCTAGGGTGTCGTGTACCAACGAACATGCACCCCATAATTAATTCAAAAAACAAGGTACAACACAATGAGCAAAACTATATGCCAAAGGATGTCTCTGATACCAGTTATTAGGATTTCAACAAGCATCATTAAATAATACACGAGAGAACACAAATCTGTGAGGACCCTGCAGCAAACAAGTAATCAAAACACACGATATAGCAGCAGAACTCAAAATCACTTTTATATTAATCGCAAGCCACTTCGAGGGGGCAACCTCCTTTGAGCAAGCTCAATACAAAATAACTTCACGGTCCTTCCTTGGCCTCAACACACACTTATATATTAAAAATAAGCGCCAATACCATGGGTCAAAACCATGGGCCAATATAAACTATGGGCGCCAATACTATGGGTCAAAACCATGGGCCAATATAAACTATGGATCAACAAATACTACAGGCGGCTTACAAAGCATATGCGCCTCACAACAATAACACAAACTATGGAGCAACAATTACTATGGGACGACTTACAAAGCATATGCGTCCAACAACAATATACTAACATAATAAAGAGAGGGATTGACATGGGTTCCTAACATCCCCTCCCCCTTAGAAAAAGCTTTGTCCTCAAAGCTTTAGATGTGGAAATTGTTGCTGTATCTGGAGGAGTGGTTCCCACGTAGCATCCTCGGGATGCATTCCGTGCCATTGAATTAAGACCTCTGTGAGAGAGCGAGAGCGAAGCTGATGAGTGCGCTTATTGAGGACAGCCTCCGGCTCCAAAAAGATGGATCCTTCATTATCCAATTCTGGTAAAATAGTTTGGCCTTTGATGTTGGTGCCAAGAACTGTCTTCAGACAAGAGACATGAAATACTGGATGAATGCGGGAAGAAGGTGGAAGTTCCAATTTAGAAGCAACAGACCTAATCTTCTGAAGAAGCCTATATGGCCCATAGAACTTTGGAGCGAGCTGATGACGCGCTTTGAGTTCTAGTGAGGATTGCTTGTAAGGCTGGAGACGAAGAAAAACCATATCACCGACGTCAAAAGTGCGCTCAGAACGGTGCTGATCAGCTTGTTGCTTCATGCGATTTCCTGCCATGTGAAGGTTTTCACGCAAAATGCGAAGGACCGCGTCAACTGCCTGAACTTGAGAACTGCTGGGGGTGTAAGGAAGAAGAACTGGCGGTGTCGGAACATAAACTGCGTCATATGGAGTCATTTTAGAGGCAGTGCGGTAAGAGGGATTGTACCACCATTCAGCGAGAGGGAGCCACTTTACCCACTGATGTTGTTGCTCAGAGGAGAAGCAACGAAGAGAAGGTTCCAAGCATTTATTGATAATTTCAGTCTAACCATCCATTTGGGGGTGATAACCTGAACGCATCTTCAGTTTGGTGCCAGTGTGGTGAAAGAGTTCTGTCCAAAAATGACTGGTGAAAGTCACATCACGATCCGAGACAATGGAAGAAGGCATTCCCTGAAGACGAAAGATCTGGTCTAGGAAAATTTGAGCAATGGAAGAGGCTGTATAGGGATGGCTGAGAGCACAAAAATGACTATATTTGGACAGGCAATGAACCACAACCAAAATCACAGTCTTGCCTCCAGATTTAGGGAGCCCGTCAATGAAATCCATAGAAATATCTGTCCATATATAGGGAGGTATGGGCAAGGGCTTGAGCAATCCTGGAAGGGGTGTTGTTTCACCCTTATTGCGCTGGCAGATATCACATTCAACCACCATCTGTTGAATTGTCCTTTTCATGCCCTGCCAAAAGAAGTTGCGCCATGCCCGTTCATACGTTTTGAGAAAACCAGAGTGCTCGGCTGACGGAGAAGCATGGAGTTCATAGAAGATAGCTTGTTGAAGAGCTGTGTTCTGGGGAAGCACCAGACGACCCTTGTATCGCAGTGAAGCACCATCCCAAGAGTAATGTGGAACAGCAGGAGGGTTGTTGTCCAAGCGTTGGATGGTGTGAGATAATGAAGAGTTATTGACATAACCCTGCTGAACCGATTGCAACCAATTTGGAACAGGCATAGAAATAGCGGAAAGAGAACCTTGGTCATCAAATGTGCGA
>LPNX010933082.1:158243-196531 GCA_001517045.1 Pseudotsuga menziesii
AAGGCCCTTTTTCTCTGCGTGCCTGCATCTCTGTTTCAGACAAATGCTTGATTGGGTGTGAGCGAGGAGCTGGCGGAATGGGAGGTCGTTGAGAACCCATATTGTGGAAGGGAACAAAAGAGGATTTGGAGCGCTGTTGGGCTGCCATCTTGTCTTCTGTTAACTTAGCCAACCCCAGGGCTTCCATCATTGTGTTGGGACTGAACATTTTGACCTCAGAGCGAATTGCATCCTTTAGGCCACCGATAAAACAACTCCGGTAGAAGTCATCAGGTAATCCTTCAGTGTGATTAGCTAGTTTCTCAAATTCAGTTTGATACTCTTTCACAGTGCCAGTTTGGCGAAGTTTAGTGAGAGCTCCTGTGAAGTCATCAAAAGCACTCGGACCAAATCGGTGCAAAAGGAGCTGGCAAAAAGCAGGCCATTTTGGCTCTTCATGAGCCTTGATGTACCAACGATACCATTGAAGAGCTTCCTGTTCCAAATGAAAGGAGGCAAGTGGAACTTGGTGGACATCAAAAGTATTATGAAGGCTAAAATACTGTTCTGCACAATAGATCCATCCAGTCGGATCAGTACCATTGAAGCGCGAAAAATCTAGCTTCAGACCGCGAAAATTGCTGGAAGAAGAGAACCCAATGGTTGATGAAGACTCGTACTGTCGTCTGGTGTTCATAGCTGAATGCTCAAGATGGAGACCGAGAAATTTTTCATCCAGTTCCTGGAGTTTGGCTTGGATGGCTACAAGTGCTTCCTCCATGATTTTTGCTCCTGTGCAGGTGACAACCATAAGCAGGAGATTTTTCAGGAAGGGATCTACAACGACGTGGAAGTGATTGGCAACAGATGGATCTGCAACGGCGTGGAACTGACCGGCAACAGTTCTGGACAGAGGAAATCTGCAATTGTGCAACTGAAAATAGATATGGACCCCAGGTATGTGCGGCTTCCTATCGGTTCAAGGGATTCACTCGGCCACCAATGCTATCTGGCGGCTTGCGTATTGGGGCAGTACCCCTCACTCCACGGCTTAGGTAAAACTGATAACCGCTTGGCCACAAACGACAGCTCTTGGTTTACCTCACGGGTGGGAACTAGTCAATCAGGTAGGGGTCGTTGCCCTTTTCGCTGGCAGGTCCTCTCAATGGGCCAGCTACTTCGGGGTTCCTGTGGTACTCCTCACAATGAGTTTTAGGGCTTATGCCCAAGTACTTCCCACAGTTAAGCGGAGAGGGATTATTCCCAGATCCGAACCTGCAACAGAAAAAAAAATTTGGGCAGAATTTCCACCCAATGTTCAAAAACCGGATCTATATTGCTCAGAATCGTTATTATAGCATGTTTCCGGAACTGGAACAACCACTCGGTCAGAAGTTTTCGCGCCGCAATTTCCACGACCGTCACCGAAATTCTGAAAAATTGCGGATTTTAAATCCGCGATATCTCCACTTTTATAACTCCAAATGAGATGATTTTTTTTTTGAAACTGTGTATTTTTGAAAGAGGAATTCAGATATGCAATTTGTTTCTTCTTATTTTGTGCAAAAAGTTTCAGAAATTGATCTAAAAGTCGCCGCCCCCCAAAAAAAAATTTCCCATTTGTGCCAAGGAAAGTGCTCTGATACTAGATGTGAGGACCCTGCAGCAAACAAGTAATCAAAACACACGATATAGGAGTAGAACTCAAAATCACTTTTATATTAATCGCAAGCCACTTCGAGGGGGCAACCTCCTTTGAGCAAGCTCAATACAAAATAACTTCACGGTCCTTCCTTGGCCTCAACACACACTTATATATTAAAAATAGGCGCCAATACCATGGGTCAAAACCATGGGCCAATATAAACTATGGATCAACAAATACTGCAGGCGGCTTACAAAGCATATGCGCCTCACAACAATAACACAAACTATGGATCAACAATTACTATGGGACGACTTACAAAGCATATGCGTCCAACAACAATATACTAACATAGTAAAGAGAGGGATTGACATGGGTTCCTAACAAAATCCACATAGCAACACATTTAAGATAGACACACAATGTTTACATGGAAAACCCAAAATTGGGAAAAACCACCATAATAGATCTATTATATCCCTTTACCTAAACCAACCAAGCCGGGCCAAGTGAGCTAGCCACCACTCACCTTGAGGTTTACAATGGAGTTTCCTCAAGCCTTGTAAAAGCTTCTTACATGCAATACCTTGGGACAATACCATTGGCCACCAAACACAGTGGGCCCAAACATTTGCTTGACCTAAACCACCTTTGACTCATTCCCGCGTCAAGGTTAACCCTAACATGGGAGGATTGAAAGAGATGTAGGTTCAATGTGAATTTTTCCCACATATTATTTATTTTCATGGATGATTAGTTTTTTTCCATGATATCCATGGTTTTTGTTGTTGAAATAATCTTTTTAGAAGGGCAAGTTTGTCGTATAAGAAGATATTAAGATTGAGGTTCTAAACACTCCATAGTCCTAGATGTAACCTTTGATTTTTGAAAGATTTTTACTGTTGTAATTTTTTTGTTACTATGATTTTACTTCATTTTGTTTTTGCCCTATGTAGGGAGGGAGGTTAGGCAAGACATATTTGGTCCTCTTAATCTTGTGGTGAGATTGAATTTAAAGAATTGACGTATTGTTGGTTGTTTATTCAATGAAATGATTGTCCTAATTTAATAACTTCGCTTATGGTTTCATATTGTGTTTGCTCCTTCTTTGTTCATTGGTTGAACATTATTCTTGGTTGTGACGTGGCATTTTGTATACAGACACTTACTTATTCTTGCATAATCTTACAACATGCTTTGGACTAATAATGGTACATTAGTGAATGACTTAGTTACAACTTATCTATAATATTCAAACTATCTTTCTCTTTAATCTTAAGTCCATCACCCAATAGGCTATTTCTGAAGTATATGGGTGGTATATCTTTGTTGTGATTGATTTATGGGTTAAGGATCACTACAAGTGGTATCAAAGCACTTTCTTGGGCCGAAAACTTGGAATATTATTTTTTTTTCGAGAGTTTTTAAGGAAAAAGGAGGACGAAGGTACTCAAATCACTTTAAGAAACTTTATGTACATAATACCAAGAAACCAATTGCACATCAAGAAATTTTATAGGCATAAGCATGTGCCTTACATTAAAAAATAACATGAGCTATATCAATTGATTTACTTATAAAACCATCAACTTGAACCTAAAAGCTCCAGAAGATGATCCATGCTCAAAGATCGAAACATCAAGAGTTTCAAGAATGACTTAACGCACCTTCCGTCGATTTCAAATATTTTATTAAGCATCTTCAATGATTTTTTAATTAACACATTTTTTCTATTAATTTGTGTGGAGAGTAACTCATCCAAAGAACACATTAACATAATCTAATGTGTTTTTTTTTCCTTGGAAAAAAAGCATAATTTTATTTCATCTTTCGAGTAACAAAATTACAGTTTTCAAATATACATCATAGTGCATTCAAAGAAGTACCCAACAGGTGTCCCAGATATAAAAACAATAAATAGCTGATATCGGGATGAGAGAACAATCCCAAGCAGACAACCATTGTCTCAAAAGATCAAAAGAGCCCAAAAAGTCCCAAAAGTGTACCAAAAAATAGTAGCATATAATGTCGTACAGTAAGTGTAGAGATACAGAGCTAAAAAACAGAGTAACAACTGTAATAAGTACAAAACCACTGCCAGAGGATCAATGAGGATCCCCCCCCTCGATAAAGGGCCTATGATAGTAAGTCTGTTCAGTATCATCAAGTTTCTCCCAGATCTTCCTCTGTCCTTCCATCAGTAGAAGGCCCTCCTTTGAGGCTAGGTTCACCTCCTTGTTATTCTCCTTGTAGACATGGCTACAAGAGAATGAATCAAGAGAACCAATAATCTCAGCAATAGAAATGAGAATGTTTTCCAATCTCAAGTGTCTGCACACCTGAGTCTTTTTGACCCAATTGATGACATTCATAGAATCACCAAAACAAACCAGAGTACGGCACCCTTTCTCTGCTACAAAAATGAGTAACAGTTTTAAGCTGAGTAGATCAGCATAGTTATTGCTACCTTCACCTAAACCCATCACGATCTTAAAACTATGACCTTCCCTAAGAAACAGAATAGCACCCCCTCCATAGTGATTTTCTTGAGCCGCCCCATCGAAAAACGCCCAAGGTGCACCCTGATCGATTTTGACCTCTAATGTCTGCCTCTGTTGTCTAGCTCTGATATGATGTGGAAAAGCTTCCATAATCCCACAGGTCAATGAGCCAGTAATCTCAGGAGTGCAACATTTATCAGAGAAAATTAAGTTGTTGCGGGCTAACCAAAAACCCCAAATGACAAGGAGAGGAAGAGTATTCAAGGAGCCATTCGAATAGGTTTGTCTCCATTGTTCCCAAGCCAGTAAGATGGTATCCCCCCTCCAAACACAGTTTATGCCAAAGTGTTTTGTGCATTCCTTCCAGATTGCCAAGGTGTATGGGCAATGGAGAAAGAGGTGTATGACAGATTGAGATTCCCCTTTACACAGTGAACTCCAACCCGGACCCTAGAAACTTCTCTTTTGCAAATTGTCCCAGGTCGGGGCTTTATTCTCAAGAACACACCACATGAAGAGTTTGTTTTTGGGTGGACATTTGATTTTCCATAGAGTTTTCCACCACCAGACCACCTCACGGTCCAGTCCCATTCCACTCAGAATAGTGTATCCTGACTTCGGAGTATAATTCCCTGCTGGTGCAAAGTTCCTGATTAATATATCCTCCCGATCTCTCAAAAGAATATGATCTCTGGTGAGCGATCTAATATACTCCTCCAGATCCTTGGTGGAATGTGCATCCAACCACAGCTCCTCAGCTCAAATCCAAGATTGTCCCCAGCGGACCATTTGTATTGGAGCCGCTGCCTGGTGTAGGTGAAAATAGCCTGCCTCCCTCAATGCCTGAATGGTGTCTTCCATAAGAAGATGTTGTTGTAGACATCCAGCCCAAGGATCTTCCCCAATGCAAATCTTTCTCCCATTACCTACACTCCAAGCCAATCCACCACCAATGACATCAAAGGATTTAATCACAACTTTCCAGAAGATGGATCCCCCAGCATGAGATTTATCAGGTGTGCGAATCCAGTCCTCCAGCGAGAGAGGCTCAATATATTTGTTAATCATTACAGAGGTCCAAAGATTGTCCATATGTAAAATCCTCTAATTGCCTTTAGCCGCCAAAGATTTTGCAAAGAGGAAAATGTTTTTGAGCCCCCAACCCCCAAAGCCTTTAGGAACAACAATCTTTTCCCAATTGACCCATGGTGTCACCTGAGCCTCCTGTTTCCCGCTCCATAGAGAACGAAAGCAGATGCGGCGAGCCTTCTCAAGTATACCCTTGGGGATCCAAGCCAATGTCATCCAGTACACTGGGATAGCCTCTACGACAGATTTGACCAGAACAAGCCTACCAGCCCTCGACAGCCAGCGATGACACCACAATTTGAGTCGCTTGTCCAGTTTTTCCAGCAGCCAGGCCCAGTCCTGCTTTCGATAGTCGTTAGGTTTTATAAAGAACCCCATATAGTGTATACCCTCTTCAAAAGCTGCTGTATGAAAAGGGAAAAGTTCTGATAAGACCCTTTCTTCCTCCCTGGATAAGAGATAGGGGATGACCGTGGATTTGCCAACGTTAATGTCCATGCCTATTGCTTTAGAGAAGAGCTTGAGAATATCATCTAAAGCACATAAATCCCTAACTGAGCCTGAACAAAAGATCAAGATGTCATCAACAAAGAGCAAATGTGAGATGTGGAGGTTCTGTGCAAGTTGCAGCCCAGTGAAATTACCCAGCCTTATTGCCTCCTTAAGTGCATGGCTGAGACCCTCAGCCACCAAAAGGAATAGAAGAGGTAACAATGGGCAGCCTTATCGAAGCCCATGCTCCGCATGGAAGAATGGTGAGGCCGCACCATTGATCGGAACCGAAAAGGAGATAGTGGTGATACAGCTCAGAATCCATCTGATAAACGCAATATCAAAGCCCAGGTGCGTTAAAAGCAAACGAAGATAAAGCCAGATTACCTTGTCAAATGCCTTTGACAGGTCAATTTTAAAAATGGATCCTTTTATATTTTTGACTTTCATACTGTGTAATCCTTCTTGGGCCACCCCAATAGCTTCATGAATCAATCTGCCTTCCAAGAAGCCAAATTGTTCCAATGAAATATGTTCCAAAAGAATCCGCTTGAATCTATTGGCAATCACTTTCGAGACCACCTTATAGATGCAATTACACAGAGAGATAGGTCTGAATTCATTTAGTGTAAGAGGATTATCCACTTTTGGGATAAGAGCAATGAAAGTAAAGTTGAAGCAAGCCGAGATCCGGCCAGAGATCTGAGTATCATTCACCACCTGTAAGAGATCCTGTCCCAGCAAGTCATATAGTTCCATAAAGAATTCAATCATCCAACCGTCTGGCCCAGGACTTCTATCCTTCTGAAAACTGTTCAGCACACATTTTAATTCCTCCTCCGACACCTCCTCCAAAAGGGCTTGGTTTTCATCCGGCCCCACGAACCTCGGAAACATCTGTGCAGTTCTGATGATTTCAGCAAGAGTAGCATGTGTTGGCGCCTTAAACAACTTTTTAAAATGTTCGACCCCTAGGGAAGCCATACCATCAAAAGTGTCCTAAGAGTTACCAAGTTCATCTTCTAATCTCCATACAGTGTTGGCAGTCTTCCTTCCTTTTGCAAAATCATGAATTTTTTTTGTGTTATCATCCCCGCTTTCAAGCCATGTTTCCCTGCTTTTAAGGCGCCATGTTTCCTCCCTTTCCAGCAAAAGCGAGGTCCTACGACTCTCTAGTCTTTTTAGAGCACCAAACTCTTCAAGTGTCCTGAGACCACTTCCTTCCTGAGCAAGGATTGTAGCGATATCAACTTCAACCTGAGACAATTCGCGGGCATCCCTAATCCTTTTTTCATATGCTCAAGGCTTAATTAATGCTTTCAGGTGCCTAAGATTAGCTGCAAAATGGAAAGCAGCTGAGTTCACATTCCCCGGCCTATAGATGACCCAACCTTCAGTAATAAGGGCTAAAATGCTTTCATCCTGGAGCCAAATTTTGTTGAACTTTAAAGGACAAGGCGGTTTGTTAGGCCCATCTCTGAGTTCTAGAAAGATTGGGGAGTGATCTGAGAGGCGCCCCGACCCAATCCATTGTCGGACGAGATGACGATTGTCCACAATTCTTTCAGAGATAAGAAATCTATCCAGGCGCTTCGACACCCTTGCCTCCCCACATCTATTGTTTTTCCAAGTAGGCTTGAGCAACACTGACTCCACATCCAGCCAACATTTATCCACCAAGAGTCTTGTAAAATAATCATAAAGTATGTCTGGCATGAGGCCCCTAGACCTCTGCCTGACCCAGAGAGAAATTGAGATCCCCCCCAATAATCAGATTGTCCCCCCCAAACATCGAATGTTTGGTGATAGTATCCCAGAACATAATTCTATTCAGATAAGGACCATAAATGTTGATAACATCAAAAGTATCAGCCAAATCCAGGGCTTTAATAGTGATACCCAAGACCGATTCCATCCCCCAAACATTAAGAACCTTCACACTGCGAGGGTTCCAACCAATAGCCAAGCCACCCGAGCGGCCACGAACATCCAAAGTTTCAAAACACCAACCCCCAAACCAACTTTCAAGCTTAGTCTTCACTTCCAAACCTTCACCCAATGTTTCCTGCAACAAAATAATCTCGGGCTTGTCTAATTCAACCACCCGTTGCAATGCCTATCTTTTATGGGGACCGGCAAGACCCCGACAGTTAAAGGAAAGAATCTTCATCTACAGCCCTTCCTACGGGCGTTCACTGCTCTAAGTGCCCTGTTAATCGAAAGTTGTTTCCCATCCTGAACATCCTTCTTGGCACGAGATTGTGCCCTAGCTAGGTGTGAAACACGACCCCTTCCCCTCATGGTGCCCAACGGGTTTCTCCCCAGGCCTCCAGAGCCACCTTTGGTTCAAGAATGCAGGAAATAACCCGAGTCAAAGGATTTGGTTGGTGAGCTGACCGAATCAGGTAGGGCGGGTTCGATAACCAGACCAGAAGGTTTTTTCTCAATGAGTGCAGCAGAGATGGGTGGTCGAATCTCAATAGAAGTAAGGAAAAGTTTCTTTATGCCCTCCACCCAGTCAATACCAAAAACATTCAAATGACTAGAAAATAAATGAAATGACGAGGGAAGGGAGGAAGAAGGAGTACGTGGAGCACCAACCAGAAAGGGTTCTCCGACCAGACGCTCTCGAGCTGCAACCTGTAGCTCACCCGGAGGTGCCGCTTCCGTAGCACTAGCATCCATAGAAGGTAAATCAAGTCCCACCAGTGAGATCGGCGGTGACGAGGGCGTCGAAATGTCCCCTTCTCCACCTAAGATAGAGTTGTTGTCCTCCTTTTGTGTGTTTTCCTTGCAATGACTCGCGAGAGGGCAATCAATGGTCGGGTGGCCATACTCATGACATCAACGACAACGGAAGGGGACATTCTCATAATCCAGCGTTTGAAGATGTGAATATTCCTTCCAATTGATCCTCATAGCCTTTGGAAGACCATTCTTGATGTTGATACTGACCAACATACGAGCCGCCCTCTTCAGACTAGTGCTATTGAAGGATAAGTTCGCCTCTAAAAAGGTACCTAGAAGATTGCCGATGTGCCTGAAGTGTTCCATGGTCTAGAATGGAAGCGACAAGCTGGGAAGTCTGACCCACGTTGGAACCACATCAACACGTTCCCTGCTGGCATCGAACATGGGGTGCCACTTCTTAATCAAAACCGGAGTCTGTTCAAACTACCAATTTCAGTTTATGACCCAATTCAGATGGTCCTCCCGCTCGAAATTGAAGGCAAACCACCCTCGTGCCAGTCCTTTAACTTTCGGCACCACTCCCAAATCCCTCATCCAACAATCATGCACCCATGAATTGACAGCCCTAACCGACAACGTTTTTCCAATGAAACGCCCAACAAGTGTGAAATTAACCAAAGTTTCCATCGATGCCCAACTGATATCCTCCCCGACTGTGTAATTTAAAATCAGTGTCATCTTAGGCCATTTCCTTCTACGCCGGCCCTTACTACGTGAGCAGGAGCTGCCGTCATTTCCATCAGCGAGCAGGGGTTCTGGGATGGTCAAGCTCGGGAAGCTGCGATGTTCTCGTGCCCCGATAGCTCTACCAACAAAGCCTTCCCCCGAGTACTTTACCCCGCCGCCCACTAGACCGCCATCAGAAAGAGATTCACCGCGTCTCAGATCAGCAAGTAGCCCCGAATCACCGATCTCAGGGAGACCCCCCAACAGACCCTCCTGTAGATGTGGTACCCCCGCTATTGGATAAAAGGGTTCCTCCGGCAGCGTTGCACCCGCAGGGGGGGAGAAAAGAACCCAGATGGCGAGAAGTCAACCTCCACGAGCGACGATGGGTGGTTTGTTGCCAAAATATCGTTCCATGAACATAGCCTATTAGATATTTCAATCTAATGTGTTTTAATATGAGGGAAAGATATTTAAACCTTGGACCTTTTCTAATAATATTAATATGTTTAAATGTAGTGTTTATGTTTTTGGATTGGGATATTCTTAAGTAATTATGATCGCTTTCAAATATTTTATTAAGCATCTTCAATGATTTTTTAATCAAGACATATTTTCTATTAATTTGCGTGGAGAGTAACTCATCCAAAGAACACATTAACATAATCTAATGTCTTTTAATATGAGGGAAATATATTTAAACCTTAGACATTTTCTAATAATATTAATATGTTTAAATGTAGTGATTAACATAATCTAATGTGTTTTAATATGAGGAAAAGATATTTAAACCTTTAGGCCTTTTCTAATAACATTAATATGTTTAAATATAGTGTTCATGTTTTTGGATTGATATTCTTAAGTAATCATGATCAAAGATATAGATTTACTTCTTGATGTAAATTTTTTTGTAACCATTATATCAAGAAGAAATCTCTCCCCTAGTTAACAGGGTAAATATATATTAGTGGGACACATGTGACAAAGGAGATGACTTCTTTCTGATTTGCAACCCAACGATAATCAAAATCACTGTAAACAACCATTAAAATTCAGGTACCATTAATTACCGAGTAAGAAAGAGAAATTGAACTTAATATTAAAGTATATATATAATATATATGCTCGTGTGTTTATATATACAGTGATTGTCGGAATATTAAAGTGACTGAGTTCATGAGCTCGGACTGACGCGCGGATTCCATTTCATACAAAAGACGGCCTCTGGAGACGGTGGAATTGTGATCGTGTAAGAATGTTGGCGAACCATCTCATACAAAAGAATACAACTTCGAACCACGAGGATCCACATGAATGACATAATTTTCGATTTCATAAAGTAGGCCGACTTCTCTGTACGAAACATGCTATGCCCTTGTAACATTTCTGAAGTACCACAAGCCTCTTAGACCTATTAGAGACTTCGAAGGTTGCATGAACACAATCAATCGCAAATACAAATGTTTGCTTCACGCCTGGAGAAACCTATTCTTCGGAATCTCCTTAGGCCTTGTATTCATGCATCCAGCTTCACTGCGTTTCCACAAGCGAAATTCCAGAGACCGACATGGGCATATCTGCTAAAATCCTTTCCTCTGCCTAATTTAGGCCATTCGAAACATGTTGGCATTTATGAAATCCCTCTTAAATCCTCGGTCCCTACCACTCAATATAGGAATTTGTCCTCTGTGAGCAGTAACGATGACGAGTTTTGTTACAACAGGGATACCAAGGAACCCCCTAAATTGTTTGTCGTCCAACCTCGTGTCCGCCCTGAGATTGTGTTGCAGGCCAAGTTGCTTGAAGCTCTCAAGCTTGCAGATTCATTGGAGGAACAGAGGGAAGAGGGGGATCACAGTGAAAATGACGAAATGAAACAGTCCCCTTATTTAGTAGTCCAGAACCCAGGAACAAGATCAGCAAAGTCGCATGCAGGTCCAGAATGTTTCAATTTATTTTTTGAGGTATTTGGGTTTTTGGCATGGTCACGCTATTCATCTAGGATTTTGATATCTTCATTGTTTGTTGCAGATACTTATTTTGGGCCTGGAACTGTTGAGACTGTGAAGGCACATGTGGATGCAATAGATGGAGAGGTGTCTCTGTGCTCTTACGTTGTTAATTTATTGTTGCTCATATAAGGCCTGTTTAACTGAATTTTTCTAAGGATAATTCTGTTTCACAGTTCTAAAATGACCCAAATAAGAGATATGAGATATCACATTGGCACTGTTATTGGCATTTACTTTTAATATATTTCTGTTTAGCATTTTGATGTGATATTCCACTGTAGCATGGGAATATGCAAACAGC
Organism: Pseudotsuga menziesii; assembly: GCA_001517045.1. Classification (NCBI taxonomy): domain Eukaryota; kingdom Viridiplantae; phylum Streptophyta; class Pinopsida; order Pinales; family Pinaceae; genus Pseudotsuga; species Pseudotsuga menziesii. The sequence goes on from LPNX010933082.1 coordinate 169,680, forward strand.
TGGTTTTTTTTTTATAGAAATGCTTCAAGAAACACAGTTTTGAGGGCACCACAAAGAGTGGACTTCCTTTGGCTAAGGTGCTAGCTCTGAGGGTATCGATTCTGATAGAATTGCCCTGGACTTGCACCTGGTCTCATTCCTTTTGAATTCATGCCATTCAACTCAGGCAGACCACAGGGGCAATGAAACATTGGTCCATCAACATGGGGGTGGAGAATTGGTGAAAGTCACGGGTTCTCTTGTTGGAAACCCATGTACAAACCCAAAGGGAGGACATGCTTAGGCCATAATACCGAGAAGATGTAATATATACTGTGTTAATGAGGTGTCGGGTTCATAGCTCTACATGCATTTACTAATAAAAAAGACAATGGAGTCTTGGTGGATGGTTAGCACTTAGTAGAGCTCAGACTCCTAGAGTGAACCGACACCTCTTTGGCAAAGCATTTTGTTTGTCTTTATCAAATTTCTTTGAAATTTAGAGAATGTTGTGTCCCAGGAGCATTTCATGCATAGTGGATTTATTCCATCTGCATTTACCAAAAAAAAAGGACAATGGAGCCTTGGTGGATGGTTAACAGTAACACTAAGTTGAGCTCAGACTGTCAGACTGAACCACCTCTTTGGCAAAGAATGTTGTGTTCCAGGAGCATTTCATGCGTAGTGGATTTATTCTATCTACATTAGCGTTTGTCTATATTTCATCTATTCTTTACAAAATCATTTCAAAAACATCAGCTTACTTGATATGAGCACAATAACAACGGAGTAAGCTAAACTCTGGACCATTTGCACCTAAAATCCAGCGGAAATTGTTCAAAGGGTAGTTTTCAGTGATTGGAATCATAGTTTTAAAAATCCGAATTGGACTCGGAATCGGTCGAGGGTCAACTCGGAATCGGTAATGAATCCGTCATAAATCGGTCGATTTGAATTTAATGAATCGGTTTGCTAAAACATACATCAAATATTTAAATTTTAAAGAAAAACAACATTTTCAAGATTATAATCCATGATTCCGAGGCATTGAAGACAAAATAACCAAAATCTGCTCATGTATATAGTATATTGAAGACTTTCCAAGTGTCAATCACTAAGAGGAACAATCATCTAATTGACTTGCCATAGAAGAAAGAATATACTTCCTAGGGTAGAAAATTGTGTGCACCGAGATTCAGGGCAACCAGTTCAACTTACCACTGTCACAAACTAGACATTTTCATGATCATAATATCATATAGCAGGTTAAAATCTTTCAGGTATCAACCATCAAGTAGCATGGGTTCACTCATTGAGTCACTACCATCACATTAAATGGCAATGTATTGCACTTCAGAAAGCACCACAGTTGCAATGAATTGACACTGCCGATCTTCTTGTACTAATCAGCACCATAATTTCAGTGATTACATTTTGTAACCTATTGGTTGAAGAAATTAACAAAACCACTGCAAGTACATAACAGCTGCATTTGATGTCAGTTTCATAGAAAGCCATTACTAATGCTCATTACATTGTTTGGTTTGACAAGTGTGAGCATCAATATCAATAAAAGGGACACAATATCACATAAGCAGGAGATGCTGTAAAAACTTAAAAGGAGGACACAATATCACATAACCAGCTTGAGGTTGATCCAATGAGGTTTTAATCCAAATCATGACAGTTTTCATGGAGGGCCAAGCTGTGGAGACCAGATCGCAGGTTTTGTTCTGGTAAATTTTTGACAAAGTAGCAGTGAAAACCAGATCACATTTCTTTAGGTAGGAAACCAGAGATAGCTGCCCAAAATCAATGTATTTCTGAGGTACTTATGACTGAAGGTGTCCCCTGGACGTACAGCGTTCAAGCCCCTTTCAAATACTGGTGTATTATTATGGAAAAGCCCAAGAAGTAAACATCCTCAATACCCATTGAATGTTTTTCGAAAGGAGATGCCATTGGATCATTTGGATGAGCGGCACACACTAGTTTGGCAGATGGATCGAAATGATCCAGTCTCTGATTCCGAGTTGACACTGTACTAACCAGACCGGTCAGAGGCTAACTCGGCCGGTTGGACCGGTTAGTTACCGAACCGGACCGGTTTGGTTACCAACCGGCCGGTTCGGTAACTAACTGGGCCCCGATCCGGTTTGACCCGGTTTGGTACCGAACCGGTGAACCGGCCGGTTCCGGTTCCGATTTTACCGGTTTTTAAAACTATGATTGGAATTGCATAAACTGGGTACCCCAAGGGTAAACGAGGGTCCTGAATCCATTTCTGCAATAAAAATTGCAATTTTAACGCTGGAAATCTCATTTTCAACAACAAATCGTGTTGCCGGATTCTAGCCAAACTTACCTGGAACGGTGCAAATGGTCTAGAGATTAGCCAACTCCCAATAACAACAATGGAGATACTCACATGCAAGAGAAAATAAGAGAGCAAAATCATTAGCTTACTTGATATGAGCACAATACCAACAATGGAAAGGAAACACTCAAACAAGAGAGAACATAAGAGAGCAAGTATTATAGAGGGGATTGCCTTGAACTGCACACTCATTTGTATATATATGCATCTCAACTCTGGATTTACCAAGCGTCGAGAGGGATCAAATCCCTTGGGGTGAAAACTTTTCCTCAATTTTTTCACTCTAAAAAATGTTTGCACTTCAATGAATTTGATCCCTTTAGCCACTTGGTATATTTGGAGTTAAGATGGATCTATACTTGTTTAATATGTAAATCTCTCGTATGTGCTCATCCTCGTATGTAAATCAATCGTTTAATAAAGTGGGCGAGTGATCAATTTAGAGCAACTCATTCTCCACATCCAAAACAAAAGATTAAATACAAAGTGCATTAAGTCCCAACAATTTCTCTTCAATGGTACTTACCTTTGATAGTAGAGTGGTGAGACCTTGGGTCTCCCTCTAGCCTCCCCCTTTGGGAGATAGATTGATTTTATCAAGATCAGTCCGGAATTGCTGAACCATACATTAGTCCACTCATTCTCAGAGAGTCAGAGGTATCAAGCCTAGACGGATCTAGAGCAGGGCACCTATTGCTTGTAAGATCCCCTCACACAGCGCCAACGGAGTAGCCAACAATCTATCAAGAGTTTCTTTCCATTGGTCTTGGATGCTAGGAGTATTCCTGACTTCTACATCCCCCCAAGATCATATAGCCGGGCACCCCAACTGCTCCAAAGAGCCTCGACAGGGAGCAAGCACCTCGTTTTCCCCCCTTGCCCTCGACCATCAAACCTGGGAAATCTGGACATCAATGGACTCATCCTAAGCCACATGGTTTAAATTCAAATTTGAGTTCAACAACCATTTGATTCGATTTGAATTTGAAATTTCCATTGAAGTCGATTGAGATTCGACTTTAGATTCGAATACACACACACACACACACACACACGCACACACACACACACACACACACACATATATATATAATGTCCCTTCTTAGAATTTTGGAGAAAATTACAATTTGGGCAAATTCAAGCTTAACTAGTCATGGCTGTAGGGGGTTCCAACTGACACCAAATGGTCCCAAATTTGAAATGCAATGGTATGGTTAGTCTTAGAACATCCCAATATGACATTTGAACACTTTGAGTCTAACTTCAAGCCTCTGCAACTTGGTTTGGGGCTAATGAGAGAAAGTGCAAGTTTACTAGGAAAAAGTAGTAAACTAGTCTTTCTTTGTTCGACTCCAAACACCACCGAACTTTTCCAAATTCCTTATGGAAGGACCCTATGGGCTTTAAAACATCCTAACAGACCTTAGACACTCGATGGTCGAATAAAAAAACTCATTTGGACATGTTATTCAAGTTTGCACAATTTTGGCTAATTTATAGCTTTGGACTAGTGAAACCCAAGTTGATACAAATGCACCCAAATGACTTCAAATTTTGTATGAAAGGGATTGAGGGGTCTTAGGATAGTCTAATGCATATTATTAATTCTCATATACTTTCCAAATGCTTTTGCAACTTGCTTTTGACCCTAGGGAAGGAAGGACAAAAACAATAGGAAAATCGATGTTAAAACCCCCAAGGGTAGATGACAGTTTTGGCTCTCCAAATGGAGTACGACCGTCCCAACTTTAAGAATAGAGTATGAGGATGCATATCAGACATCAATTTTTGTCATTATTCATGGTTATTAAGCTTTTCAAACTGGTTATGAGGCGCAACATCTACATGGTAACTTTCAGTGAATTTGCTCAAGGGGAAATGGTATTAATAGCTCGATTTTGACTCATGAAAGGTAGATTGAATGGTCCAGATAATGACATGACATATAAAGACCATAAACAACATTCAAATGGTTTCCCCAACATCATTAAACATCATAGAAATTCCTTCATACAAATATGATATACAACTATTTCAAAGTGTAAGTCAAATACTGTAATACATGAAAACTAGTCATTCAAGAGCATGGGAATGCAAGCCTTTCACAATGGAGTTTTTTGGATTTCGAGTTACAGAGCATATGATCATGAAAGTACATAGTCATACATGATTTATGGCTGCCCCATCATCATCAAACTCAGAGAAAAGTCCTCATACAAATCTGATATACAACTTTTTCAAAATGGAAGCCAAATACATGAAAACTAGTCATTCAAGAGCATGTGAATGCAAGCCTTTCACACATAGCTCTTTGATATTTCGACTTACAGAGCATATGGACATAAGAGTACAGAGCCATACATCATATACCCAAGCTTGGGCATATACTCAGCAAAGTGCAAGCACCACTCCAACAAGTGCGCCATCAACATGAGAGTGTGGGGAAATGGAGAAGAAGGAATAAGAGAAGGGGGAGATAGAGAAGTCTCGAACTGTATGAGCCTCCAACCTGCAACTAAAACACTTCATTCAGCTCCAAATGAGAGGTTTGAATGGCCTCTCCATCAACCAACTTGGAAATGAATCCAACTCCCTCGAAATTGGTTTACAAGCAGAGAGAGTGAACACTCATCGTCCAATGGACAAGCAAAAGCTCTCCAAAATGCCAAAGGCCAATTAACAAATAATAAAAAGCCATTCTCCTTCCTTATGACATCCTTTTATTAACTTCATGAGGCCTCCTAGACATCCTTTTATTAACTTCATGAGGCCTCCTAAGGTCGAATTTCTCTCCATGGGCTTCTTCCAACTCATCTTAGTGGTTTAGTAACCCCTATGACACTTGTCTTCCTCTTCATGCTCCAATTCTTTCTCCAATTCGAATGGCTGCCTCTAACTCCCAAATGCGCCCTCTTGGTGGCTATTTTTAGCCCTGTCATGTCAAATTTGTCATAGGTTTGCAATCAGGTCTAAGTTTGTCATACTTGTCATAGAATCTTTCATCATTTGTTGTCACAGAGTGCATAGAATCTCCTCCCAAGTGGCACACATTGTCTTCTAGTCCCTTCCTTTTTCATGCGAGTTACTCTCCTTTACTAATTTGAATTCGTTGGCTCATGATATGCTATTTGACACCACATCGCCCTCCAATAACGTTACATTCCCTAAGAATTCAAATTTGGATGAAGATCATGCCAAGTGTGTGGGGAATCTAGTCACCCAAAGGCTCTACAAGCTTCCAAGTGTCTTCATGAACACATGCCACATTATTTTCTTAGCATTTATCATTTATGTGACCCATTTAAATGTGAATATGATAAACTAAAGTCCTTTTGGGTCCTATAACCCCTTTATTACAAAATTTATGTCTTCATCTCAACCCAGGGAACTAGTAAGTTTGTGAAACATTATTTGCAACTTGTCTTTTTTGAATGGGGACATGATAGCTGTCCCCACCCAAGATTGTTTGTCCTCAAGCAATGCCAAGTTTAGGTGCTGCATAATTTGTTCATCTTCCCAAGTCGCATCTTCATTTGGTGCTCCTTCCATTGCAACAAGTGCTCTCTTATGGTTTTGCTCCTTAATTTGCTTTAGTTGCAATTGGAGTAGTGGCACTCATGTACTGCAATTTTGTGTTTCCAAAAGTAAAGAGTTGTGGATTTTGCATATTGATATCTTTTGTGACATCGCCACTAAACACCAAAAGTTCAATTAATTTTATCAAAAAAAAATTTCAACAAATAATCTTTACCTCCATATTTTGGAAACCATTTTCTGAACTTTCAACCCCTTTTTGCTCACTGTATAATTCTTTGAAGTTGTACTGAGTTACCAAACTTTGAGTCTTTAAGATATTAAGAAAATTTCATAGAGGAACCACCATGCTTGCTGCTGCTGCACTACGCTGATTGCAATCACCTTCTCAAGTGGTGACTCAACCTCCCATACTGATTGCAATCACCTTCTCAAGTGGTGACTCAACCTCCCATACTGATTGCTGTCCCCAGAAATGAAACCAAGCAATACCAGGATCCCATTGCTTTTATTGCACCCTTCCAAACATCATGAGTACAAAAGATAGATCATGAAAGTACATAACAACATCATACAAATATACATCAAGAAGGTACCTCATCAACGAATCACGAAGGTGCTTGTACATTTGACTAAGTAGATCATTATGTGGCCCACACACACAAGCATCAAGTATCATGTCAAATCTGCCCCAATGACATATGTGAGGATCCCATGTCCTATAATGATTCCCCAAAAGAATGTAAGATGCATCAAAATAATCAGCCATGTGTTCTTTCATCCAAGAAGTGAATGAAGAACCTCCACCAAAATCTAAACCAAATAAGCAGCCAAGAAAACAGGGAGACTTCAAGTGGCTCAAAGAAGTCTCATCAATACACCCATGAATATGTATATCATCAAGAAATAACCAAGGATGTAGCAGCCAATAATATGCGCTTCTATCATATATCTCTTCACCCAAGTGTTGGATGAAGTTACTCCAACATCAAATAGACTAAGCAAGGAACAAGGAAAATCATGAGTCTTCAAGTGACTCAGGTGAACATCGTATGTGCATCCATGTAGATGGGTATCATCATAATGTAACCAAGGATGCTACTGCAAATGTAAAGAAGATGGTGCTCCAATCATGTCATCATCAAAAGGAGAGATAAAAGTTTCATACTCCTCATGTGGCACCATTAAAAATAAACCTTTCACCCAATTTCATCCCCAATTGATGTGGCTGAAAAGAAGTAGGAGTGAAGAATTGTGAACCAACCTTACCTCTTTGAAACTCTTACCCATCAAACTTTTGAATGCATCTTCTCCATCATTGGTAGGTCCAATTGTTGTGAGATCATGTACCTCCTCCAAGGCTTTGCAACTCTCTCCAAGAGGCAACTCATTATTCCTCTAAACAAGAACAAGTGCATGGTTTCCTTCTTGTTTGAATGTAGCCTCTCCAAGCACCTGCATATCAACGTGTACCTCATGTTCCACCATCACATGAGGTTCCTCCTTTGTAACATAAATGCTTTCAGCCATTGAATGGCTGTTTGAGATGTAGGAGGGTGTAAAGGACCCTTTCAACCTCTTTTGAAGTTGCTCAATCTGCACCATAGATTTTTGGAGTGCATTTTGGGTGGACTCCAACTCATTTTAGAGCTTGTCATTTTCTTCTACATTATTCAAGGTTAGTCCATGATACAAACTAACAAGCTCCATTAAATAATCTCTATCAGAAAGCAACTTCAAAAAATTACATTTGATGTTGGATATTGCCTTTTGAATTTTCTCGATGTCCTCCATGGAATATTTCTCCTCCATGCTCTAACAAATTTTTGAGACCAAAGCATGTGTGCTGTGGAGAATCTTTAGGGCCTCTTGAATCTTCTTTTTATCCATCCTCAATGTGTTAAAGTTAGTGCAACTGCGAGACCCATTCTCAGCGAGGATGGTACCCTAGTCATTTAACTAGGGTAGAGTACGACCCTGTAAGGTACCCTAGGGCCCCCAGTAGTCTCTTGGGCTTCTTGGTCTGGGACCAAGCAGGTTGATGCCATGGCAAAGCCCCTAGCATGTGGCTAGGGCCCTTATGTGCCTATAGGGTATTTTGGTATGGGACTAAGGACGCAATGTCCAAGTAGATCTTGTAGGTAGAGGCAGAGACATATTCTAGTCTGGGACCAGGGACACGATGTCCAAGCAAGTCCTCCATGAAGTTGATCAAGTTTCAGTCTGGGACTGAAGCCCAGCTTAGTACTGAGAACCATTCTTTGGGAGAATGGAGGACCCGGTCAGGGTCCAGGGGTTGATCAACATGATTCAGTCTGGGACTGAAACTTAGCTTAGGGATGAGGGCCATTCTTTAAGAATGGAAGATGATGTCCTCTCTCTTAATCGTTACTGCTAGGTTGTTTCTCAAGGGACTGGACACCCCTTGATGATGTCAGTAGCACCTAACCCTTAGGAGCAGTATTGAGGATCAAAGGATCGTACCATCCGGTTTGGATCTTTCCCTTATACAATGATGACAAAATATAAAAACCAATGTACCTTGAGAGAGAGAAAAGATTATATCCCTTGGTCTTGTTGGTCCTGAAGGTAAATGTTTGTCCGCCATTATGGTTCACCTTGATTTTGTGGGTATGTGGGTTGTCTTATTATGACTTCCTTTGGTTGATTCTTGGTCCTTTATCTGATTTCATTCTAGCACTCTTATTGTATGTACCTTTGTGATGACTCTTACCTTGTGGATTTTACTTTTTGGTACACTATCCTAAGTGCATTTACCTTATGGTTTTATTAAAGGACCATTGGACCATTCATTGTTATGCTCTTATTATAAAACCATAGGACCTTTTATGTCTTACCTTTTTGACCACCTTTTATTATTACTTCATTTATTTATTTTTATGGTTGTTAATTGGACCATTGTATTTTTTGGTTTTATTTAGGACCTTTGGCACTTTTCTAAAGTTAGCCTAATATCACCCCTAAACCTTATAAATAGAAGAGGTTATCTTTCATGTTATCATCCATTAAGTTATATTACTTACCTATCTCCGCGAATGTTTTCATTTTGCTGCTCCTGACCATCCTGCGTGACTGCTACTGTTGACCATCCCGCGTGGCTCTCTTCTACATGTCTGCATGGTCTTTCACTTCGCCAACGTAACTGATTTGTCTGGATCCTCCACCGTGATGCTTCTGCAACCCTCCATCGTGACTGCTGCTGACTGCGACTTCTTCTCCTTTGTAACTGCTGCTGTTGACCGGGACTGGAACTATCCTGTGTTTTGTCTCTGTGTCCACCTCCCGCGTGTCTTACCTTCGCTTTCATGTCTGCGTGGTATTTCATTGCGCCAGCGTGACTATCTATGATCCGTCCGGATCCTCCACCGTGACCCTTTCGCGACCCTCCACCGTGACTGCGGGCTCCTCCAACGTGACTGATTTGTGATCCTTTTGGATCCTCCTTTTGACCCTTCCGCGACCCTCCACTGTGATTGTCCTCCATCGTGATTGTGTGCCTGTACGGTAGTGTGGACTGTGGTTTTCCTCCACCGTGTGATCGTGTGCCTGTATGGTAGTGTGGACTGTGGTTTTCCTCCACCGTGTGATCATTTGCCTGTACGGTAGTGTGGACTATGGTTTTCCTCCACCGTGTGATCATGTGCCTGTACGGTAGTGTGGACTGTGGTTTTCCTCCGCTGTGTGATCGTGTGCCTGTACGGTAGTGTGGACTGTGGTTTTCCTCCACTGTGTGATCGTGTGCCTGTACGGTAGTGTGGACTGTGCCTTTCCTCCTGTTATTCACTAATTTTGCACTTAGTTGGATTAGCTGAGGAGCCGCCGATTGACAAACATGTTCAATGTTTGATTCCAGTGTATCAGTTGGTCCGTCTTCATGTCTAGCAAATATTGGCTAGCCAGTTTTTCATTTGAATGATTTTGACCATGGCCTTGCGGGGTTTGTAATAAAATGTGCTAGTAGGGTATTTTGAGTGGTTCGGTCTCCTAAGACGTAGAATCTCAACTAAGGTATTCCAGGGAGTTTTTTGCCCTTGACAATTATGCTTTGCCTATAGCCGAGTATAATTGACGAGGTTTTCTCCCACTTCCTCCAAAGCTGGAATGCCCGATTTTGAATTCTGGGCCTTGGGGGGTTATTAGAGCCCAACTAAGTGTTTATAAACCTACTAGGCATTGTTAGAATAGAGCATGGTCTTGTCCTAAGTCAATAGGACCTTCTAAAAATTTTCCGAAATTTTTTTACCAGACGGGTTAAAAAATTATTTTTTAATTATTTAATTATTTCCCTAAGTTTTTTGATTAATTTTTCCATAATTTAAATGGAAAAATCCCGTTTGTGATAAGTTAGTCAACTGGACCCTGTTTTCAGTGATTGAAGGCTCTAACCTTAAGCCAAAAATCATTCTTGATCGGCCAGCCAGTCAGATCCAACTTTCAGATTATCAATCAGACACATAACGCTCATTTTCTCAAAAAAGTCATTTTTGGGGAAACAAATTATTATTTATTAAAAAATGATTATTTTGGAGAAAATTAAAACTCTCCAAATTAATCCAAATTCAGCGAAATAAAAGGGTAAATGACATGGCATGGAGCATTTATGATGATTCCAATCAATATCGGTCAGTTTTAGATCAAGTATCGGAGTGTAGCAGTTGAACTATCAATAAAAAATTTGCCCTCTTTGGTCAAATCTGTTTTTGGTTGAAGTGTGGGTTATCTATTGGTTGGGTGATCATTACGAGTGAGGATGAGCCACCTCACCCCCCCTCATTACTCCAGCACTCAGTTACAACTCAGTTGCAGCTCAGTTCAACTCCAAATCATCATGCCGAGCTCATTCAATTACTCTGGTGTTACTCTTAGTTTGGTTTTAGGGTTTTAACTTGATCTCATTATATAAATAGAGGCTCCTTCAGCTCTATTCGGATGGAGAGTTTGGCATAGGAACTCTGTTGGATTTTGTAAGCTTCTTTTGTTAATAAAATATTGAGACTTTGGAGGTCATTTGATGGGCTTTTGGCATTGTGTCTTCATCCTATGTGAAGTAATATCTCTTTCACCCTACCCTTGTATTGCAATTTGATTATTATGTTTATTGAAGACTAACAATCTAGTACTTAGGCTTCTAATCAAATCTGCATTGAGTGTTTGTGTCTTCAGGGATTGCATCTAGTAGGAGCTTTCGGCACCTAATACCTTCACCATACAAGTGTTCCATTATTAATATATTTTGTTTGCAGGGTTGCAAGCGGTTCCGTATCTTTCTTGCCTTCTCCAACAAACTTAAAAAAATTCTCTTGGTTACATTGGTTGCTACAAGTGGATCTCTATTTTCAAGAGCTCTTATCCACAGGTGAACTAAAAGCAAAAACCAAGCAAGAAAGAGCAAGCAGAACTAGATCCAAAGACAAGGATCCAAAATAAAAAAGAAGTCATTCTCCTTTGTACAAACTCATTAGAGTGTTTCATTTTTACTTAAGTAGTTCTCAAAAGTCCTTACAAGAGTTAAATTCCCAAGACATTTGTACTTCATTAATAAAACAAGGCTAAGTGGGATAAGGCTCCCATATTTGTTTTTTCTTCCCCATTTGGGGAAGAGTGTCTTGGTTGTTAGCTTAGATTTATTTCAAGTACTTAGAGTAGTTTCACTTTTTGCAAAGTAGATACTAATTGTTAGATTAGCCCATTTTATTTTATTAACTAAGTTGATTGCTTCATTTTTTAAGTTCTTGTATCTTTCATAAGTAATTCAACTGTTTAAAGTAGAAATCTCTTGAATCTCACTTTGCAGATCAATAGTGCTCTCTATCGGAGAGTTGTCTTTTCATTGTTTAAGAAGTTAATCAATAAGTAAGATTCTTGAACTTGCAGTAACACAAGTTAAGAGCACTCTATATCGGAGAGCATCATTAGTTTGCACATCCTTGCATTAGGCATTTAGATTAGAGAAGACTCTTGAACCTTTGTCATAAGACAAGGTCAAGAGCACTCTCTGTCGGAGAGTTTAATTAATTTACTTAATAAAATCTTTCAACTCACATTCCCTCTAATTAATTTACTTCGTTGATATCTTTCACCTAGTATGCTCTGCTGACTTTCTAGTTGGGCTCGTACTCAGAACGGTGAACAGACTTGCTAAGATCGCAATAACAACATAATTAAAACTTTTACCCCACAACCAACGCACCGGTGTTGTCTTGATAAATACTCAGGTAGTGGGCAAATTCCAAGTGTGGGCGCTGGGCAACCCAATCTGGACACTCGCTGGTTAAGTTATTGAACACCTAGCTTGTGATTCCAGACAGGTCTGTCATGTCTTCGAACGGAGCCACTGAAAGTATTTTTGGTTAGGTTTCCTAGACACTTTAAGCAAGATCACCATTAAAATCCTTAAAACTTACCAAGAGCACTCGCACAATTTAACATCCACCGGTTTAATTTCTAGACGTGTGTTTAATTCTCTGGCGCATTTCAACTTCATTGACTCCATAAGGCACTGGTCCTTGTTTTGTTTTGTATAATTATATTATTTGATCAATTGTCTATGGCTTAATATAATTGTTATCGCTGAATGCTTAATTGATGTCTAGAATTTAAATTTATCGTTTAATCTCTTGTTGCAACGTGGATTGCTTTTTTGATCTTGTGTCACATTCATAATAAGTAAAACACCTTCAAATTATAATAACTCCTCAAAAACACCCATTCGCATCCGCAACCTTCAAAAAACACTTTAACAACTTAAGAGCCGTAGAAAACTCTTTTGTAGGGACTACCCCCCTTGGTATCTTTAGGAGTTAGCCTAAACGGAGGAGCTAGGAGCAGGTGACAGTACCTAGCTCTGTGCTTGCCCCCAAGGTCACACCTCTCCCACTTTCCTAAGTGAGGAGACAACTTTCAATTGATTTCTGCTGCTGGTGCGCAATCGGCGGACAACACCTCCACCGTGTGATCGTGTGCCTGTACGGTAGTGTGTGTTACCAACTTATTTGTACCATAGTTGGATTAGCTGAGGAGCTGCCATTTGACAAACATGATGAATGTTTGTGTTCCAGTGTATCAAATGATCCGCCATTTGTGCCTAGCCAGTTTTGGCTAGTCAGTTTTTGTTTCCAGTAATTATGACCATGGCCCGGCGGGGTTTGTAATAAAATGTGCTAGTAGGGTTTTTGAGTGGTTCGGTCTTCTAAGACGTAGAATTTCAACTAAGGTATTCTTGGGAGTTTTTTCCCTTGTCAATTATGCTTTGACTATATCCGAGTATAATCGACGAGGTTTTTTCTTGCTTCCTCCAAAGCTGGAATGCCTGATTTTGAATTTTGGGCCTTCGGGGGTTATTAGAGCCCAATTGAGTATGTATAAACTTACTAGACATTATTAGAATAGACTATGGTCATGTTTTAAGTCACTAGGACCCTCAGAAAAAATTTCAATTTTTTTTTATCGGACGCATTGGATTTGGGTTTTTTAATTTTTTAAAGTTTTTAATTAAATTTTTCCATAGTTTAAATGGAAAAATTTAAATTTGTAATATGTCAGTCATCCGGGGTCTGAATTCAGTGATTGAAGGCTCTAACCTTAAGCCAAAAATCATTCATGATCAACTGGCCAGCTATCCCTAAGTTTCAGATGTTTATTCAGCCTCATAATTAATAATTTCTCAAAAAAGTCATTTACGGAGAAATTATTAATTAAAATATTAAAAATGAATATTTTGGAGATAATAAAAAACTCCAAAATAAACCAAATTGAATAAAATAAAAGGCTAAATGACATGGTAATGGGAATTTCTGATGATTCAACTCGGCACCAAGTCTCTCCACTCAGCAATTGGAGAGCATTAAAGTCACCTTTAATTAGCAAATTTGCCCTCTTCATCTAGCTCACGAATTCGGTGATGTGGAGAGCAGTGATTGGTTTGGTGATTGGATCGAGGCAGGGAATTGAATGCACTCCTGATTATGTGCTAACCCTAAGGGTTTGGCACCCATCAGCACCTACCTTCAGCTACCTTCAAGCTTCACGCCTCCTTTACAAGCTCATGCCCTCTCTCTCATGGCTTGCGCTACCACACGTGTGGGCCTCTCATTTGATGGAGATGGGGTTTTAGGGTTGGGAGTGGGGGCGCCTTGCCTAGGTGGAGGCCACCCCTCACTCACACCAACCTTGATTTAGGTTTGGTCTTCAATTAAGGTGCCGAGTTTGCTTAATCATGGGGATTGGCCCTCATTTGATGGATTTTGGTTTTAGGGTTTTGGTCTTCTCTCTTTGTATAAGTACAAGCTCTTTTGAGCTCTACAGGATGGAACTTTTGTGGTAGAGTTACGCTGAGAAAATTGTATCAAGCATTTGCTTTGGAATTGTTAATAAAGATATTCAACTTTGGAGGTCTATGGGCTTTTGATTGTAGTGAATTCTTCGTGGATGAGGTGATATTATCTCTAACTCCTCTCTCTCAATACTTGTATGTGTTTAATTAATTTGCTAGCTCAAGAAGGCCATTGTTGGCACGGTAGAATAGCCATTTGTGGTCTCAATTTGGTTATTTATGCAAAGTAGATTAATATCTTGATGGACATGAGTAGTCAATAATATGAAATGTTGATCTGGATTTGATTTTCCTAGCATACTAGCATATGATTTTTTGATCTCTCTTCTTGTATTGAGTGTTTGTGTGTTATCAGGCTTCACAAATTGTAGAAGGGTGTGAGCTCAGCTGCTTTTATCCCAAGCTTCAAACAACCATTTTTTGAGTTTAACACTTTGTGATTGCAGGATCTACAGGGTTCGTCATCTTTTTCTACAAAAAGAAAGCTGGGAGCAACTCTCTTTCTCTTGTGTTCCATCCACAAGATAAAACATTATTTTGGTTACTAGTTACTTCAAGAAGCCCTAAGCTCTATTTATCCACCCTTTGGCTTTTTCTTTCTTGCCTTGTTTGGCTTGCCCTCCTCTTCTCTTTTCGCTGCCCTATTTTTGTCCTTTCTTCACCTTTATTGCAGCTCTCTTTTACCTTTGTTGCAGCCCTCTTTTACTTTAGTTTGTAGCCCTCTTTTTGTCCCTTTTCTCTTATGTTTCGCAGCTTATTCTTCTTTTTCTTTCCTCCGTTTTCACTGTAGAATTTTACTTTCTTTTAGAGTTGGTTTATAGATCTGTTTTATTTTGTTTTTTGACTAACATATAACAGTTCAGTGTTCAAAGCTCTTGTTTCCAGGGAAGTCAAGAAGAGCCCAAAGGCTACAACAAGCAAAAAAGCAAGCAAAGAGCAAAAAAGACAAAAACACCTCCCTCTTCTCTCTCTCCCTTTCTCACCT
The DNA here is from genome assembly GCA_001517045.1 of Pseudotsuga menziesii. NCBI lineage: Eukaryota > Viridiplantae > Streptophyta > Pinopsida > Pinales > Pinaceae > Pseudotsuga > Pseudotsuga menziesii. Next base: position 184,908 of record LPNX010933082.1, read on the forward strand.
TGCTCATTCAAGAAGAGGCAAAAACATCAAAAAAACATTGTAAAAAGTTAATAAAAAGCAAGTGGGATAAAGGCTCCCACACCCCTCTTCCCCCATTTGGGGGAAGCTTGTGTCGTCCATTTTTCATGTTTGCATGCTTGTAGAATAAATGTTTAGAATAGAATAGGGAAAGATAGTTTCATTTTTTGAAAAGTTTTGCTTTCATAAAAGTTTAAAAAGAAAAAGTTTCTTGTTTCTTTACTTAGCTTTCCCTTAGAATTTGCTTTCTTTTGATATAAATTTGCAAAAAGTAAAAAGAAGTAAAATCTCTTGAATTTCACTGTCAGGTGGATCAAGAGTGCTCTTTGTTGGAGGGTTTGTTTGCTTTCATTTATTTCATGCACTTTGCTCCTTAAGTTGTTAACTTAATTCTAAGTCTCTTGAACTTGCCGGAATCCAAGTCAAGAGCACTCTCTGTTGGAGAGCATAGTAGTATATTTGCATCATCTTTGCATTTAGGCATATAGAATAGCTAAGACTCTTGAACTTTTGTCATAAGACAAAGTCAAGAGCGCTTTTTGTCGAAGGATTTAATTGTTTTCTTAATAAAATTTGCAACTCACATTCCCCTTTAATTAATTTACTTCGTTGCTATCCCTCACTTAGTATGCTTTGCCGACTTTCATAGTTGGGCTCGTACCTAGAACGATGAACGGACTTGTTAATGTCGCAAATAACAACATAATAAAATTTTACCCCATAACCAACGCACCGATGTTCTAGAAAGCATTCAAAGTCAATTCTCAGTAAGGGCACCAGAACTCCCCGTTGTCTTAGAGTCCCGGCTAGCTAGTCAATCCGCTTGACACCAGCCCGGGATACTGGATGGGTCGACATGTCTAGAACGAAATAACTTCGAACGCTTTCCCGGTTGGTCTTTGATACCTTTGACAAGCCATAATAAACAAGACCATTAAAAATCTTTAAAATAAACCAAGAGCAATCGCAAAACACATTCACTGGCACTATTACGAGACTTGTACTTTCATTATTTCTCAAGCATCTCAGATGTTTGACTCCATAAGGCACTGGTCTGTTTTTTCATGCATTGTTATTAATCTGGGCCATTTGTCCTTTGGTTTTCTTAAGTAGAATCTTTATCTGTAAATGCTAGTTTATTTCACAAGTTCTCGTCATATTGTTCATCTTTTAATCTGGTGTAGCAACGTGGATTGCTTTTCTTCTTATATTTATTTTTCAGTTATTAGAATTATAATCTTCTTTCATCATAACAAACTCCTAAACAACACCCATCCGCATCACCTTCATAAAACTTACTTAAACACATTGAGCCTTAGAAACTCTTTGTTAGGGACTACCCCCCTTGGCTTCGTTAGGAGTTAGCCTAAACGGAGGAGCTAGGAGTAGGTGACAGTACCTGGCTCTATGCTTGCCCCCAAAGTCACACCTCTCCCACTTCCCCAAGTGAGGAGACAACTTTCGAAAGATTTCTGCTGCTGGTGTGCAATCGGCGGACAACGGTGTGGATTGTGGCTTTCCTCCACCGTGTGATTGTGTGCCTGTATTGAAGTGTGGACTGTGTTTTTTAGTTCACCGTGATCGTGAGCCTGTTGCTATAGTGTGAACTATGGTTCTTCACCACCGTGACCGTGAGCCTGTATTCTAGTGTGGACTGTGGGTCTTCCTAGCATGACTGTAAGTTTCCCTTTATGTGTGGACTGTAGTCTTTCCAACTTGACTGTGAAAGCATGACTGCGTAAGGTATGACTGTGTGTCTCTGCACTATGTGACTGGATTTTTACTTAGCATGACTTGTCTCCTTTGTCAACATAGGCTCTCTCTCAAGGTACGTAAATTGTTTGCTTAGTTGACTTGTCCCTTTAGTGACAAAATCAAATCATAAATATCTAAGTATAATGGTGATTCAAATATTGGTTACGATTCTTTAGTATTGTTATCTTTTGTACATTATTTATTTTTACTATTTTGTTACTGTACATGGCAATTGGTGAATCATCTTAAGTACTAACTTTAACGCAATGACCAACAGAGTGTTAAAGTTGGATCAACCTTAACACAGTGACTAGTAGAGCATTAAAGTTGAAAGAGATGAAAATTATGTTTAATTTTATTGCAGATAAAATTTATTAAAATATGTACGATTCTGAATCTAACCTTGTTTTGTTTATGCATTGAAGTTTATTTATTCATGTTAAATATGAAACTAACCTTAAAATTTTAACACAATGACCCTTCATGAAAAAGAGGTTTTGTTGAGGAACCTCCACTTCTTCTTTCTTCTTGATTTGATAAACTTCTTGAAGCTCAAGTGGTGATGGGGAAGTTGATCTTGGTTCTTCATTATTTGCTACAAGGTCTTCATCTTCATGCTCATGAGAACGTTGGCTTGCAACAACATCTTCAAAAGTGTTCTCTATGTCACCAACATAGAGGTGTGAGCACCCATCAATAGGTACTCCTTCGCCATTCAAACATCCATCACTAGATACTCTTTGGTTCATGTCCACAATAGAATGTGACTCATAATGATATTCAATAGTTTCAAGGGACTCTTCTTCATTCTCATGTGATGTTTCCTCATCTTTTTCAGAGTCACTTGGGAGTGGGTTTCGATCCTCTTGATGTAATGCTTTTTCTGCTTCACCACCCACAGAACTAGGTGGCTCCTTGGTCTCTTCCATTAAAGCAAGATATGCTTGATATTGTTGGGGCAAGGTTTTATATGTTTCTGTCAAGCTTTCTATTTCATTCATAGGAGTAGCTTTTGCTGGTTTGACGCATACATCTTCACTTAATTGCTGTCGCTCATCTACTGCCTCCTTCATTCCATAAGGAGTGTCAAAGTTCTCTTAATGATGGGAAGTACTACTACCCCCTGCTGCCAGCTTACCCCTAAGTTGGCTAGCCATCAATTCAAACTCTTGCATAAGCTGCTTGGTCATATCGTCAAAATATGACTTAATGAGTTTCTTAAATTCATCCCTATCATCTGTAACCTCTACTCCTAGTTTGTCCTTAATCACCACTAAAACATAATGGACTTCTTACCCTTCTTTTCTTCCACTAACAATGTCTTTAGTTTCAGTCTCTAATGAAGGGAGATAATCATCAAGAAACATAAATGGAGAACTTCAATAGGTGCCAAGACCATGCTCTGATACCACTATAGTGCCACTTCTTAGAATTTTGGAGAAAATTGCAATTTGGGCAAATTTAAGCTTAACTAGTCATGACTCTAGGGGGTTCCAACTAACACCAAATGGTCCCGAATTTGAAATGCAATGGTATGGTTAGTCTGACTTCCAGCTTCTGCAACTTGGTTTGGGGCTAATGAGAGAAAGTGCAAGTTTCCTAAGAAAAAGTAGTAAACTAGTCTTTCTTCGTTCGACTCCAAACACCACCGAACCTTTCCAAATTCCTTATGGAAGGACCTTATGGGCTTTAAAAAATCCTAACAGACCTCAGACACTCAATGGTCGAATAAAAAAACTCAGTTTGACATGTTATTCAAGTTTGCACAATTTTGGCTGATTTCTAGCTTTGGACTAGTGAAACCCAAGTTGATACAAATGCACCCAAATGAATTCAAATTATGTATGAAAGGGATTCAGGGGCTTAGGACAACCTAATGCATATTATTAATTCTCATACACTTTCTAAATGCTTCTGCAACTTACTTTTGACCATAGAGAAAGAAGGACAAAAACACTAGGAAAATTGATGTTAAAACCCCCAAGGGTAGATGACACTTTTGGCTCTCCAAATGGAGTACGACCCTCCCAACTTTCAGAACAGAGTATGGGGATGCATTTCGGACATCAATGTCTGTCATTTTCATGGTTTTTAAGCTTTTCAAACTGGTTATGAGGCACAACATATATATGGTAACTTTCAGTGAATTTGCTTAAGGGGAAATGGTATTAATTGCTTGATTTTGACTCATGAAAGGTAGATTGAATGGTCCAGATAATGACATGACATATAAAGACCATAAACAACATTCAAATGGCTTCCCCAACATCAATAAACATCATAGAAATTCCTTTATACAAATTTAATATACAACTCTTTCAAAGTGGAAGCCAAATACATGTAAACTAGTCATTCAAGAGCATGGGAATGCAAGCCTTTCACACAGGAGTTTCTTGGATTTCAAGTTACAGAGCATATGGTCATGAAAGTATAGAGTCATACATAATTTATGGCTGCCCCATCATCAACAAACTCAGGGAAAAGTCCTCATACAAATCTGATATACAACTCTTTCAAAATGGAAGCCAAATACATGAAAACTAGTCATTCAAGAGCATGGGAATGCAAGCCTTTCACACATGGATTTTTGATATTTTGACTTACAGAGGATATGGACATAAGAGTACAGAGCCATACATCATATACCCAAGCTTAGGCATCAAATAAACTCAGCAAAGTGTATGCACCACTTCAACAAGTGTGCCATCAACATGAGAGTGTGGGGGAATGGAGAAGAAGGAACTAGAGAAGGGGGAGATAGAGAAGTCTCGAACTGTATGAGCCTCCGACCTGCAACTAAAACGCTTCATTCAACTCCAAATGAGTGGTCTGAATGGCCTCTCCATCAACCAATTGGGAAAGGAATCCAACTCCCTTGAAATCGGTTCACAAGTAGGGAGAGTGAACACTCACCATGCAATGGACAATCAAAAGCTCTCCAAAATGACAAAGGCCAATTAACAAATGATCAAAAACCATTTTCCTTCCTCATGACATTCTTTTATTTACTTCATGAGGCCTCCTAAGGTCGCATTTCCTTCCATGGGCTTCCTCCAACTCATCTTAGTGGTTTAGTAACCCCTGTGACACTTATCTTCCTCTTCATGCTCCAATTCTTTCCCCAATTCGAATGACTGTCTCTAACTCCCAAATGCGCCCTCTTGGTGGCTATGTTTAGCCCTGCCATCTCAGATTTGTCATAGGTCTGCAATAATGTCTGAATTTGTCATAAAATCTTTCATCATTTGTTGTCATAGAGTGCGAACCATTGTCTTCTAGTCTTCCTTTTCCATGGGAGTTACTCTCCTTTACTAATTTGAATTCCTTGGCTCATGATATGCTATTTGACACCACATCACCCTCCAATAACATTACATTCCCCATAGATTCGAATTTGGATGAAGATCATGCCAAGTGTGTGGGGAATCTAGTCACCCAAAGGCTCCACAAGCTTCCATGTGTATTCATGAACCCATGCCACCTTATTTTCTTTGCATTTATCATTTATGTGACCCATTAAATGTGAATATGGTAAACTAAAGTCTTTTTGGGTCCTATAGCCCCTTTATTACAAAATTTATGTCTCCATCTCAACCTAGGAACTAGTATGCTTGTGAAACATTATTTGCAAGTTGTCTTATTTGAATGGGGTCGTGACAATATATATATATATATATATATAATTTACTACAAAATAATACAAACTAATAAAATTTACTACAAAATAATCCATATTTGTAAGTTGCGAGTCTTGACTCATCGGGAGCCTGATTCCTACTCCTGAAAGGTTGAATCCTTAGTCTATGAGTTTTGGCTGAGGGTTGATTGGTTGAGGCTTGAGTGGTTGACTGTGTAAAGTGTGATTGACTTAGTCACTAGTGTCGACGTCTTAGTCGAGGGCTTGAGGCACAGCCACAGGTAATTGGTAACTGTAAACTTTTGGACGACAATCGGATAGATCACGAGAGCGAGGGAAAAGATCGATGGATTGAGGGTAAAATGCGAGGGCAGAGATCAATGGGAGTGAGGGCAGAGTTCGATTGAAAAAATACTGTAAAACGCACTCGTAGGGTAGCCTCGGGCAACAAAACTGAAATGCTTCCTTGAGATGCACCAAATATCAACTTTATTTTTTTCTTTGGGATTTGCCGAATTTCAAACCTCAAGGTTCAAATTCGGCGAATCTTGTGACTTAGAACCCATCTTCAACTCTAACCTCAAGGTTCAAATTCGACGAATCTTCTAACTTAGGACCCATCTTCAACTCTAACCTCAAGGTTCAAATTCGACGATTTTTTTGACTTAGGACCCATCTTCAACTCTAACCTCAAGGTTTAAATTCAACAAATCTTGTAACTTAGGACCCATCTTCAACTCTCTCATGTGATCTTCCTCCCTTGACAAGATCTGGAGTTGTTTGAGTTGTTCAGTCTTGGACAAGCTCACTTTGTAGTTTGCTTTTTTGCATTCCGTACCTTTGATACAGATATATACATGTTTATGAGGTTGGACTACTGCTTGTACTTTCTTTATTTTATTTTATCTTAGTTTCGGCATTTTCTAGGAACTGTGTTTGCACTCCCATATTGTACTCAAACTGGATGTATCCTATAGTCCCATTGACCTACTTTTGTGGTCATTTGTTGGACATTAGTAAAGTTATATTATCTTATCTTATCTATGTTGAGCATAATTTGTCCCCAATTTCCATTGTACATGGGGTACAACCCTTCCAATGAAGGATGAAATAGTCCTTAGCTTTGGTGTAGTTGGGGTCTTTAGACAGACCATAGTTACTAGATTTGGCTGAGTTTACTTGAACTTGTTGAGTTTGGATGGCTTTCCAACATATTGAGTGGGGTCAACCTAGAGGATTGAGTCTTGGAAAAAATCTGTCAAACTCAGACTGTCAAAATTCATCCCGTGTCATGAGACTCACCTAATCAAATCTAAGTCAACTAGGTAGTGCAAATTTTGTTAGGCTTTAGATTTGGATTTGACACTTGACATTTGACAATGGATGAATGATGATATGTATTATGAATCACTCTTGATAATTGGTTCCATTGTATTTTGGTATTGGTTATGTTTTGTCAATTGGTTTGTCCCATTCTATTCAATGTATTTGCATTATATAATATATTAAATGTGGTCTTTCCTTTATAATGTAAAATTGTATTTATTTTTCTTGAAAATCTATGTTTTTATGTGTTTTTCATGGTGTCAAGTTTTGCCTTGAGTCTACCCTCGAGTCTTGCGAATTCTCTGGCCAAAACAAGTCATGCCTTGGCTTGAGTTTGGTGACTTTGAGAGAGACCCATATCCCTGCTGAAAAGATAGTGCTGGAACTAGTAGCAAATGCTCAGTTGAAGAGAAGAGGTTAGTGATAGAATGTTGGTGTAGGTCCTCCTTGCTAAGAAGCAAAACTTTAAGAAGAATGTTGAAAACAAAGGAGAAGAATAGATGCAGGATGTGTTAAAGTTTAGGGTTAGGTTAGGATTTGACATAAAAAAAATATACTTTAATGCATAAACAAAATTAAAAAGTAAGGTTAGATTCAGAATAGTACTGCTGCAATAAATTTAAACATAATTTTCATCTCTTTCAACTTTAACACTCCACTGATCATTGCGTTAAAGTTGGTCCTTGAGATGATTTACCAAATGCCATGTATAGTAACAATATTATTATTGATGAAACAAAATAATAACAATGTATAGGAAATAACAACAGTACTAAACAGTAACAAAGAATGGTAACAGTACTAATCTAGAACTGCTTTGGATCAGCCTTATACTGAGATACTTTTAGGTTTTGATCTTGTCATCAAAGGGGCAAGTCATCTGGATGAACAAATGACGTACCTTGAGAGAGAGCTTAAGAGGGTTATGGTAGTAAGGGTACAAACCTCGGATTCTTAATCAGCATGAAGAGAAACTTCAATTCTTTATCCAGACCTCAACAACTCTTCTTAAGAAGGCAAAGGCACCTTCACAAAACACAACCCAACCAAGTCATTGCTTAGCCGAGAAACACAGTCACGTCAGCAGAGAAAACAAAGTCATGCTCAACAGAGAAGATACAGTCACGCTAGCAGCGAAGACACAGTCACGTTAGCAGTAGAGAAGACACAGTCACGCTAGCAGTAGAGAAGACGCATAGTCATGCTAACTTAAGACACACAGTCACGCTGTTTGATAAAACACAGTCACGCTAGCAGTAGAGAAGACACACAGTCACGTTGGAAGATAAGACACAGTCATGCTAACAACAGAGAAGACACAATCACGATGGCAGATAAAACACAGTCACGGTTAAGCCAACAGAGAATACACAATCACGCTGGCAGATAAAACACAGTCACGGTCAAGCCAACAGAGAAGACACAATCACGGTCAAGCCAGAAGAGAATCCAAGTACCCTAGGCGTCAAGCAAATAGCGACAACGAGCTCTAAAGGCAGACAAAGAATTAGATCAAAACAAGATACACTCAAGAATGAAGTTGAGTACTTAATTTATAATCTTGTTAAGCCTTCTAGAAAGGTCACTTAGGCAACACCTAAGTCTTAGGATCGTTACCAATAAAAGTATAAAATAAAATTAGGTTGACTTAGAATAGGGTACCAAAGGTCCAATGTTCTTACAAAATAAAAACCATAAAGTTAAGTTGACTTAGGATATGGTACCAAAGGTCCAATGGGCTTACAAAATAAAAACCATAAAGTTAAGTTGACTTAGGATAGGGTACCAATGGTTCAATGGTCATACAAAATAAAAACCATAAAGTTAAGCTGACTTAGGATAGGGTGCCAAAGGTCCAATGGTCTTACAAAATAAAAATCATAAAGTTAAGTTGACTTAGGATAGGGTACCAATGGTCCAATGGTCCTACAAAATAAAAACCATAAAGTTAAGTTGACTTAGGATAGGGTACCAATGGTCCAAAAATAAAAACCTTAAAATAAAAGTCATCATACCAAATTACACACAATAGGGGCACTAGGACCAAGTAAAAAGATAGAGGACCATAAGTCAACCAAAGGGGGTCACAATAAGAAGATAAGGCAACCCTCATACCCATAAGACCAAGGTGTACCATAAAGATGGATAACCAACCCCTTTTACCCATAGGACCAACAAGACCAAGGACTTTAATCTTTTTTCTCTCTCAAGGTACATTGTTTCATATATTTTTATCATCACTGTATAAGGAGAAGATCCAAACTGGACGATGTGATCCTTTGGTCCTCAATACTGCTCCTAAGGGTTAGGTGCTAGTGACATCATCAAGGGGTGGCCAGTCCCTTGAGAAACAACCTAGCAATAACTGATTAGGATAGAGGGTATCACACATCATCATCTTGGTAAACTTGACCAAGATTCACCTGGTTAACTGACTAGGAATGCTCCTGCAGGAACTGCTTGGTCCCTGACCAAGAATTTGCCTAGTCCCAGACTAAGAAGTCTCTGTCTCAACCTGCAGGATCTGCTTGGACATCGTGTCCAAGAAACTGTCTGGTCCCAGACCATAATACACTAGAGACATGTAGGGGCCCTAACCATATGTTAGGGACTTTGCCATGGCATCAACTTGCTTGGTCCCAGATCAAGAACCCCAAGAGACTACTGGGGGCCCTAGGGTACCTTCTAGGGTCTTGCTCTCCCCTAGTTAACTGACTAGGGTACCATCCTCCCTGAGAATGGGTCTCGCAGCTGCACTAACTTTAATAGGATGAGCAAGAGGAACTACACAAGTAGCGTAGTGCACAAAATGGTAGTATGCATTTTGTTTCATAGTTGTAATGCATGGGAACAAGGAGTGAATTGGATCCCTATTTGAAGCAGGACGATGATATGAAGCACTAGGTGGTACTGTGGGTCGTCGCTATTGAGGTTGGAGGATCCCATGCACCAGATGGAACACTGTGATGAGCACAGAAGAATGTGAGAACAACTTTGGATGGACAACAAGAAGTAGGTCCATTGATGGCGTGAAGCATGAAGAACTAGCAATGAGTTGTGTTCCTGGAAAGATAAGGCACAATAACAAACTACAATTGTGATTGTGTTGCTCATGTGATATGTTAGGCACACCGGGATTGGCAAGAGGAGAATCGGAGGATAGGGAAGATGTTAGAGCATTATGATGATCATGGATAGGGGCAAGGGGTGTGCACATTGCAGAAAATGTCATAAGGGGTAAGTACTTTTTGATTAGAGACCAATGGTGGTTAGAGAACCTGCTGCATGGTCTTGAAATGGCCATAATGGTTTCCAACACGTGGATATGAAATTTTTGTTTCTGCTACATGGATTTCTATTGTATTTGTGCAAGAGATTGCGCAAAAATCTGAGTTTGTCATTGATGGTTTTCCATGAAACAAGAAAAATAGATTTAGGGTTTGTAATAATAAAAAGAGAATCTTACTCTCATTTAGGTCTCCCTTTTCTCCAAGGTTGCGATGCTGAACAAAACTGCAACTTAAATTGTTGTAACTTCCTCAACACTGTTCAGAATTTCTTTTATGACCCCAATCCGGAAATGATGTTCAAACTTTGCTTTTGATGGTGCTGGTGCATTTTCAATCTGGATCCTAGGCAAAAATAAAATCATGTCGCAAAACAGGATTTTGAGAGAAACTGGAGATTGTTTTCTCCAGGGTATAACTCATTCAATACTGCAAACCCAATCTTGAAATGGAACCAAATCTTTGCACATGAGGACACCGATTTCACTATAATTGGTTGCACTGATAAATTGATGTCACAGTTACAAGGGGAGCTCCAATACTGCAAGCAATTGATGTTAGTACAAAAATATGAAGCTTGTTGAAGAGCATGGATCTAGCATAAGGTAAGAGGTGGAGACCCTCTAAGGAGGCTAGATCTAGGGCCTTGATCCTAAGAAGCGCGACTGTGTTAGATCTAGTAAGGGAGTGAGATGGAAACTGTAGAGGTCACTGGATATAGAGGTCACGATGGTTCGGCTTTGATACCAAATGATATGAGAATGTTACCAACAATGAAAATACTTACATGCAAGAGAACATAAGAGAGCAAATATGAAAGTATTAGAGAGGAGATTGCTGAAACTGTACACATCTCTTGACTCGTTTGATTAAGGAATATATATAGAGTAGAAAACTGTGGGAGAATGATTAAGTTTAACTATGTTTTCAATAAAACCAGTGAAGCACCACTCGCTTGGTACTCGCGAGTGGGCCCGAGTCAGACGCCAAGACGGGTAACCGCCGGAAACTCGGCTGACCACTCGCCGGAACTCGCCGGAATCGCGAGTACTCGCCGGAACTCGTCGTGCGACTCGGATTCACTGTTACTTAAAATTTCTGTGTGTGGGGGTAATCCATATTTTATTTTCATGTTTATAAGGGAGAAAAACAGTGTCTGAAATCTTGTGTATATAGATATGGATAGAGACAAAGAATACACAGTTACAGATTTCATGCAATCGACTGATTGGAATCATTGTTTTGAGAAAACAGTAATTATATGTGTAAGTTTTTCAAGAAACACATTCTGAGGCACTGTGTCTTAATAAGCGCCAGACCCGATGGGTATTTATTTTGCCAGTATCGCCCAGGACTTGCTCCTGGCCTCATCCCTTGGAAATTCATGCCTTGCGAGTGGCGCAGACCATAGCGAGGGAAGAATCAGAATCCCAAAAGCACCTGGGACTTGCAACCGGCCTTATACCTAATCCCCTTTAAACTCATGCCATTTAGGTGGTCTTGCAACGGAATTATCCCCTTGGAAGTTGAAACTCAGGCCATTCAGGTGGGGTAGACCAAAGTAGTTAGATTCGAAACCGAATACGATTTCAAATATGATT
>LPNX010933082.1:196819-232397 GCA_001517045.1 Pseudotsuga menziesii
TTCAAAATAGTTCTGAAATTTTATTGAATTTCGTATGGCTGTTGAATTTTCATACAGCAAAGGCAATATAATCAAATCTTGCTGCTATGGGCCCTTTATGCCATATGGCTTATGATTTATCGTTTATAATTAGTGAATCTATGATCACTATTTAAATTTTTGCATACAAAATTTGATTATGTTTATGAGATAATGCACCATATTTTATCTTTTTCCTAATTGCCGAGTCTGGCCCGAGTCTTTCCTGAGTCTTTCCTGAGTCAGCGAGTCATATGCCAGTCGAGTCTTTGCCGAGTCCGAGTCGTGCAACATTGAATAAAACACATAAAGTGGGTGAGTGATCAATTTAGATTAAGTCAGCCAAAAGGACAAAATATTAAATACAAAGTACAAAATAGATAAATTACATGTTCACACATGTTTATTACTTTAAGTCTCATCATTACCTTTGATGCTTATAGAGGGGTTGTCTTTTATTTCAAGGTTTTGTTATAATTTGCCAAACAGTCACCTTGGCCTTCTATATTTCCTTCGCTCTGGTCAAAATTATTTTGACAGTTTGTCCATGTTTATTGTGTAGGCAAATCCAAGAATCATTTATTTATGTTTACAGGTTCATATTCTTGAATAAAATGATGTTTGATGTAAATCAATATTAGCTATTTGACAGGATAGATTTATTATGTAGGCAATAACAGAATAATTTATCTATGCTTACTGTGGTCTTATTATTAGATAAATTTAAGATTGATTTCAATCAACGTCAGGCATTGGAGTGCACAATTTGGCATCTACGTCATGACTTTTCTCTATCCTGCATAAAAACAAAACAGTTTTCTGACCCTTAACCAGAAGATATATCATATTTAAGCCTCAACAATTTTCATATCATCCATAGAAGTGGGCTGAGGGAGATATTGTTTCAAAAAGTATTACAAGGTACAACAATTTTAACTGCAAATTTACAATATAAGGATATTGGTAATCAGCAGCTGTTGCCTTTTAGAAGGATAAAGCCATTAGAAAGTAATACCTAAAGGAAAAAGTGGGTACTGCAGTATGTCTGCTTTAAGCAACATATCCACAACATTTCATTGTTCAGATCTAACCAAGTAAATACTTTGTGGTCATTGACTTAAATTTTTGGTGATAGTATTCCAAGGACACAGCCTTAGCAAATTATTACCAAGTATGTCTTTAGTATTAATCACTTGATTTCCTTTTCCCTTTCTCTGATTTGTAACCATTCCCACTTGGCATTCCTTAGAAGGTATAGGATCTTTGAGGAAAACCTCCTTGAGCTGTTTTCTTTACTGTGCAATTTGAGTCTGTGCAAAGCTCTCAGTGAACACATCCACATTTTAATCTTAGGCTGCAATGTGTTTTTCAATGTTCCTAAAAGTTCAGAAAACGAAGTGTAATTATGTTTCTGTTAAGGATGTGTTCTGCATCTAGTGAATTAAATGAATTTACAGAATCATAACCAACAGTTTTGCAGGAGGGATTGGATGCTGTATTTGTCAATGCTATCCTTACTGGTATTCAACAACGTAATCTAGAGGCAAGTGATTTTAAATTCAGTGTTGTTTGTTTCACACCAACTTTTGTCCAATGAGATTTGATGTTATCATGTTGCTTTTCATGTAAAATTCTTGATGCCTTGTTATAAATTCTGCAAAGCTTGAAGTGCAACATGTTTATTGTCTTGTTTTGACTTTTTAATATAGAAAGCGTGGGGTAAGCCAGTTTATGACCGAGTAGGGCTTATCATTGAGATTTTTAATGCCCATGCACAAAGCAAAGAAGCAAAATTACAGGTCAGATACCTTCTGTTAAAGAAAACTACTAATATTTCTTAGTTTTATCTATTGAAATTGTCTTTTGAGCAAATCTTATGTGTCACAACTAACCACTGAAGTGAATTATGTTGTTTTGACATGTGGTCTCAGGCAGAATTGGCAGCTTTAATGTATAAAAAAACTAGGCTTGTTCGTGTGCGTGGCCCAGAAGGTCGGCTTACATTTGGGGCAGATGGTGAATCAGAGGTTGTTAGTAGTCGAGGGTGAGCTTAGTATTCATTATCTACTTTGTAAAAGAAACATTTTTTTTGTGCTTTCTTGTACTGTTATAGATTCATCTTCTAAATTTTATAGGTAATGATGGAACTTTATGATGTGTTCTGAGCCCTCTTAAGTCAAAAGCATAGGGGAAATTTAAAGAAAGGAGAGGTAAGGATGCCCTAACCATTGTACATGTCTTGGACCAAAATGGGCTTCATTAAACACTCGTAGGAAAGTTAAACTTCTTGTATTGAAGACCAATGAGATGGGCTATTTGATGCACTAGTAATCCCATGTTGAACACTATTGAATTTTTGCTTATTTAAAAAATGCTTCCTTTAACTATTAATATTAGCTATTAATAAAAAGAATAATGTGCATACAAGGCATTTTTTACAAAAATAGGGCCACAAGTGTGGCCATTACAAGCATTGGCTGAAAGTCTTAAAAGCAACAATAACTACCAAGTTTGCCCTAGACCAGTATAATTAAATCTATAGCCACAAGGCAATGCAAAACAAATCCGAGTGTCAAAAATAAATGCCATATTGTCACACAAAAACACTAAATAGTCATAATGCCCAGCAATTATGCAGCAACTGGAATCAGACCTGTCGTGTGTTGTGGATTATGTTTATCATTCTTGGATGGACCACCCCATCTCCTGTCCTGTGAATCTGTATCTGGGACAGCAGCTTCCCGACCATCATTTCCTGGTTGTTTTTTGATCTCTGAAATGATAAGCTAAGGAGTTGGGAATTTATGATGTTATAAACATAATAATAATATTAATATAATTAGGTTAGTGAAAGGTGAAAGGGCACATGCCCCTTCACCTTGTGACCGGTGAATGCATATAAGTATACTGTCATGAGGCTCATTGTAATCATCTTATCTTCTCATCTATTATTGAATATATTTTCTTATATATTTTCAGAAGTCTTCTATTAATTGTAATAAACAGGGACAGTCTGTTGTTACATTTGGTTTCAGAGCCGTTGATTTGGTCAGGTCTGGGTTAATTTCACATAACCCTATTCCGTACATACTCGATTGCTGTCTATATAGAAAATCCATACAGTTGTCCATATACGTTGCCGCCATACAACCCGCCAGTCATTTATTTCATACTGCACTATCCTTCAACCATGCTACCGTACACTGTCATTGGATTGGTACATTTGCTGTTCTGTATAGGATTGGGTCACCATTTAATAATTCCATATCTATGTAGCTAGGGTACTTGTACCCGTACTGGGTACACATACCAAGTAATTGGGTACTCGTAGGATACGTTTCCTGCCGTACCCCATACTTGGTCCACGTACCCGAGACTCCGTTATAAAAAAAGGGGTATTTATAGGCGAAATGGTATGCCGTACCCCGTGTTTGGGTACTTCGTACCCCATGTTTGGGTGCTTCAGGGTATGGTCGACTCAGTAAAATGCAATCCATTGGGAAAAATGTAATGACCCCCCACTTATGTCAAACACTTTGCAACACTGTTCAAATTCCATTGAATATTGTCCAAATCTGGTAGATTGATTTTACATTGATTTACAATGAATGATTTTATGGTGTTGTGTTCAGCACTCATGGAACATAATTTGACTACCAAATGTGCACATAAAAAATATACATATGTATTTAATGCTGAGAAATACATTCACAACAACGTAGGAATATATTTGGCAATTTGCAATATTTTATTGCCTGTAACAGTAGTACAAATAGGTGTTTAAAATAAGATTTCAAGTGTACCTTCATGTCTGAGTTTGATTGTCTGTTACAGCTGCTTGGTACAATGATTTATCAAATTTTATGTTTCAAATTTTCAATCTGAATGTTCATTGTTCTAGTTGTCCACCGATTGCACACCAGCAGCAAAAATCTAATAAAAGCTGTCTCCTCACTTGAGAAAGTGGGAGAGGTGTGACCTTGGGGGCAAGCATAGAGCTAGATACTGTCACCTACTCCTAGCTCCTCTGTTTAGGCCAACTCCTAATGAAGCCAAGGGGGGTAGTTTCTACAAAAGAGTTTTCTGAGGCTCTTAAGGTTGTTAAAGTGTTTTTAAGGTTACGGATGCGGATGGGTGTTGTTTAGGAGTTATTGTAATTAGAAGTGTTTGTTTATTATGAGAATGACAATTAATCAAAAGCAATCCACGTTGCTAACAAGAGATTACAAAGATAAGCAAAGATTTTAGACTTTCAACCAAGCATTTAGATATAACAATTAAAATGAACCACAGACAATTGATCAAGATAGATAATTATTCAAAAATAACCAAGGACCAGTACCTTATGGAGTCAATGAAATGCGTGAATAAAATGAAAAGTCTAGGAATTAAGCTAGTGAGTATTAGATTGTGCGCATGCTCTTGGTAGGTTTTAAAGATTTTAATGGTGATCTTGCCTAAGGTCTCTGGAAATCCTAACCGGAAATACCTTCAGTGGCTCCGTTCGAAGACATGACGGATCTGTCTGGAATCACAACTAGGTGTTCAATAACTTAACCAACTATGTCCAGATTGGGTTGCCCGACGTCTACACTTGGAATTTGCCCACATGCCTGAGTATTTAATCGAGGCGACGCCGGTGCGTTGGTTATGAAGTAAAAGTTTTAATTAAGTTACTCTTGTGCAAACTTAACAAGTTCGTTCACCGTTCTGAGTACGAGCCCAACCCGAAAGTCGGCAGAGCATACTAGGTGAAGGATGATCAACGAAGTTAATTAATTATGGGGAAGTGAGTTGTAAAATTTTATTAAGTCAATTGATTAAATTCTCCGACAGAGAGCGCTCTTGACCTTGTTTTATGACAGAGGTTCAAAAGTCTTATCTAATCTGAATGCTTAATGCAGGGATTGTGCAAGACTAAGGATGCTCTTCGATAGAGAGTGCTCTTGACTTGTGTTTCTGCAAGTTCAAGAGTCTTACTTATTTAATTAATTAAATTAGAAAGCAACATGAACATAAAGCAAAGATGGTTTATTAAACTCTCTGATAGAGAGCACTCTTGATCCACCTTATGGTGAGATTCAAGAGATTTTGGTTCTTTTTAAGATTGAGAAAGATACCACAATGTAATTAATAGAGTTTAGCAATTAGTGATTATACTAAAGAACAACTAGCAATCAGTGGAAATGAAAACTAAGTCTAATCAAAAGAACTAAGCTAAGTGCTTAAAGTTAAAACTACACTAAGAAAACATGAAAAGGAACACAAGACACACTTCCCCCAAATAGGGGAAGTAGAAAAGATGAGAGACTTGCTCCCACTTAACCCTTTTATTAATTCTTTACAATGATCATGATGGCTTGTTCTTTGCCTTTTGGAAGAACAGGGAAAGAAAGGGATGAAAGAAGAGGGAGAAAGTCTTTTTGTTCTTTTGCACTTCTTGCTTGCTTGTAGCCTTTGGGCTCTAATTCACCTGCCTGAAACTAAGAGCTCTAAACACAAACTTGTTATGATGTCAATTTATAAAAGAAAATAAATTGAAACTAGATCTACAAATTAAATGACAAAAGCCACTCAAACTTTACCCAAAAGGAAGAAGAAAAGATGAGTGAAAAAAAGGTAAGGAAAGAGAAGTGGAAGAGGGGTGAAGAGAGGACAAAAAGAGGGTCAAAGAAGGCTGGAAACAAAGAGAAAAAGATGGCTGCAAATAATGATGAAGAAGGCTGAAAGTAAGGCCCAAAAGATGGCCACAAAAGAGGACGAAAAGGGGCTGCAAAAGGTGAAGAAAGAGGACAAAAGAGGGCTGTCCAGAAGGTAAAAAAGAGAGGAAAAGTGGACAGCGAAGGATAGGAAAGAATGGCTACAATAAAAAGACCAAAAAGGCTGCAAATTACAAACAGGGCAGCCAACCGGGGCAAAGGCTTGGTGAATGAATGTTCACTTTAGCCCAAACCGTGCCCTAACCCAAGAAAATGAAGATTTTATGAATTTTAAAAGATGAATAATGATGAAAGCAAATACTAACCTGTGGTACTTTGATGGCGTTTGGATTCATTGAAGCTTGAAAATACGGAAGTGGCCTTGGCTTCAAGAGGAGAGGATGCACCTGAGCTCAAACTCCTACTTGCTTCGATGAGGTAATCTGCATAATTTCAACTCTACACTTGCAAAAGATTGATTAGATCATGTATGTTTTATCAATAAAAATATTAAAGAGCATATCATATAACTGAATAATCAATACTACTTTTAATTCATAAGAGCAAAACCATAAAAGATTAAGTTGGAACAACAAATAATCAATCTTACGTGCTTATAGAAGCCTTCTAAAGTATGAACTATTATCCAACCTAAGCAAGAAAAGAAAGAAATTGAAACATTTCACCTCATTCGCCAAGTATTCATCCACATTAGCAAACCATGTATGCCTCCAAAGCCTTAAAATTTTATTCCACGGTTGCAAAAGCAACAAGCATTACAAAGTTTGGACAGAGTTTCTCTACACAAAAATCCATCTGAATAGAGCTAAAGGAGCCTCTATTTATACAATGAGAGAGTGCTAAAACCCTAAAACCAAATTACATAACCTGACTGGCTTGGCCACACCACTGAGAGCCCGGACCTAAAAATCAAGAGCTGGGAGTGAGGGGATGCCTCCACCTAGGCAAGGCGCCCCCACTCCAACCCTAGCCATTGAAAACCACCCCAAAATGAGCCCACACGTATGGAAGGCGCCCCTGTGCTGAGGAAGGGCGTGAGCTTGAAGAGAGGCGTCTAGATGGTAGGTGAAGGCGTGAGCTAGGTAAGGAGGAGCCATACTTAGGTTTGGAGGAGCCCACCGCTGGAGTAACCTTTAGTCTTCACCTCGATCAAATCATCAGACCAATGAGTGCTCTCCATCTCATCAAATTCGAGAGTTTAGTCTTCACCTCTATCAAATCATCAGACCAATGAGTGCTCTCCATCTCATCAAATTCGAGAGTTTAGCTGGAGATGACACATCTGCTAACTGAATATAAATTAATTGCTCACTGAATGCTAACTGAAGCTGAGTTATGATAACTCCAATCATCATAAATGCCTAATGAGATGTCATTTAGCCTTTTATTTCGTTGAATTTGGATTAATTTGGAGAGTTTTAATTTTCTCCAAAATAATCATTTTTTAATAAAAGATCATTTTTTTTCCTCGAAAATGACTTTTTTGAGAAAAAGGGTGTTATGTGTCTGATTGATGATCTGAAAGTTGGATCTGACTGGCTGGCCGATCAAGAATGATTTTTGGTTTAAGGTTAGAGCCTTCAATCATTGAATTTGGGGTCCGGATGACTGACTTATTACAAACGGTTTTTTTCCATTTAATTTATGGAAAAATTAATTAAAAAACTTAGGGAAAATTAAAAAATTAAAAAAATAAAATGTTTTTTTCCCCGTTCGAAAAAGATTTTTTCGAAAAAACTTTGAAGGTCCCAATGACTTAGGACAAGACCATGCTCTACTCAAATAATGCCTAGTAG
This sequence comes from Pseudotsuga menziesii, assembly GCA_001517045.1. Lineage (NCBI taxonomy): Eukaryota > Viridiplantae > Streptophyta > Pinopsida > Pinales > Pinaceae > Pseudotsuga > Pseudotsuga menziesii. Next base: position 204,354 of record LPNX010933082.1, read on the forward strand.
GTTTATAACACTCAATTGGGCTCTAATAACCCCCCAAGGCCCAGAATTCAACATCGGGCATTCCAGCTTTGGAGGAAGCGAGAGAAAACCTCGTCAATTATACTCGGCTATAGGGAAAGCATAATTGTCAAGGGAAAAAAACTCCCTGGAATACCTTCTTTGAGATTCTACGTCTTAGGAGACCGAACCACTAAAAAATACTTTACTAGCACATTTTATTACAAACCCCATGGGGCCATGGTCAAAATTATTCAAACAAAAAACTGGCTAGCCAATATTGGCTAGACATGAAGACGGATCAACTGGTACACTGGAATCAGATATTGAACATGTCTGTCAACCGGTGGCTCCTCAGGTAACCCAACTATGGTACAAAAAGTTTGTAACAGTTCTTATAATCATCGAATTTATAATTATGAATCATGATTTAAAATTTATGAAAAAATCTACATGCATGTATGATGTGACTATGACATGTATATATATACAGTACCCCTAGCGTACCCAAGTACCCTTTTTAAAAAAGTGGCAACTCTGTACCCATACCCAAGTTTCTTGGCAACTTAGTTCCATATGCAACAAATCATACAGCTGCCAGCCACCAATTTCTGTACACTAAAATATGTACCTGTTCCGTACACTAAATCTGTGTATGTTCTTTGCATTTAAGATTGCACCTGTTTTGTACTAGCTGCAGTTGTTGTCTCGTTTGAATGCCTATGTTCCATCTGTACACACAATCGTTTGCCCACATTCCCATGTGATTTCCTTACCTTTCAGCCATATAGACATTGCAATTTAAAACCCATGCACTTCAATCTGTACAATTTTTCTTTTACCAATTTGCAGTCCATATAGCTGTGAATTGGTCTGTATGTTGATGTATTCATGCAAAATTCTATACAATTTCATTCCCTTGTTACCAATTCCGTCCGTACCATTTTCTAAAGTCACTTCCCTCTAAGAATTAGTCTAAATATTTTACTTGGAATTATAAAGTAAAGTTTTTAACTTTTTTCATTCCCTCGTTATCAATTCCGTCTGTACCATTTCCTAAAGTCACTTCCCTCTAAGACTTATTCGAAACTTTTTACTTGGAATTATAAAGTAAAGTTGACTCACTTTTATAAAGTCATAATAAAAAATTAAATTTCTAACCTTTTATACTTTGGAAAGAATGTAAAAATATATTTTTTTCTAACCTTTAATACTTTGGAAAGAAATTAAAATTAAGTGGGTCCTGCAAAAAAGCTCACTACTAAAATGAGTTATTACGATGAAGCACACACAAATATTTTTTTTGTTTTGTAAACACACAAAGTTTCAAACCGGTAACTTTACACAAGGAGTGCCTTAACAGTACACCCATTCACTGTCTATTCTGTGCCCCTCATGGGCAGTGCACACAAATCTTCGTTGTTATTAAGACGAAGCCAATAGTGCCATGGAAATTATGGATAGGGTTGTGGAGTTGCAAGAATGGTTAGGGAAAAAAATTGACACAAATGGAGACAAATTTGACAAGTTAATCGAAGACTCTCAAAGATGATGGCTAGAATTAATAAAAAAAGGAAATATTTGTCTCAAATCAGACAGGAGTCAAGACACAGATCCGAGGACATATATGTGAGGATAAGTCATTACGGTATTTGAAAAGAGTGGATGAAAATGAAATAGGAATTTCAAACCCACCCAATGAAATTACTAGTGGATACAATCCAAAATTTGTCGAAGTTCGACTTGTCAACCACAGTGCATAAAAGAGATTGGTGTAGATAAGATAAGATAAATAAGATAATTTTGTTAATGTCAGACTAATGACCACAAAAGTAGGTCAAGGGACTGCTGAGTACAATGATGCCAATACAATGTAGGCGTACCAAAAGGTCTCCTATAAAAGGCGAGATGCAAAAAGTAAAGTGCAATAAGGTAGAGTAGTAGAAAGTGAAAGATAGAAATGTAAAGGAGTCATAAAAGATAGAAATGTAATGGTTCATGTGGATTTTGATAGTACTAACAACTATATAAACATTGTTGTTGCTAAACAACTAAACTTTTTTGTGTACCTTGTGAAGGACATTACCGTTACGGTTGCTAATGGACAAAAGGTCAAAGAAATAGGAGGATGTCATAAAGTCTTAGTTTAAATACAAGAACTAGAACTAGTTGCGGAATGGTTGATGCAATTGGTCACTTATATCACAAACCTTGAAGAACAACGGATGGAATTTAATTGGGAAGACTAACATTACAAATTATATGGTTTCGCTTTCAAGAAAGGTGAATTACAACTAATAAAAGAAAGAGCAAGAAACATAGACATACAACAAAGAAAGCAAGGGAAATGTATTACCAATAAACACAAGTGTTTCATGTTAAACAACTAGGTCAAAATACTTCAGGATATGATACAAACAATACAAAGGAACCTCGCCAACACTAAAAGTAGGAAGAAAGTGAAACCTCTAAAACTAGACAAGATAAGATAAGATAATTTTATTAATGTCCAACAAATGACCACAAAAGTCGGTCAATTGGACTATGTAGTACCATGAGAACAATACAAAGTGGGAGCGTAAAAGTAGCTCCTATAAAAGATAAAGCAGAACTCAAATCAAACCCTAGTTCTATAAATGGAGAGTCGATCTCAGAGAAGAATATATACAAGGAGAGATATGAAGAGAGTTGATCCAAGGAAGGGGATTGGATCCAAGAATTGTGACACAAAAATGGCGATGGTGAAACTATCATGGGCCATTGAAAGCATTGGAAACACTGGAAGCACTAAAAGTGTTGGGAGTACCTCTCCTACCATCTAAGGCTGTCTAAAGGAAGCTCAAGAGAGTACTTTGTTTGGAGGAAAAGCTAGAAGAAGAATTGCAATGAGTAGTGCGCCAATGCCTTGAGGAGGGTACTTGATGCTGCAACCTGGAAAAAGTCATCTGTTTGTTGCGATGGGGCAGAGATTGTCCCCGTCGTTAGTGTTGGGCAGAGGTATAGGTGCACTGTTGTCTCCTAACTAAGCGGTCAAGGTCTGAGCCATCCTCTGTTTGTCTCTTAGTTCCCCTAGAGGAAGGAAGCCCTGAAAAGAAGGAAGTGATACACTGAATGGATCCTGGTCTTGATTGAGAATGTTGTTGAAGGGTGAAGGAGTGAAGTTGAAGGGCCTCTTGCAAGTACAAGGCTAGACATCTTTGATCTGGGTATCTGAAAAATCTAGACAAAGTCTGGAGCTCACTGAGAAGGAGGTCCTTGAAAAGACAATGGAATCTCTTGTGGATCTTGTAGTAAATAGGACACCAAAAGATAACGTGCTCCTTGGTCTCAACCTCTCGAAGGTGACATACCTGGTAGATCCTGTTTGATCGGTCAAGTTGGTGATCAATTTCTACCCAGAGACGGCGAGAGCCCACTTTGAATTGGCCTAAAGGAATACGAAGAGCGTGTGCCCAATGGTGGAATGTGTAAGACAAATTTGATGCCACTATGGAACATGCTTAGTTAGAGAGAATCCTATTTACTATGCTTTGAGGACAAAACATTCCTTAAGAGGGTGGAAATGTTATAAACATAATAATAATAATAATAATAATAATATAAATAGGTTAATGAATGGTCAAAGGGTACATAGCCTTACACTTTGTGACCATTCAATGCATATATTGTCATGATGCTGATTGTAATCATCTTATCATTATTGTCAATTTTTTATTATTCAAAATATATGTTCTTATATTTGTATAAATATTTTTGTCATCCCTAATAAATAGGCACTGTCTATTACAATTAATCATTGTTCTAGAGAGCTACATAGCCAGCTTTTGTGGCACTCTTGTTAAAATTTCAACCTAGGTGGCTATTGTCTTCATGTTATCAACTAAACAAAACTATTATTTGATTTTAGAAATAAAATACTTCACATGGCAACAATAACACAATACTTCACATAAATAATCACACATATAGTTGGCATGTAAACAATGGAAGCATATACATACTACACAGATTTTCATAATGATGCTCCACCAAGTTTCCAAGATGCGGGGGCGTGGGAACGGGGAAATGCAGGAGCGGCCTGTGTAGAAGTTTTCTTCAAATTTTAGGAAATGTCAAAGGGGAGATCGAGGTCTTCAAAAGGGACCCCACTAGATTACATTAGAATACATAAAAATTGAAATTTATAATATGAAAATTAATATAAGTTTACAATAGACATCAAGTGAAATAAAATGAAATATAATGATACATTATCTATAATTGATAATCCAAAATTGAAAATAGAAACATATTGAATAGTGAAATGAAATTGAGGCTAGAGAGAAGGGAAATAGTGGACAACGTGGCAATTTATCATTTAATTTTTTTATTTTTTGGTCAAAAAAATCGAAGGAAACACGGGGACACCATTTTTAGATTTTTAGGAGGGATATGTTTCCCTTTTTCCAGGAAACGTCCTTTTTTTATGTTTCCTTGAGTTTCCTTCAAATGGGGATGTGGCGGACATTTCCAATGGAGTTTCCAAGTTTTTGGGACGTCTGGGGGTGTGGAAGCGTGTTTCCTACCCTTGGGGATGCGTCCTTGTGTAACATTGGATATTTACTTCAAACCAACTTTTCATTCACAAATAAAAGCTTAAAAGAAAATATCCATAGATTGTCAAACTAATGTTGTATGGTACACCCAAACAAAACAAATCTGCACACTTATTGAAGAAAAATTTGCCTCCGAAAATAAGAAAAAACAATCTATTGCAAAATGACTACTGTATGTTTGTAAGGAATCCGTTCGTATAGAGTCCATATGACTGTACAAAATTCACCTGTACGGACCTTCGTGCTGCTTTTTGTCTAATTCTTGACTTTGGCTCCTCTATGATGCTTTAACTTTGCTCCATAGATGAATTAAGTCACCTCGTGACAATAGTTGTCTTGAGTGTATGTGCGTTAAATAACCCTCTATCTGGACTTCCTTTATATTTGAGTTGAAACCCTAATCTCATAATGAGATTTACGGTTGAGATTAGTTTAAATCGGTGATGTATAAAACTACACATTATTAGACTCAACTAAATATAAGAATTTCTTTATTACTAAAGTGAATTACAAAATAGATTTAACCTAAACTACTTATGATGTATTCACATTGAACTTGTGTGGAAGTTTTTGTTCTAGCTACAATCTTCAATGCTCCCTCTTAGCGAGGAAGGAATTTTGCACCAATTGAAGTTTGTCTCTAAATGCTTCAAACTTCTCTTTTGCTTAGGGATTGGTCAAAATATCTACAACTTGTTGATCTATGGGTACATACTAGAGCTTTACTGCTTCCTTTTGAATCCTATCTTGAATGATGTGATATCTGATCTCAATGTGCTTAGATCTGTCATGAAATACTTGATTCTCAGAGAGTTTGATACAACTTTAATTATCATAGTAAATTATCGTGGGATCCAAACTCTAATCAAATAATCTTGTAGTCAACTTGCTAAGCAAGATGGCTTTACAACTAATAGTACTTGCTACCATATACTTAGTCTGCTAAGCTGAGTGCCACGAAAGTTTGCTTCTTTATGAACCAGGATATCATTGCTGATATCATTGAGGTGCTCTTCCGGTCTAATGCACAACCTGCGCAATCCGAGTTTATACACCTACCCCTACAACTTCACCTCGCCATCTCCAAGATATCCCATCCCATACTTCACCGTGCCCCTCAAGCATTTGAGCACATGTTTTGCTGCCACAAAATTCTCTTCCCTTGGCTCCACCAATGACTCAAAGTGTTCACTTCAAAGCATGTATCTAGCCTAGTGTTGACCATATACGTCAAGGAACCTATCAACTCCTTGTACAACATGGGATCCACCATATCTAAATTTAAAGTTGTTCCCTTCTTTAGATCAGTTATCATAGGCGTGGCCATAGGTTTTCATTCCTACATCGAAAAACTCTTGAGGATCTTAACTACATACTTACCCTTCCCAAGGAAAATCACCCTGGGTCTTTGCCAAATCCCCAACCCCAATAAGTAATGCATCATGCCAATGTCCTTCATCTCAAACTCAATTGTCATATTTGCCTTGCATCTTAAAATGAGCTTCTTCGAACATGTAAGAAATAGGTTATTGACATGCAACGCCAAAATAAGCTGATCAACCTCAACAAATATGAATATAAGTTGGGATTTGCTTCACTTTTGGTGAAGCCCATACTCTGTAAGTATCCGTTCACCTTGGAATACCATTCTCTCGGTCTTTGCTTGAGTCCATACAAGGCCTTTTCAACATGCAAACACGAAACTCCTTCACATTGATTTGAAAGCCTTGAGGTTGCTCTATGTACACTTCTTCCTCAATTATCCCATTGAGGAAAGCTGACTTCACATCCTTCTGATGTATCCTCCATCCCATAGCAAAAACTAAATACATCACTACTCTAATGGAAGCGTTTATGGCAATTGGTGCAAATTTCTCCTCATCGCCCACTCCGTCTTTTTGAGACAACCCTCTCTCCACAAACCTGGCTTTGTGCTTCTCTATGTTGCCATTTTGCTGCATGCTTGATCTTGGAGAGCCACTTGGAATTCACTGTTGATTTCCCCTCTGGTCTAGGCACAATGTCCCATACATAATTCTTCACATCCTTCAAATTGTGGGCTTCTAGGTCCTTAGAATTTGTTAGCACCGTCACTGTTGTGCCTGCACACTCCCACATCTTGTTCTCCATGAGAACCAATACGACCCTTGCCTTCCAAGAGCTTTAGTTGGAGGCTCCCTCCAACCTGTCTTCATATCGTATCCCTGTTGTAGCCATCTTCAATTTGCCGCTCGAACTTCTAATCCATAACTACAGGCCCCTAAGTCCTAAGTTTTGAATATAATTAGAAGTTAAATGTGATAAGATGCATAACTTAAACATAATATACGTAACTTAAATATAATACACGTGAGTGATTATAAAGTTGTATTTTAAATATATTACATTATATTATATTATATTATATAATATTTAATTTTATATTGAATAGGTGAATATATTTTAAAATAAATAATTATTTTTTAAGCTAGTACTCACGGAGTTTCGAACTGGTGACCTAACACAAGGAGTGCTTTAACAATACACCTATTCACTGTATATTCTACACCCAGTGGGTCTCTTCTACAAAGGAAAACATGGGAGTGGGCTTTGATCCACTTATGTGTCCACGGGTCATGAGGTCATTTAATATAATCTCTCCGGGTGGAACCACATGATCAACCACTACCTTAAGGTGCCCCCCATGGCTCCAAGCTTGACCCTCATGCGAATTGAACCTTGCCCACCCACGAGAAACTCCTCGCTCCTCACTGATGGATCCAACCCCTTAGGGCCAAAGTAAATAATTATCAATGTGAATTATTTTCTATAAATATAATTTTGGATTTATTTACAAAAGTATAATTTAGGTTTATAATTTGAAATTATATATATATATATTTTTTTTCTACAAGTACTTTATTTTAGTACAAAATACTCATGTTTCTAATCATATCAAAGAAGATTTTTTATTAATTTTATTTGTACACATCTTTTCACTTTAACTTAACCATAGTTACATGAATTGTAGTGCAAAAGTTGAGTTGTAAATATACCTTCCCCACAAAATGACAAACTCACTATATTTTATTATATCTCTTAGGAGGCCAATTTTAGACAACAAAATTCCCCTAATATGAGCCTCTGGAACAATGCCACTCAAGGGACAGAATCAAATGCTTTCGAAAAGTATACAAAACAATAGTATAATTTTAAAGAGCAATGATGTGCTTCCTCAATGATGGCTAAGAGGATGAAAATGTGATCAATAGTCTGGTATGCTGGTCTGAATCTTGCTTGCCCTTTAGTTTTGAGGTGTCTCCTCTCAAGCTCCTTGGAAAGCTGCATATGGAAATAAAGCTTGAGGATGGGTCCACCACTCAAGACTTTCGATCTCTCAAACACTGCTACACAAGACTACTTTAAAAGACTTTATACAAAAGAGGAGGTAGAGGAGTAATCTGTTAGAGCAATGCTTAAAAAAATTCTTACCCTCATCATGGAAGAAGACAACAAGATGCTCGATAAAAATATTGAAGAAAAAGAAACCCTCTTTGCAAGGGCTTTGCCTCGGACAAATCTCCAAGATTGGATGGTTTTCCGATCCAATTTTATTGCACGTGCTGGAATATTATCGGAACGGATCTAACACAGATGCTACAGTATTCTCAGGAGAAGCAGAATCTAGGAGGAAACACCAACTCGTCCTTTTTGGCCTTCATTTCAAAAAAGGTAAATCCGATTTGCATTGTTAGATTTTGTCCAATTTCCTTATGTAATTCTTCATACAAAATTCTAACAAAAATCATGACCAATTGGATCAAGAAAGTGATAAACAAAATAAATCTCCCAACCAAGGTGGTTTCATTTGTGTAAAACAAATTTTTGACAATATCATCATGGTTCAAGAGGCTATACGCTCCAATCAAGCTAACAAGGAGAAAGGTATGGGAGTCAAATTAGACATGGCTAATGCCTTTGAAAGTGTCAGGCATTCCTTTTTAGAGGTTGTCATGTTAAAGTTTGGTTTCTTCCCCACCTTTGTGCATTGGATCAATGCATACATCAAAGGGCCATTGATAACCCCTCTTGTCAATGGGAGACCCATAGGTTTCATTAAAATTAATTGAGGGCTTCGTCAAGGTTGCCCCTTGTCACCTTCTTTGTACATTATCATGGCAGATTTGATAGGCAAGAAATTGGAAAAGGAAAGATAAAAAGGGAACCTTCAAGGGGTAAACATAGCTAGGGGGTGAGAAATCTCAACCACTCACAATTTGTAGATGATATGTTATTGGTTGGAGGAGCATCAATGGTGGTAGTTGAGAGATTTGAGTCAGTTTTGATGCAAAGTCTTTAATGAAATCTAGGCTGAATTTTGAGTTAACTGTCTTGTATTGTGGGTTTGGACTTTCGTCAAACACTAGCAACTATTGCTTAGATACATTTGAATGTCCCTACTTACTTCTGTAGGGGCATGCTTCTTGGACCATGCAAATACATTTGAATGTCCTAGATGCTTCTTGGACCATTTCGAAGACCAGGGTTAGGGTTTAAATCCCATGGAGATTTAGAGATTAGGGTTTTGAGATGAAACGCTAGGTTGTACTTGGAGAAGAGAAGAAGAGTAGAATTCTTGCCTTGGAGGACATAGCATGCTTGTCGGATCTCCTTTGTGTGAGCTAGGGTTTTCTTTGCTTTCAATAACTAGGGTTTTGGAGAGGTAGAGGATTGTACTAACCTTGTATAAGGCTATGGTATGTACATGAACTTCATCTTAACGCATATTGATGAAGTTCTAGACATCCAATACTTTGTGTGAATTGCATATTTGATTTTCAACCATATATATTCTTCATGGTTTGTAATTTCCAACACTATATTTATAGCTGATTTGACATAATTTAGGGGTAAATGTGTCAAGTGATTTAACATTTATATTGAAGAATATAAGGGTGGTTTTGCTGCTGTATGTACAACTGTCATAAGTGTTTTTAGATTTGTTATATCATACTGCATGATAAGATTACCCTTGAGAACTGAAACTTATTGGAACACATTAGTATTTTTTATCTTGAATTGGGTAGTGGATTGGATTTGTTAAGAGTTGAAATATAGTCTGATGTTTTGTTGTTTTGGTTTCATAACATCCCTAATGTTGAAAATTCATAGGGTTAAAATCCAGGAAACCTCTAGTTAAGAGGTGAAATTTCTGAACTGCATAAGAAACCTCAATTCACAAAATTTCCACATCCTACACAATTACAAGCATGCAGAATAATATACAGTCATCTACTGCTTGGATCTGTAGGCTACTGTTGTCGAAGCCTAATTTAGCCCGCTGTTGCTGCCCAAATTACTTTCTTGGTTGCCTGATCCCCTTCTGTTGTTTCCCGAGGTTTGTTCTAAGTTGCCCAATGTCGCCTTGACTAATCTACAACTTCTCAGATCCTTTATGGGCTGCTCGAGCTTCTTGCTCGTTGTTTGATCCATTTTTGGGTGCTCCCTAGGGTCTATTCTAGGCTGCCCGAATTTTCTAGGGTTGTTCGATGGCTGCCCTGTTGCCCGAATTTGTTTGGTGGTTGGGTAGGATTTTTGCCGATGACTGGTTTGGTTGGTGGCCTTGCTGTTCGACTGCTTCTCTTGCTCCACAATCTTCTACTAGCACCTTCCTGTAGCTCTCTGTTATCGCCTTCAACTCCCATCGATGGTTCATCTTCTTCAGCTCTTGTGCGGCCTAGTCTCCGTTTGCAGTTGCTGGCAGCATCCACCACTTCCACATCCAATCCAATCTCCCGTCTGCCGTCACCAGTCGCTACTCCTTATTTCCTCGTCCGTTGGCCTGTGGCTACTCCCTATGTTTGTCCCGTCGTTCTCGACTCCTTCCATGTGTGCTCCAGATCTTGCTGTTGCCTCCACAGCTTCGATCAATTGCCACCATAGCCTGCTTCTTCCAGCTGCATGCACCACATTCTGGTGTCGCGTTTGCTCGAGCCCACGACTCTCGACTTAGTCTTCGTCCGCATGTCCTCCTGTGTTGCTGCTAGCTTGTGCATGTGTTATCTCCTAGCTTGCGGGCTCGATCCAAATGATTCGCCTGTTTGTTGCTTGACCCTACGTTCGTGCCCCTGCTGCTCAGCTCCTGTGCGGTTGTAGCAGCCTGATCCGTCTCCTATTACTACCTCCTCTGCCTAGTGGCCATGCTCGATTCCCCTCTTAATCTTCTTCACATCCCTGCATGGTTGTAACAACTTGATCTGTCACCTATTGCTGCCTCCTTCTCCTAGCAACCACGCCTGAGCCCCCTCTTAATCTTCTCCACAATCTTGTTGCTTCTGCGCCCAACAACACTCCGCCTCCTTGCAGCCTTGGTCTTGTGTGATTGCATTTGGTCACGTCAGCTGAATGGCAGCTCTAGTACAGCCCACAACGCAGTCGTACGTTGCTATACAACGGTCGCACCCCTTTATTATTTTTTTCTTTTCACTGTAAACTCGTCAAATTAGACTTCCTTCTTAGAGCGAAAACCTTGCTTTGATAACATGTTAATTTTTACTGAGCCAAATCTTATTTATAGTCTTGAATAATTTACTGCAATTAATAATTGTAAACACACTGAGATCTAACAAATTTACGAAGTAGACTTAAATAGGAAATCACACCCATTTGACACTTAGATTTTACCCCGGAAAACCCCAACTAGGGAAAAACTAACAACAAATGATTTTTATTAACTATAAAAATCTTGGTCTCCCTTCCTGGGAAAATGGCCCACTGAGGAATACAATACAACAAAACAAGCTACCCTATCACCTATTTGCTACTCCTTTGCTAACCCTTGCTCCTTTCCTCTGACCTTGCCCCTGCACCTGCACACTTGGTTGAAAGCCTCTCTCCAACCACTCAATGAGATTTCACTCACTCTGTGCGATTGTTATATGTCTCATCCTCTCCTCAAGCTTCCTTTGATATCTTCTCAATGACCAAAATACTAACCCTAGATCTCCAAAGTGATTTCCAAAGTGATCTCCTAAGTGATCAATGGCTGAGATAAGATCTCTAGCCTCACTTAAGATTAATGTCTGTGACTTAATCTTAAGTTCACTTTTTTGTCATTAGCCAACATTGAGTTAATTAATGTGCTTTTCCTAAGTTACACTTAGGAAAGAGATACAAGTAACTTGCTTTCTCAAGCAAGTACTTAGAGAGGTGTTATGGATGACTCCTGCATGCTCGACAATTGGTCTATGCAAAAGTACCTATCCGAGGCTACAAAAATCAACATTGATGACTTGTCTCACAAAACTTGGATCTACTTCATAAAGACCAAGGATGAGGTCTTTATCAGGTTTTAGGAGTTTAAAGCTCTAGTTGAAAACTAGTCAGGGAAGAAGATGCATGAATCAGGAGGGAATTGATTGTTTAGTACAACACATTTGAATGAGGTCGTAGGGTGGAAGGATTCATCCATCATAGGGGCTGCTAAGGTCATGATTCACGATTAGGAGTTGTTGATGTTCTTTTGGGTAGAAGCATGAAACACAATAGTCTACATTTATAATAGGTGTCCTCACAAGATCTTGGAGGACAAGTCACCAGAGGAGACATTCACTGGTGTGAAGCCAGAGGTGAGTAATTTTTCTTATCTTTGGTTATCGAATTTATATTCATGTGCCAATAGAGAAGAGGACCAAGTTGGAGCCTTATAACAAGAAGAATTTGGTTGTTGGTTACAGTGAGACTTCAAAGGCCTATAAGGTCTTTATTTCAGAGCAGAGAAAGACATTTGTAAGGATGTAAAGTTTGAGGAAGACTTTGCATCGAGGAAGTCTAATTAGCCTATTCTTGTGACAGAGGATGAGGAGCAGAAAGCTTAGGAGGTTGAGCTAGTGACACTAGTGACCTTTAGGCATAGAAGAGGAGACACCAACTCCTACAAGTTATGTTAGGAGACCTTGATGGTTAACTTAGACATTAAGGGATGCTTAGGAGCATCTTGAGGCTCTTAGGAGCACATGTAGGGAGAGAAAACTTCCGAAGAAGTTTTCAATCTACATGGCGTTGATGAGCAACATCATAGATTTCGAGCCTTCCAATTTTTTACAGAGCAACAAACTAGTAGGTTTTGAGGGATGCTATGGTCAAGCACACCACCATCATGAAGATATAGTGCCAAGACCATAGGGGAAATCAATAACGAGTTCTAGGTGGCTCTACAAGATCAAGCATATGGTAGATGGCAACATAGAGAATTATAAAGCATGGTTTGTGGTGAGAGCATTCTCTTAGAAAGAGGGAGTGGAATACAAGGAGACTTTTGCTCTAGTTGCCAGGTACACTTCAATTAGAGAAGTGATGTCTTTAGTTTTCGTTATGTGATGGAGGATACATCAGATGGATGTGAAGACAACTTTCCTCTATAGCATAATTGACGAAGAAGTCTACATAGAGAAGCCTCAAGGATTTGAGATCCATGGAAAGGAAACCCATGTTTGCAGGCTAAAAAAGGCCTTGTATGGACTCGGGTAGGCATTGATGACATGATATTCCAGGACCGAGGGGTGTTTGCTTAGTTAGGGCTTCACCAAAAGTGAAGTAGATCCTAAATTGTATTATATAGTTGTTGGGGCTGATCTACTTCTAAGTTGCACAAAACAAGGAAATGGGGATGAGTTTTTGAAACAAGGACGCATGGGAAACATGACTTCGCAAAATTTTGGAAATGGGAAAACGATATATATATATTGAATGTGAAAAATAAATCATAAATCATACATGTTGGGAAATCATTGCCTATATTTGGATCCTATTCCTCAATAGCACCCTATGCCTCTCTCCTCTAGGCTCTAGCCCTTGCCTCTACCTTGAATCTCAAAGTTGATCCTCCAAGGTCATTAGTCAATGACTCAACACCCTACAATTTTGATGAAACTTTCTAATCCAATCATTAAAATAAGGTAGGAAAAGACTCCCATGCTTAATAAGTGATTTTTCATGAGTGAAGAATACATTTTTACGAAGGTCATGACAGACCAGTTCAACAATCAACACCATCAACATCAAGGTACATAGAGGGGTTGATGTGCTCGATTAAATGTCGATCCCATATCCTCATACATGAAAGAATTTGGTGGAAACTTTGCAACCCTGAAATCTTGAAAACTATTAAGTCTGCTGAATTTTGAATGAGATCTAAAATTCTACTTTTTGCATATGAAGTCCGATGAGGTTGGAACCACTCTCAAACATCTTGAAACAATTAAAGGTAATGTTCAAAATTTAAGTAAAAGGATAGAAAATGAAAGATAAGGAGAATGCCACTTTTACTTTGAGAATTTAATATCCACCAATTGCTATTGAACAAAGTGGATTTTTGTAAGGGCAAGGCAAAATCAAATTGGAAACACAGCTGTATGGACCACATCCATACCAGAAATGATTTTGTCTTGAGAAACGTGCCCGTTTGTATAGAAACATGTTTTCCTCGTATGACACTTGTTTCTATGTTTCGGGTGCGAAATGCACTAGGAACGCAGGGGGGGTGGTTGTTTCTTGCAACATAGATCTACTTGTTTTGGTACTATATGACATATGTAGATGACTTGTTTATTACAAGTTCATAGAAGCTCATTGTGTAGGGTGCAAGGTAGATATGGCGGTTGAGTTCAAGATGAAGGACATTGGCATGATGCATTACTTCTTTGGGTTTAGAGGTTTGGGACAGAAAAGTGGAGATTTTCCTAGGGTACGGTAAGTATGCAGTTGAGATCTTGAAGAGGTTTCAAATGGAAGATTGCAAATCTATGGCCACACCTATGATCACTAATTTGAAGAAGGTAACAACTTTGGATTTAGAGATGGTGGACCCCACGTTGTAATGCAATTGATAGAGTCCATGATGTATGTAGTGGACTCTAGGCTAGAAATATGTTTTGTAGTGAACACCTTTAGTTAGTTCATAGTGGTGCCAGGGTAGGAGCATTGGCTAGCAACAAAACACGTGCTTAGATACTTGAGGGGCACAATGGAGTATGGTTTGAGATATCTTGGAGATGGTGAAGTGAAATTGCAGGGGTATACAGACTCATATTGGGTAGGTAGTGCATCAAACAGGAAGAGTACCTTAGGATGTTGCTTTAGCTTGGGTCAACAATGATATACAAGTTTCACAGAAAACAGACTTTTGAGGCATGTAGCTCATCAAAGGTAGGGTATATGGCAGCTAGTACTTTGTGAGGCTATATGGCTTCGTAAGTTGCTTGCAGGAATATTTGATTAGTGTTAAAATTAGGGCTTTCTAACAAAAATAAGAAAAAATGTACTTTAATTAAATTACAAAAAAATAGTACTGAAATACAATCAAAATAATATAGCAGTAGTAAACTGTAAAACAACAACAATAATAAAAACTTAGAAATAAAATCAGATCAGATAATTTAGTTTAGGCTAGAGAACCTTTATTATACTCGGAGTTAACTTTCAGATCAGATTTTGCCTCTCAAAGGCAAGTCACTAAATAGAACAAAACTAACCCTTACCTGAGGGTATGCACATGCCTGAGAGAGAGAGAGAGAGAGAGAGAGAGAGAGAGAGAACTGGAGAATAGGGTTAGGTGAGTACAGTTGCCTAGAGAGGGTATGACCCAGTCAAACAGTCCCAAACCATCAACTGAGGCAGCCAATAAATGCTCCAAGTCCAAGCAACTTCTTTTCTAGTCAAGGCTAGAGAAGTAGACTCAATGCTGCCTCAAAGAAGATCTCAACCAGCAGACTGTAGCCTCATAACAGACCTCAGTGGTAGCCACAAAAAGACCCCAACAGCTCACGACACCTCTAGAACAGAGACCCTAGAGTGGATTACAACCTACAAAGGAACCTCGACATTGGACGACAACCCAAAACAGTGGACAACATCCCTTAAACAGTTCACGGCAGTCCTAAACAACCCTTAACAGGCAGCAACACCCTTACAACAGACTTTAACAAGCAGCGGCTTCCCCAGGAAGTCAATGCAGGTCCAAAATAAGCCTCTACCAGAAATGGCTTCCTCAAGACAACATACGGCTCACACGTGTGGAAGGACCGAGGAGTGGACAACCGAAAGCATCCAAAAGATGACAGTGCGGAGTTAAAGAGAGCCAACGCTCAAGCAAAAGAGAAAGCGACCTGTTGTAGTAACCCTTAGAAATGGCAGCGTTGTACAAGGAGAGCTCAAGACAAGTAAAATGCCCAAGCAAGAGGAGCTTTGAAACCCTAGACGTCACCCAAACAATACAACTGAAAACCCTAGACCAGAGATGTAAAAATCAGAGCTGAGTTACTTCTTCAAGTTGCTTTCATAATGAAGGCTTAGATTCATTTTATAACCTTTCAATGACTCCTAGAAGGTTTTACCTTCTAACACTTCATTGACTTTAGGTTTACTCAAAATGGTCAAGACGTCATACACTTTAGGAGGGTTACCGAGTATAAAAATAATTTAATGTTAAGACGTCTTAGGTGAGGGTATGAAGGACTTAACAAAGGGTTAAGTTACCACACTCAAAAGGGGGGCGCTAGCACATAGGACCAACAGGGGAGGGGTCACCACAAGACTAAGCCACCACAAGGCTAACCACAAGTCAACAAGAGGTGTAACAACAAACAAGGTGGGGAAAACAACCCTTCTAACCACAAGTCAACCAAAGGGTTAACCAAAGGAGGGAGTGACCAAGGTTCAATGCAGGGCTAAACAAAAGGAGAAATAACCCCTAAACCCTCTCTCTCAAGGTATGTGGTCCACATATGTCCCATGCAATAATTGGAAGTTCGTCATCACCATATAAGGAAGGTTCATACTGGATGATGTCATCCTCTGGTCTTCCTGACTGCTCCTAAGGTCAAGTGCTAGTGACTCCATCAAGGGGTGCCCAATCCCTTGAGGAAACAACCTAGCTCAACCATCTCGAAGACCTAGGAGAGAAGGACATCACACATCATCATCATCTTGGTTAACTAATCAAGATCCACTTGGTTAACTGACTAGGTTCCTTAGGGATCAGCTAGGGGCCCTAGATAACTACTAGGGACTTATCTGACTTGGTTCTAGACCAGGTGCCCTAGATAACTGCTAGGGGTGTGCACTGCTTGGTCTTTGACCAAGAATCTCTCTCGTGTAATTGACTAGGAGGCCCTAGTGATTAATTAGGGACTTTTGCCATGGCTCATACTGCTTGGTTCTAGATGAAGATCCCTAGATAACTGCTAGGGGCCATAGATACCTGCAGGGATTTACATTGCTTGGTTAATTGACCAGGAACCCTAGTTAATTGACTAGGGTGCCATCCTCCTAGAGAATGGCTCTCACAACTGCATTATCTTTAACAGTAAGGAGTTAGATCCCATGGTGATTTACTGTGATAACCGGAGTTGTATCCAACTCTTTGAGAATCTAGTGTTTCATGAGAGGTCCAAGCACATAGAGATTAGATATCACTTCATATGAGACAACATTTAGAAGTGAGCTGTAAAACTTTAGTATGTACCCATAGATCAGCAGGTTGTTGATATTCTGACTAAGCCCTTATGAAAAGGGAAGCTTAAAGTATTCAGAGACAAAGTTGGATTGTTGCAAAATTTCTTCCTCGCTAAGAGGAAGTGTTGAAGAATGTAGCCTTGACAGGAACTTCTACACAGGTTTAATGTGAATTTGCCAGAAGTAGTTCGAGTTAATTCTATTTTGTGATTCACTTCGAGAATAAAGTGAAAGTCTTATATTTAGCTCATTTAGTCAAACAAATTGTATTTATACATTAGTGATTTAGATTAATCTCAACCATACATCTCATTGTGAGATTAGGGTTTTGTAGATTAGAGTTTCAGCTCTAAGTATTAATGCAGGTCAAGATAGATTGTTTAGGCAGTTTTGTCAGACAAGGACAGTGATTGAAGAAAGAGCATAGTGCATCAGCTAGGAGGCAGGCATCGGCAGCAGCAGTCCAGCCAGGCCGTACAGTAGATATATACAATAATGCTGTTCCTCGATTTTTGGGCGGGCTGAGATTTTTTATGGAGGCTGTAAACCTCAGGTTTGAGGTGAATTTGTTTACCATGCAGCTGCTGGTGATTGGCAGATGTGGAGGTTGTATTGTAAGTTTTGATTAAGTTAATAATAAGCTGAGTTGAAGGAGAAATTGTGTGTATGTGTAATTGTTACTTACGCTTTTGCTATTTACTCTCCTGCTATCTGTGTGATTGTTGCTATTTGAAGAAGTTGATTTTCTGAAATTATATAATAGGCTTGTTTAGTTGAGTCTGTTGAGAACATAAGGACAGCAGTTACCCAGGGTATGGAATTTTCACGTTAGCTTCTTTGGATCTGTGTGCCTGTTCAGATTCCAATTTTGTGCCATTTGTTCTCGTTTCAAGTCTGCCAACCTTTTTTTGACTCTTCAAAACTGTCAGCTGATATTATCTTCATCTGTGCACAAGTCACATCTGTATCTCCTTGATTGTTCTCTATGCGACCAACTCTGTTCCATCTTGCGCGCTAATCCAATTGTGCACTTTTTCTTCACTTGCTTCGTTAGACACTCTAATCCCTCTCTGCACTTCCTTTCTGACTTTGCTTCTGTACTCTTAAGCTGGATCAACTCTGCCATCCTTTCATCTGCACTTCCACATGTGCTTAACTTTGACACTCTTTCTGCAAATTCCTTGAAAATGCTCCTGCATCATCTATGTTTTGCTCTTGGACAAATTTGAGCTTGTTCACATAAGCTCTGTATCAAAGTATTCACAGAGATTAACACACTTTACTTTTCAAGCCCTGGAAACTGACACTAAGGAACCCATTATCTTGAAATGCCCTGCATACTATAAAAATTACAGGCAGATATTATTTACCTATACAGAAGAGAAAACGTGTCACTCTCTTTCCTCAGATACAAGGATGAAATAGTTTACTCTCTTTATGTCAGTGTTTTTTTTCTTGTTTCCCACAGGGATCATCTATTAAAGGATATACAATCGACATTTATACTAACTAGCAATTTCTTTTTCTAGCCACATATTTCTACTGTTCGATACAAGCAAGGCATAGACAGTGGGATACACAGGCATTTCTCTTTAACAAGGGACTCTAAATATTAGAAATGGCACAGGATCACCAAGATATGTAATATTTGACTTCTCATTTCTAGATTTTTTTGTTTCTTTGAAGAGGAATTTGGTTGTGGATGATACTAGCCAGGAGAGAGACAACTTTGTCTTTAGGAGGTACTTTGTGGCAACTCAAGATTTCCCAGAGCATTCCTATAGCTGCAAACTTTTGTCCAGACAACATACTTAGACACATGAACAGAGTTGATATTGTTAATAGTTTGATATCTCTCTGTGACACATTCTTTTTTCCAAGGAAAATGATACAGAATTAGCCAAATGCTCAACAACATTGATGGCAACCGGTCAAATTAATGCCTTGGGATTCCATGACACATTCTATCTTATGACCATACTATTTATTTGCTTACAACCATTGGTCTTTTGTGCTGTAGCTCAGAGATGCAATATACAATATCTTGAGTTATCCCATTGATTTATATTTTGTCATTCATTTTTAATTTTTTGAAACAACAATTAACATTTCATTGTAACCTTTCCATGTTTTGCTATTTATTTTGTTACTTTGGGATTTTCTTATAAACAACTATAGGGTTAAATTGAATCTGCTCTCTTTTTGGGTTACTTACCTTTTTACAAAGACATTACAGGTTTCTTTTCTAACAGGGTTGGAGAATGTTTTGTATAGTTTGATATTTTACAGGATTGGTTGATCAAGTGGGAAAGCTTTTTAAGCAGTTTGAATTTCTTTTTGCAGGAGGGCTAGTGGAGGAAGAGGATTTATTAGTGGTGCAGGAGAGACTGAAATTCAACTCCAGCGTCGCAGGTTCAAGCTTTGATCAGATATTTAGTTAGAACATTGTAACATATATTTTTCAACACTGAAGCCCTTTATTTGAGATGCCCATTAGGGATCAATTTTTTAAAGAAATAAAATAACATTACAACTCATTTTGTTATTTTCCGCATTAGTGGTTGGCGATATTTCTTCCTATCTCTTGCAAGCACAAATGTTCTTCTTGCTAACCCTCTCTTTGGATTGACTAGAGTAACAAATATAGTGTCAATTTTCTGCGTTACCTTTAGACCTTATCTTGAAAAGGATGTTGAAAATTAAGAACTTTTCTTTAACATTGTAACATATTTTTCAACACTGAAGCCCTTTATTTGAGATGCCCATTAGGGATCAATTTTTTCAAGAAAGAAAAAGAAAATTACAACTCATTTTGTTATTGCCAGCATTAGTGGTTGGCAATATTTCTTCCTATCTCTTGCAAGCACAATTGTTCTTCTTGCTAACCCTCTCTTTGGATTGACTAGAGCAACAAATATAGTGTCAATTTTCTGCATTATCTTTAGACCTTATCTTGAAAAGGATGTTGAAAGTTAAGAACATTTCTTTAACCAGTGGATACTGGATGTTCCTAAATGGCTTTTATGATTGAGCGGCCCTTGGATTTCCAGTCTTACATAAGGTGATCATTTTCTCTGCTCTTCTTAGCTGCTGGGACATTGATTAATATGATGTTGAAATCTTCATCATCAGTGGTGATCATTAGTATGGACAAATTTTCCAATGTGACCAAGAATGTGGATTTGTCAGGTTTCTGGGTAAATTTGTTGGTGATGGAATGGCAGAAAAGTTGCATTCAGTTGTCTCTACACCCTTTTATGTCAGCTGTTGTGCATTCAGAATTATGTGCGAGGAGGCTTTTGTGGTTGCACATGAAGTAGAATCTGATTTGCACTATTCTTATTCACAGGAGAGCTAGCTGAGAATTAAAATTCAATTCATTTTTAAACATTTAAAGTGTTTGATTGATGACTTAATGAAGTAAACAGGAGGCTTTTATTTTTTATAAAGTAATAATGGCTCATTGAAGACCAATACTAAATATAATTATTCATATACTTTTGGTGCAAGCCTAATTACCAAGTGGGCTTAGTGAAAGGGCCACACAATTTGTACAGCAGGCGTACAGTCTGCCACAAATGTAGTTAGGGTATGCATATCACTGTAGATAATAACCTGAGGATATAAAAGTTGGAGAGCTTCCTATTCCATGTGAATTTGGCAAGCATCTTACCTGTGAATGTTCATTAAGGTACAAGTCTTATTTTTCCTTTTTAAAATAGAAGGCTTACAGGAGACATACACAAAGTTTCCTTTGGCTTCTTTATTATTTCCATTACTTATAGTCTTTATTGTTTGTTGTTTTCCAAGAAATACTAGTCCGTATTTATGTTTAGAACCATATGTAAACCTTTGTAGGGTCAATTATGTGGAGCTGTCTTACTGAGATACAAAACCTTAGGACTAAAGTTATTATCAAAGCCACGTGCAGTATAGACACTGCATGAGAAAGCCATGGGCTGTCAAGTGCTTTCTGTGCCAATGGTTTAGCCTATATGTAGACAACTCGATAAGCAGTGTTTAACGTTTAAATGTTCAAATAATTAACTGCAGCCTTTGTTATGGGAAGGAAGGTGGTATGGGGTTTTCATGTGATGGATTTCCATGATCCATCGACTTAAAGCAATTTGTTGTAGACCTTTGGCTTTTACAGTGCACTGCATAGGATGACTATGATACAAATGTTAACTGCATGTAAAGTTTTGGATATATGTTGTACTGCAAAGGTGCTTAGTCATGTGCCCATGGATGCAGGGTTTTCTAGGGGTCTTGTTATAGCTTGATTTAGCACTTTGGTGGAAAGGTTCCAGTCCACTAGTGTTATTAAGGAGCAACTTCGGAAGAAAGCACCACTGTCACCTCAGTGCTAACTTCCCTCTCTTTAGACCAACTCTCAAAGTTAAGGGGGGATTTCCTATGGTTGATTAGATGTGAATTTATTGAAGAAAGCTAAGGGGATTGCAATGTAACTTAGTTAAATTTGTATGGTTTAGTTCAAGTTAATCCCCCAAATAGTGCTTGAAAGTAGAAATGCCAAATACATCAAACACTGACTGGAAATACTAAAGATATCATTTGAACAATAATAAATATTAAAACCATGGACATTTAGATCCATCAGTTTTGTAAATTTAAAGATGTTTGCAGAAATATAATTCTCAATAAATCAATGCCACATATGTTTAAACGATGGGTTCATTTGCTGCAATATAAACACATTCCAAAATTGACTTTAAAGGTGAAACATTCAAACAAGTTGCTCAATTTATTCCTTAAATCATATGAAGTTGTGGCCCAAAGTGAGGTCTTGCTTGTGAAGATTTCTGAAGCAAAGTGTCACTCAAGGTACAAGATTAGATAATATTCTGGATTTCTTGAAGTGATGAGAATCACTTTTCCAAATGTGGAATTGAATTCAATGTCTTAATATCAGTGCTTCAGTTAAACCACAATATCCATTTTATCCATGATTTAATCATCCGAACACATTTGAAATGTATCAAGAGTGGTGTAAGAGGAAAAATTTAGTAATAGGAACCAAGTTACACAAACAATTTCAATATATAAGAGTAAACTGTTTAGCCAATATAGGTGTGCTTAAATAAATATTAAACCATGATCATTAACCAAATGAACACTAAAGATAACTTGCTTTTAGAAGATGATTGCTGTTTTGTGTTAAAGCAATGTGGAAATTTCTAGAATTCAGTAGATAATAAATAACAAAAATTAAACCATGAAAAATTGAAAATTTTAAAATGCTAGATGCCCCTCATTAATCCAGAATTAAGATTAGTTTGCTGTTAGGATTTTTCAGAATTGTTTAAGATGAATTTTGAGCTATTTAGCCACATGAATCAGTCATGAAACATAAATTTTAAAAACACAGTTTTTAAGTGATTAATCGAGCATAAAAATCTAACCTTAAAATGTGATTTTATGGAGTTATTAGTGTTGTTTTAGTTCTGTATTGTTGCTGTTATAAAATGAATGTAAAACATAAATAAAACTAAGGAAATCAAGTCCTAAAATGATGTCAAAGTATGTGATCTTACCTTGGCTTGATGGAGAATGAAATCTGAAAATTATTGCAGCTTTGAAGAAATCAGATTTCACCTGAGAAAAAACAAAAAGGAAAAAATATTTTTAGAGTTTTGTGGTTGATGAGATGGAGTGGTAGATTAGTGCCTTTGATCCTTGGGCATTAGGGGTCCTAGAATAGTTCTCCTTGGGTCTTGTTTGGGAGTATTCGGTTGGAGAACCTGCAAAGCATGACAAATTCCTCCCAAGCCTTTAGGGTTTCATGCAAATCCTTCCAATGAAGGGTCACCCTAAAACATACACCTTCAATATCTAGATTCTAGCTCATATGCTAGTCTATGCAAACTTGAACTTGCAAACCCTCCTAAGATGACAAATCACAAGAAAGCTAGAAGACTAGAACATGAAACAAACAAAGGGATTCTTCCCTACTTAATTCAAATGGAGCAATATTATCCTTCTATTGGAGTAGGTCTAGAAATTAGACAGTTCAGGAAAACACATGTTACCTCAAGATAGAATCATCAAGATATGCCTCACATGTAAGAAATATCCCAAGAAGCCCAAGACCTTTAAGTACAAAAGATAGCTTTATTCTCCAATCAACAACAACAAGATACAATGAGGAAGAGACTCTCTTATATAGGAGAGTAACTCAATTTCCTTTAAATAAAATAATAATAGATTTACCAGAACCCTAGATCTATCTTGGGAAGGCTCAAAGCCTCAAAAAGCCTCTAAACATGGTAAAAATGATAAATTAACTTTCATAAACCAACATTAAGCCCAAGATAAATGTGGTGCTTCACTAAAAATGGTCCAAAAGGTGGACCGTGGAGCGCTTCCTCAAAAAGGTGAACGATCTCCATGAAAAGGCTCTTAAAAGGCATGTGTTGCAAAAATATGTTGAGACGTTTTAAATGACAACTTATCATTTCACTATTCTTAAATCTACTTATCCTCTCTTATTTTTGTAGGTACTTGGATTAAAACTCAAGGAAGAGGCTAAAAGGGGAAATCAACTTGCTCTCCTTACTTCATCTAAATCTTATCATCGAAACCCTAAGGAGCTGATAAATCCCATAAATAATAAGAAACCGACACTCGGTGTAAGTAAGCCTCTTATGCTACATTATATCTGTTGCCGCCTAAAACACACTTAACCACTGAAAGTCTCCCAACCGCTAGGTGTGTTATTGAGGGGAAACTATGAGTTTAGAACCCAATGTCACCTCGATTCCTAACTCCTCCGTTTAGATCCAACTCCCAAAAGGTCAAGGGGGGTAGTCCCTACTTACTAAGTTTCTCAAAGGTTTTAATTGAGAGTTAAAACCATCATTTATATGACAAACAATCATGCATTATGCAACAAATAAATTGATGACAATCAAACCAACTTGAAAATAAATTAAGTAATGGTTTAAAGAATGAAATAATGAAAACAATGACTATGCCAGTGCCTTATCTATTGGGCTTAAATGGAGTCAATAAACCAATGCTTGCTTAATGAAAATAAATTATACAAGATAGACAAAAGAATTGTAATAATTTCACTTCCAAACTTTAAAACATTCGAAAATGAAAATAACTTGTTGGAAATATCAGAACTTTAATGAAATGCTTTGCAAGTAAATACAAAATGACAAGTGATTAAAATGTTTTGCAAGTGGTCTTGTATATTTTAGATTAATTTTAAGTCTCACTTTAGCTTAGGGGATTAATGTTTGAAACATGAACGCACAACTTAGCTAATGTGTTTGCCTCGAACACTTATCTCTTTCGATTTGAGAGAGATTGTTGGGTGCTCAACAAGAGAACACAAGTTTCCCTTCTAGCTCCACAAGTCAATCCCAAAGATTGTTGGGTGCTTAACAAGAGGACACTAAGTGCCACGAGGCTCCCAATAGCCTCTACCCTTCTAGCTCCACAGGTCAACCTTTCTTTTCTCAATTTCTTATCAAGATAAAAGTTGGGTGCCTATTAATCTAGCCAACTCAAATCTTCTCCCTTTCTTATCACCTAGGGTCGGACCAACCGGTAAGGGGAGTGAATACGGGGCAAAGATTTGGGCAATGGTTATTTGCTTTCAAATAAAGAATAAAATAACTTTAAAGAGATTTAACTATACTAGCCAACACGATATTGCAAGGATGACAAAACCAAATCACTTACAAAGTGTGGGCAAAAAATAAAATTAATCTAAATAACAAACTAATCCTAGCCACTCAATCCACTTTCCGAATGGAAAGGATGGGGCAAAAAATGAACTTGCGGATATGAAAACTAATTATTCTATCCCTTCTTTAATTGCTATGCAAGGGTGGTAAAGCCCAACTTCCTTTGCATGCAATGGATGGCGAATTTCAAAGAATAACAAATGCTAACCTAGCTGTTATCACATATATAGTAGCCAGGCTACCATATTCTATTTTTCAGATTTCAGTACACTTTTCAGCCAGTTCCCCTACATATGAGATGCTGAGATAAGCATCTATGATGGATCATGATTTGATTGATGGACTATAGTACTCTCCTATTACCAACCTTTTTGTACCATAGTTGGGTTACCTGAAGAGCCGTCGGTTGACAGACTTGTTCAAAGTCTGAGTCCAGTGTATCAGTTGATCCGTCTGCTTGTCTAGCCAGTATGGGCTAGCCACTTTTTTATTTGAATAATTTTGACCATGGCCCCGCGGGGTTTGTAATAAAATGTGCTAGTAGGGTATTTTTGAGTGGTTTGGTCTCCTGAGACATAGAATCTCAAATAAGGTATTCCGGGGAGTTTTTTGCCCTTGACAATTATGCTTTGCCTTCAGCCGAGTATAATTGACAATTTTTTCTCCCGCTTCCTCCAAAGCTGGAATGCCCGATGTTGAATTCTGGGCCTTGGGGGGTTATTAGAGCCCAACTGAGTGTTATAAACCTACTAGACATTTTTTAGATAGATCATGGTCATGTCCTAAGTCATTTGGACATATAATTTTTTTTCGAAAAAATCTTTTTTGAACGGGGAAAAAATTATTTTTAAAATTTTAAAATTTTTAATTACTTTTCTTTAAGTTTTTTGGGTTAATTTTTCCATAAATTAAATGGAAAAAACCCGTTCGTGGTAAATAAGTCATCCAGGCTCCGAATTCAGTGATTGAAGGCTCTAACCTTAAGCCAAAAATCATTCTTGATCAGCCAGCTAGTCAGAACCAACTTTTAGATTACCTTGATGGAGCACTTATGATGATTGGAGTTATCATAACTCAGCTTCAGTCATCCTTAAGAGAGCAATTAATTTATTATCAGTTAGCAGACATGTCATCTCCAGCTAAAAATGAGATGGAGAGCACTCATTGGTCCGGTGATTTGATCGAGGTGAAGACTGAAGCTTACACCATTAGCAGGCTTCCCAAACCTACCTGGGGCTCCTTCCAGACCTAAAATGTGGGTTTACCAACATTTCAGATGGCTCCTTCAACAGCTCACGCCCCTCTCTCTCCAGGTTGCGCCTTCCACACGTGTGGCTTCATCTGTGGTTGGATTTGATGGTTCAGGGTTGGAGTGGGGGCGCCTTGCCTGGGTGGAGGCCTCCCCTCACTCCCGGTTCTCCGATTTAGTTCTGGCTCTTCTGTTTAGGTGGCCAGGCTGGTTAGGTTATGAGGATTGGTTTTAGGGTTTTAGCACTCTCTCATTTGTTAAATAGAGGCTCTTTCAGCCGTATTCGGATGGATCTTTTATGCA
Source organism: Pseudotsuga menziesii (assembly GCA_001517045.1). Classification (NCBI taxonomy): domain Eukaryota; kingdom Viridiplantae; phylum Streptophyta; class Pinopsida; order Pinales; family Pinaceae; genus Pseudotsuga; species Pseudotsuga menziesii. The sequence goes on from LPNX010933082.1 coordinate 230,708, forward strand.
AAGAACCTCTGGTAAAATACTGTAATGCTTGTTGCTTTTGCAACCGTGGAATAAAATTTTAAGGCTTTGGAGGCATACATGGTGTGTGAATCTGGATGAACAATTGGCAAATGAGGTGAAATGTTTCAATTTTTGTCTTTTATTGCTTAGGATTGGATAATAGCTCATGCTTTAGAAGGCTTCTATAAGCACATAAGATTGATCATTTGATGTTACAATTTGATCTTTTATGGTTTTGTTTCTATGAATTAAAGTAGCATCGATTATTCAGTTGTATGACATGCTCTTTATATTTTTATTTATCAAACATACATGATCTAATCCATTGTTTGCAAGTATTGAGTTGAAATTGTGCAGGTCATCTCATTGAAACGAGTAGGAGTTCGAGCTCGGGTGCATCCTCTCCTCTCGAAGATAAGGAAACTTCCAAATTTTCAAGATCCAAAAGAATCCAAACGCCATCAAAGTACCACAGGTTTGAGTGTTTTTTTCAAATTATTCATCTCTCAAATTTTTATAAAATCTTTATTTTCTTGGGATTAAGGCACGTTTTGGCTAAAGTGAACATTCATTCACTTAGCCTTCGTCCCGGTTGGCTGCCCTGTTTACTTTTTGCAGCCTTTTAGGCCTTCTTTTTGCAGCCATTCCTTCCCTTAGTTCGCTGTCCACTTTTCCCCACTTTTTACCCTTTTGGACAGCCCTCTTTTGCCTCATTTTTCCACTTTTTGCAGCCCTTTTCCATCATCTTTTTGGGCCATCTCTTGGGCTGTACTTTCAGCCTTTTTCACCCTCATTTGCAGCCTTATTTCTTTGATTTGCATCCCTCTTTCTCCCTTAGTTTTCAACCTTCTTTGACTTGCTTTTCTCTTTCCTCTTCTCTCCCTTCTTTTCGGTAAGTTTGGGTAGTTGTTTTTATCTAGTTCGTAGATTTATTTTCAAGTTATTTTTATCAACTAATCCTATAATAAGTGTATGTCTAGAGCTCTTAGTTTCAGGCAGGTGAAGGAGAGCCCAAAGGCCACAAGTAAACAAGGAGTGCAAAAGAACAAAAAGACTCTCTCCCTCTTTTCTCAATCCCCTTCTTTACCTGTTCTTCCAAGAAGCAAAGAACACATCATCATTATAAAAAACTAATAAAAAGGGCTACTGAGAGCAAGTTTCCTTTTTTTTATACTTACCCTATTTGGGGGAAGGGTGTTGTGTAATTTTTCATGATTTTTTTAGTGTAGTTTCCTTTAAGCAATTAGTTTAGTTCTTTGCTTAGTCTTAGTTTTCATTTTTTACTAATTGCTAGTTGTTCCTTAGCATAAACACTAATTGCTAGATTTATTATTGCATTTTGGTATCTTGTTATATAATTGTCAAATCATAAAAGGAACCAAAATCTCTTGAATCTCACCATAAGGTGGATCAAGAGTGCTCTCTGTCGGAGAGTTTAATAAACCACTTTCATCTTAATTGTTGTGCTTGTTTAATCAATTAATTTTGAAGACTCTTGAACTTGCAAAAACACAAGTCAAGAGCACTCTCTATCGGAGAGCATCCTAGGTTTGCACAATCCCTGCATTAGCTTCATATAGATTAGCCAAGTCTCTTGAACCACTGTCATAAGACGAGGTCAAGAGCGCTCTCTGTCGGAGAGTCTAATTAATTGTTTTAATAAAATCTTCAACACACATACCCCTTTAAT
>LPNX010933082.1:232449-258512 GCA_001517045.1 Pseudotsuga menziesii
CGATCCTAGATCGGAATACCCAGAAACGACACTGGATCTTTAAACCCTACAAGAGTAATTTAATAACCCTTAAACACCCGTAGCCAACGCATCGGCGTTGTAGGGATCCTTCCAAATTACTTCCTATTAGAGGCGCCGGAACCTCCCGCTGTCTGAGATTCCCGGCTAGCCGGTCACTTGACAATATCAGCTTGGGATACTGGGCGGGCCCGACATGTCTTAAATGGAGGAAACTTAGAAGAGTCTCTCGGCTTTGACAAACCTTCATTGACACCCTAATCAAGAGCATTTTTAAAAAATTCTTAAAATCTACTAAGAGCACTTGCAAAACCTAATATTCACTAGCTTAATTCCTAGACTTTATTTCACGCATTTATTTGACTCCATAAGGCACTGGTCCTTCGTTATAATTGAGTAATCTTCTATCTTGATCAACTGTCTATGGTCTATTTTTGCTGATTATATCTGAATGATTAAGTTACAAGTCTGGAATATTTGCTTATCTTTCAGTCTCTTGCTAGCAACCTGGATTGCTCTGATTTACGTGTCACATTCATAAACTTAATCATTTCTAATCACAAGTAACTCCTAAACAACACCCATCCGCATCCAAAACATTTAAAACTTAACTTACACATTGAGCCATAGAAAACTCTTTTTTAGGGACTACCCCCCTTGGCTTCGTTAAGAGTTAGCCTAAACGGAGGAGCTAGGAGTAGGTGACAGTACCTAGCTCTGTGCTTGCCCCCAAGGTCACACCTCTCCCACTTTCCTAAGTGAGGAGACAACTTTCGGAAGATTTCTGCTGCTGGTGTGCAATCAGCGGACAACACTCTCCCATGCCATGACTGAGTCTCAGGACACTCAGATTTGAGGACTGATGTAGTCATTTTAGCCATTTGCAGAGCAGTTATTAGTGCCCAGAGTTGTATTAGTGTTTTCTCATTGGACAGATGTTGGTTCAGATGGATTATTTACATGTTTATGACTTACCTTATATTATCTTGTGTTGTGGCTATCATTGCTCTTATACTCACTTTTGTGACATGTATTAGCATTTAGTATCATGATCTGGCGGTCATATAAATATGTGGACTTGGATGTAATGATATTATGTATTGATGTCCCTACTAAGACCTGGAAGTTCTTGATCTATACTCATTGGTTTTACCCTCCTTAGGGAGAATAGAGGTAGTCATCATTCCCACCATACTTTGGCTTGCTAGTGTTGGTTTCATTATTCACTGTCTCCACCCATCCATTACCTTCCAGTTATGTTTCTGACCCAACCTACTACTTGACTTGTGGCATGGAGGACCTTTCCCCACTAGAGTCTCTTTGTTGGACAAGCCTCCCTATTTATTTGTGTCTCGGCTATGAGTTGCCTAGGTTGTGTTGGCTAAACCTGAAACAAGTAGTGCTGCCATCAATACAAAGTGTTTGGAAATGAATATCTTATTAAAAAGCCCATTCATGAAAAGTAGTGTTTTAAAACATACATGAATGCAAGGCAAGCCTAATGAAATTGGCTTTGAAGTATAATGAAATGAATATCTTAAAACATTCATGAAAAGTAGTGTTTTTAAACATACATGAATGCATGAAGCCTAAAATAATAAAAGTCTGTGTTATAAAAGCATGGACCAAGGCTATGGAAAATCAAAGGCCCAAAAAGTAATGGTTCCTAAAGTTATATCTAAGTATTGTTGGCCTCACTTATATTGATTTGGATTGTGAACATTTGTCAAGGTGAATAAGCACCTTTGAAAGTAGCTTATCTATTTGTGAGACACTGCCATCCCCTGTGTTATTGCTTGTGCTGCATATGCTAGAGTGAGTATTCCCCTTCCATATCCGAAGTGTCACAGTGTCAAGTTCGTAGTCACCCTTTGGCCTAGCCTTGTAAATTTGAGCCTTCACCCTTCACTAGCAAATTGATTACAACTATAAAGTGAGTGTGGTCTGAAAAGTCTGGTCTAAGTTATAATAAATAAATGAAACCGTATATATTTGGTTTATAGATCGCCAGTGAAATGATTGCTATTTGTTATAAGTGTTATTTGAATGATTTGTAGAGCATGTCTTAACCTTTGAACACTTACATCGGATGGATATTAGCCTAGGTTATATTATTGGTTATATGGTCATTACAGATTATTATTTTCTTTATCTGGGTATATTGGATATTGTAGATGATCATTCAGAGACTTAGAGGGTGTATGAGTATGCACCTTAGATGGATTTAGACTCCCTGAGTCCAATGAGACAACTTGTTTTCAGTTCCGGGCAGTTGTAGGGATGATTTGGCTCAGTGTACCTTTCTGGTGAAGTTTTGCCATACTGGATGGCCTGTCTGAGCAGGGAGATGATCTTCTTGGATCTCCTAGGGCACTGTATGAGGAGGGGGTGGTCCAACCACTTGTTTTTACCATATTATCCCCCTCCAAGAGAGCCTGGTGGGCTCAGTTGGATAACACAGGCACCCTAGGAGGCATATTTGGGCATATCACGTTTCCCGAGGTAGATAAATAATTAAAATGGCTACTAAAGAATTCGATTTGGGTTACTGAGGCAAGGAAATGGCATGGGATGAGTTCTGATGATGAGTGTGATGTCTTCCACTCTAGTAGTTGCAGCACTTGGATGGGCCCACATCTATTTTTCGGGCATATTTTATTTTCTGGAGCTTTTGGAGGCTCACGATTTCCTCAGAGAGGCACTATTTTGCAGTTAAAAAATTATATTATTTTTATTGTGCCATGGGGACACCCTAGGGGAGTTAGTTAACACTCCCTGGATCCACAATGAGCTTCATTTATTTTTATTTAGTGGGATTCCGTCTCCTAGGTTGATTTGGTCCATTTTTATATTATATTATTGTATTGATCCATGTACTTTATGTTGAGCTCATTTGAACGATTGATTAGAACATTTGGATCTTTTAATCTTAGCCACCCATTTGAAAAGTGGTTATGATTTTGGTTATCTCATTCCTATTTAAAGGAGAGAGCTTCTTATTTGTAAGGGGTCTTTGGCTTTTGGATCTGGATAATAGAAAACATTTTTTTGTGGAAGTTTTTGGATCTCCTTTGCATCTGGTGTTCTTAGATGGTGATTGAAAAATCTATTTCTTCCTAGCATTTTGAGTATTTGTTGTGAGATCTATATATGTTCGGGAAACATTGTCTTGTCTATAGGAGGGTGACTTCAACTTGGGCGTTTTTGCAGGGGTTCCTCAATTCGCTTGGCTTGGATGCATTTTGTATCGGGGGGTTTTCATTAGTATCAATGCGATCTATGATTTCATCTTGCCATTTTTCTGTAGCATTTGTTCTTTTCTCATGACGCAACAAATCTAATATGGTTGACGTTTGTTGTGCAGGAGAGAGGGCGCAATGGCTTCCTTGGGCAAAGCGTTGGATGTAGAAACTTCATCAAATCTTCTCAAATTGATCGAGACAGCATAAATCATCACTATCAAGGCATCTACAAGGTTTTCCAGGTAAGATCTACAGATTAGTGTCTCTTTTTCTAGATCTCAATCCATTGGCATCTCCATTTTTATCTTAAAACCCTAAATATAAAAAACCAAAAAATATTATAGATCAAACCGCTTGATCTTGGGGCAAACCATTTCTGGGTTATGTAGATCAGGCCAAACCCTAAGTGGGTTTTCCTCAACGCTGGGCTAAAAGTGACTCCATTGGCCCAAATCCCAAGGCATTGGTCCTCCAAACGCTAGCGCTACCCTTGCTTTGCCCTTTTCTCCTACGATTTAACTTTTTCTTTGTGGCTTAGGTGCTTTGATATTGTCATACCTTCTTTTGAGTCTATTCATCGGTACTAGATAGCCCCAATCCTGTTCTTGACCTCCCTGCATTGGTCATGTTTCCCAAGGTAGTGGATATCTCAATCTTTTGCTAATACCTTGATCCCAGATCTAGTAATGAGCTTATAGGTCACTTGTGTCTTAGACTTGGATCAAATCTCACATCTCATAAACTCCAATCCAAGCCCTAGTTCACCTAGTGACGTCATCCATAGATCTAGGGTTCCCTCAACCTTACACCTTACATACTTCAACTCCATTTGATTTGATTTGGTGTTTAGGTTCGATCTCTCCTGTCGGGAGTAGATCTGGGTCTCCTCCATTGTTGTCTTGGGCTAAGATAACATAAAGTGAAGATTGTCTCGATTGGCGTGACAACCATCCATTTGGGAGTCGAGACTATCTTGGTTCCACCTCCTTAGTTGCTTGCCCCTCTACCGTCCATCGTGGATCCACCTCATAGAGGAAACTACAAGTTTGGTGATAACACTAGCCACACAACTCTCATCCTAAAGAAGAGAATAATTAAAAGTAAATAAAGGGAAATAACAAGCCCTAGCCCATCTTCACTTGCAATGCAAAGGTGGGCAAGCCCCATCTCCTTTGCATGCAAGGGATAGCCAAAATATATTCCTTAAATATAACTTTGAAAATCAAACAAAGAATCAAGTCCAAGAGACTCTCTTGGACTTGTTACAATGACATAAATTTCAGCACCTTTAGTTAAGGAAAAATGAGAAAGAGAATGAAGATTTGACCACTTTGAGGCAATGGGTTTTGAAGTGGTGACCCTTGGGAGTTCTTTGCACTATTTTCTGTCCAAATTTTGACAGAGTTTCCCCTTGTAAAACCCTAAACCTGCAAAAAAACAACAATAAAAAATTATAGAATCAAGTGTAAAAATTTGCTCAAGATATGTAATAAAAATTATAGAATCAATGGCTTCAAATAACTTGTAAAATGAAGATTTAAATTAGACTTGAAGATGCAAATAGAGAAAAAGATATGCAGAAATTTTTTGAAGTAAGGAGTTAGTGTACTCTTTGCTCTTTAAATGGTTGAAGAAGTGGATCATCTAACCAAAGAATCCCACTTTCCAATCTAGATAACCTGCAACTTGAAAGGTAAGCTAAACAAACACAAAGAGAGGTGAGATTCTCACAATGAGTAAATGAATCAAACTATTCAACGAAGAAATGTTTGAAGTTCTTGAATGCAAGAGAGAAAAACTCATAAGATCTACACAAACTGAAAAGCTCTTACCAAGGCAAAACAATTTGCCTCTTTAGCCTCACTTCTGCTCGAAAAACATGAGAAAACGGGAGCAAGTCACCACCAAACAACACAAGATCTCCTCCAAACTTTTTTATTAAAAATGCTCAATGGCTGGAAATTACAGTAATTTCAAAGAATGAGAGCAAAATGAAAGCAAGAGAGAGCAAGAGAGTGAGAGCATGATAGATTCTAACCTAAATGAGGAGGGGAAGCCTCCTTAAATAGAAAACGAGTGAGAGGGGAACCCATTTGCATGTTTTCCACTTGTCACATGAGAGAGGGAAGGGCCCATGGAGAGGGGGGCACACTCCCTAGAGTGGACAACTTCAAACTTAAGAAACACTTTCATGGGGCCCCTTTTTTTGCCTCTAATGTTACCTTAAGAACATAATATAACATTTGAAACTTAATTTCCCCTCCCCAAGTGACTTTAGGCACCTTTCCAAAATTTGACTTGCTAATTATTTGCCAATTTTCCTGATTTTTTGGATTGACTTAGGAAAACATGTCCAAAACCTTAGCAAAACTTGTCCAAATTACTTCAAACTTGGCCTAAGGGTGTAGAGGGTCTCATGTCGTTGATTTTGAATACTCATACCCCTATTTATGGGCATTAGGAGCCACTTATCCCTCTTTACATTACAACTTTTTTATGCTGAGAGACATTTTTTAATCACCAAAAATGAAAAAATCCTAGGCAAAACTTAATAAAATTCCTCAAGACTCTGGACAATGTCTAGCATGGTAATATACAACATTCCTAGACCTTAATCACCCAATGGACTCGATCATTAGAACACCTTTCACCACTCTGGAGGAAATTTTGAGTGAAAATCTCAGATAATTAAAATCACTTAAAATGACTTTTAATTATCTAAGAAAAAAAACACTTGATGAAAAGACTTCTCTAATGATAAAGTCCTAGGCAAATAATTTTTACATAAAATGACCCTCGTGTTGACATATCATTACAAAATCCCCCGTAGGGGTGCGGAAATTTCATGGAGAAAAGATGAGAAAAAGAGTTGCCTCGCTTGAAAAAGCTTTGTTAGGTACTTCTTTCTCACATGTACCATATGGTACATGTGCATGGTATATGGTTGGCCACCTAGTTGGTTAGGTGGCCAATAATATCCAAGTATTATCTCTTGATCTCATTGGAATATCTTTAATTATCTTATAATGCTCATTTAAAATTTGAATTATTGGTTTATTAAGTGTTGAATTTGTTTCTTAAAGAGTACTAATTTTGTGTGGTGGATTTAGATCATCCACATTGTTACTATGATTAGTAATATATTATAATATCAACAATAAAACTTCCCAAACCAAATAAGTAAAATCGTATTTTCTGAGTTACTGTGATCAATTATACTACATTACGGTTGATTTGCACACTGAATATTGCAAATGATGATTTCAGACCTAAGATAAATCCAATCGTAGATGACTTTTCCATATCGTTTTTCCTTCTTATAATTACTTTTTGTCATGCCCTGCTTTGGTAATGTTATTGGCATTCTGCCAAACTGAGATAAGGTAGGTGTAGATATATACTTCTTTAATACCTCAAGCATGTTAAAATTTTGCAATTGATCCTTTGAAGCCACTGTTGGGCTGTCATCCTACAGGTCCTAATTGTTATGTTAGACCTGCCAAGCATTTTCTCATGTTGTCATTACAAACCAGATTTTACCACTGCCCAAAACACCCTAAATATCATCCAAGTGTGAGCCATATTGTATGGCATGGTATATATCTATTGATCCCAACTCTATACCTTTGGTTGAGAACACTGTTTGCATAATGCATTCAATGAGATAAAGCTCTTAACACATTTTATATCTGATATAATTTATGGCTGCTTTATATTCTTTGTACCTCCGTTATAAATCTACATCCTAGAGTAGCTAAAGGCAATTTTGATCACTGTTACATCATTGTTTCGTCTCTCTACTGTCATACTTTCCCACTTACATCAGACCTCTGTTTTACTTATTCATTGATGTCACGTTCCTTTGTGGACTAAGGGATTGCTATTGTCATTGTTTTGGTTGTAAATACCACTGTTCATAAAGCTGATTGTGTCCAATTCTACATCAAAAGTGTAATAATATTATCTCACAATAATGCTGTAGTTTGATCTCTGTTTACAAGTGTCAAAAAACAATTATAAGAAGGCAAAACGATATGGAAAAGTCATCAAAGATTTGATTTATCTTAGGTCTAAACTGATCCCTTGCAATATTCAGTGTGAAAATTAACGGTAATCTAGTATAATTGATCACAATAACTCAGAAAATACGATTTGACTTATTTGGTTTGGGAAGTTTTAGTGTTGTGATTATGGTAGATTAGTACTTCTTTAAGAAACAAATTCAACACTTAATCAACCAGGAACTCAGATTTTAAACCAACATTATAAGATAATGAATGATATTCCAATGAGATCAAGAGATAATGCTTGGATCTAATGTAGCATAAGAGGCTTATTTATACAGGTGTTAGTTTCTTATTATTTATGGGGTTTATTAGTTCCTTCGGGTTTCAATGATAAGATTTAGATGAAGTAAGGAGTGCAAGTCGATTCCCCCCTTAAGTCTCTTCCTTGATATTTGATCCAAATACCTACAAAAAGAAGAGAATATAAGTAGAATTAAAAATGGTGAAAGATTGATAAGTTGCAACAAGTAAAAAATCTAAAACCCTATACTAGTGCCTTGAGGGAAAAATCAAGCTTGTGCATATGGAGTCAATCATGCCATGATAATTGAATAAAAACCTTCATGGGAGGGTGGAGGATACTCAATCCCTCTCTTTTTCTAGTTGAGACAATCCAATATATTCCCTACTCCAAGTAACTCTTGGACACCTGTGATCTTCAAGAGAAAATCTATTTAACACACAAGCACCAAAAACCATTTAGTTAAAGTAATAGTGATCACAATCCTAACATGAACAAAGGAGGTTGCAACAATCAATTGATACATGAAAGGAATTTGAACATGATAGACAAGGTTGCAACAATTACCTATCAATTTACTATAGCTAAGTAAAATCATTGCAAGTTACCTCAAGTTAGTGAAGCCATATCCTGTTAAACTAGCAGCAACAAGGAAGGTCTTCCTGCATGCATGTGTTCTTGCATGCAGAAGACTTAAAATAGGAAACCAGTTGTATTTAATTTACTTTTCTGAAGTTTACTTTGGAAAATAAATTAAAGTGATCTAAATTAACTTTAGTGAACCACTAGTTAAAGTGAAAGTGAAATTAGGGTTTTCGCTTTACCTAAAGTTATAAAAGAGAGATCAATTGGTGGAGAGAACACACACACTTGTATTCCGACAGAGACAGGATACAGACAAGGAGAGAAAGTCACATAGAGGATTTAGCCGAGAAGATGGAGGAGCGAGCAGCAAGATCATTGAGCTTCGTACAGCTAGGCCGTACACTCACACAGGAGGGTGTTGAGGTTTAGCTGGGACTTTCCCAGTGATTCTACCGGGTATTGCATTCGCCAGGTTTGGGTGAATTTGCAGTGATTGTAAAGGTTCCATATTTTCTCATAATAATCTATATCTGACTGCTGCACTGGTTTTCTCATCTTGGGTTTTTCCGAGGGTTTCCATACCCAAAATAATAGTGTCAATATTGTGATGTGATGTTGTGATTTATTTCTCAGTTTTATATTTCGCTGCATACTGTAAAAGATATTCATGTGTGGTTATTAGTTGATATTTTACATGCACTGTTTATCCCTAGTTGAATATTAAAGAAAAATTTACATGGTATCAGAGCTTTGGTGAGCTAAAGCTAAGAGATTTGCAGCAGCAGTGATAGATCAAGGGCAGATCTATAGGAAGACACAAACCGAGACTTCCATATCTAGGGTTTGACAGGTACACTTCACTATGGCCGTGCAGTTGAGAGTTGAGGATAGACTCCAGGGTGCTCAGAACTTTCCTACATGGAAAGAAAGGATCACAAGGATCCTGGACATCAGTGATGCAGAGGAGCACATTGACTCCACGAAGGTTGCACCTACAGATCCGACAGATTTAGCAGCTTGGAAGAAGATTGATTCCAGAGCCATGCTGATTATCATGGATGGAGTGAAGGACCATATAGTCCCTCACCTTTCTGGTAAGAAGATCGTAGCAGAGATGTGGACGACTTTTGAGAGTCTATACCAAAGTAAGAACGAGAACCGAAAGATGGTGTTGCAAGAGAGGATGCGCAGCACCAAAATGGCCAAGGGAGAAGGAGTGGTGCCTTATCTCACAAGGCTCACACAGATCAGGGACGAGCTTGGAGCTGTTGGCTCTAAGACAATGGATGAGGAGCTAGTTCGGATAGCCCTCAATGGCTTCTCTAAGCCATGGGACACCTTTGTCAAAGGTGTTGTGGCTAGGGAGAAGCTCCCTGATTGATAGAGACTATGGGATGACTTTGTGCAGGAGGAGACCCGCATGGGTCAAGGATCAGGCTCATCCAACAGTGCCCCACAGATTGTGGATGAGGAGGCTCTAGCCCTTAAAGGGAAGAGCAAGGGGAAGGCAAAGAGGAATAAGGATGGTAAGAAGAACCTTGACGTGTCAAAGGTCAAGTGTTTTATCTGCCACAAGCAGGGACACTTTGCCTCCCAGTGCCCAGACAGGAAGAAGAAGAGTAACACTCAGATGGCTGGATCTGCAGAGGTGGATGAGTTCAGCAGGAACTTCGATGAGGAGTTCTGTTTGATAGCTTGCATGGAAAGCACCACAGGGAGCAGCATATGGTACATTGACAGTGGAGCATCTAGTCACATGATTGGACAGAAGAGATTCTTCAAAGACTTGCAGGAGGGTGGAACAGGGATCCACCTTGAGCTGGGTGATGATGCACGGTATCAAGCGTAGGGAGTTGGCACTGTTTCATTTGAGAGGGAGTTTGGCAAACCCTTTAGTTTTGCTGATGTGTTATATGTTCCAGGATTGACCAAGAACCTTATATCAGTCTCCACTCTAGAGGACAAGGGATATCAGATGAAGTTCTGTGACCATAGAGTGTATATCAGACCCAAGGGGTCAGATAAGAGCTTGGATCGGGTGATTGGCAGAAGGAGCGAGAAAGCGTACAGATTACACTTTGAGCCTGCAAAGGCTCTAGTCAGTAGCAACAGTAGTAGTCAGGGTGAGTTGTGGCATAGGAGGATGGCACACTTACACCATGGAACACTGAAGCATTTGAGACAGGCAGTCATTGGAGTTATTCAGGTATAGGAGGAAAAGCATAACCATTGAAAGGGTTGTGCTTTGGGGAAGAACATCATGAAGCCTTTCCCACAGAATGAGCACAAGTCTAAGAAGCCCTTGGACTTGGTGCATTCAGATGTATGCAGACCTATGAGTGTCCATTCGTTCAGTGGTTACAGTTACTGCGTAACCTTCATTGATGACTATTCCAAGAAAACCTGGATCTATTTCATGAAGGCCAAGTTAGAGGTCTTTGAGAGGTTCCGAGAGTTCAAGACTCTTGTGGAGAACCAAACAGGAAAGAAGATTCAAGTGTTGAGGACAGACAACGGGGGTGAGTACACTTCCAATGAGTTCATGGAGTATTGTTTGGTTGAGGGGATCAAGAAGGAGCACACTATGCCTCATACCCCACAACAGATTGGAGTTGCAGAGCGAAAGAACAAGACTATGGTTGGAGCAACCAAGGCCATGCTATTTGATCAGGGATTACCACTATTCCTCTGGGCCGAGGCATACAGGACTGCAGTATACATTCAGAACAGGTGTCCCCACACAGCCTTGGGGAGGAAGACACCAGAGGAGGTCTTCACAGGCACTAGGCCAGATGTGAGTCACATTCGCATATTCGACAGTGTCTGCTATTGTCATGTTCATGTTGACAATAGGAAGAAGCTGGACCCTTCTGGAGAGAAGGGGTTACTTGTTGGTTACAACGAGATTTCGAAGGCATATAGAGTTTACATTCCTGCTTGTAGGAGGATCATTGTGAGCAAGGATGTCCAGTTCGATGAGGACAGGGCCTTGCGGAGATCTTTGGACTTACCAGCAGAGCAACATCTAGCACAGGAGTCGGGAGTCAAGTTGGAGGAGCCAGATGTATAGGTACAGGTACAAACACAGAGCACATGTTCTAATGGTCATAGGGAGTCAGGTGGACAGAATCCTTCAGTCATTGACTTAAAGGGTGAGCTGCAGCAGGAGACGGATATCCAACAGCCACAGTAGGTTGACACTAGGCCAAGGCCAAAGTGGTTTAGATCCACAGTGTAGGATTCCAGGTAGGCAGATCCTCCACAGACATCTTTTAGACTAAGTGTACCACCAAAGAGGCTTAGTTATATGGTACTGATGACAGAGTTGATTAACTCTGAACCTTCCAGCTTCTGGGAGGCTGCACAACATGATGTGTGGCAGGAAGCTATGGTGGAGGAGTATGACTCCATTATGCAAAACCAAGTATGGGAGGTTGTGCCAAGGCCACAAGGGAAAAAGGTGGTGGGATCCATATGGATCTACAAGGTGAAGCATGCAACAGACGGAAGCGTGGAGAAGTACAAGGCGCGTTTCGTGGCAAAGGGGTTTTCACAGAAGGAGGGTATTGATTATGAGGAGACCTTCACCCCTTTTGCCAGGTATTCTTCCATTCAAACCATTATCTCACTAGCAGCTGAGATGGGTTGGCGTGTCCATCAGATGGACGTCAAGACTGCCTTCCTCAACGGAGTGATAGAGGAGGAGGTGTAGATTGAGCAGCCAGAGGGGTTTGATGTGGAGAACAGGGAAACACATGTATGCAGACTGCATCAAGCTCTTTACGGGCTGAAGCAGGCACCTTGAGCATGGTACTCGAGGATTGACAGCTATCTACGGGAGATGGGATTTCAGCAGAGTGAGGCTGACCACAACCTGTACTTCTTGACAGGTGAGGTGCCTCTCATACTGGTCTTATATGTGGATGATCTCTTTTTGACAGGAGATGAGAGGTTGATTGGAGACTGCAAGTCCAACCTTGCAGTGGAGTTTGAGACGAAAGACCTTGGGCTGATGCATTACTTTTTGGGCTTGGAGGTTTGGTAGAGAGATGGATGCTTCTTCATCGGACAGGGGAAGTATGCAGTAGAGATCCTGAAGAGATTCAGGATGGAGGACTGCAATCCTATGGCCATACCTCTAGTTTCCAACTAGAGGAAGATTGATGCATCAGGATCAAACGGATTTGATCCTACCTTGTATTGTCAGCTTATCGAATCGCTTATGTATCTGGTCAACACTCAACCAGACATCAGCTTTGTAGTCAACTCTTTGAGTCAGTTCATGGTGGACCCTCGGAGAGTGCATTGGACGGCTGTGAAGCACATACTTTGCTACATCAGAGGTACAGTGGAGTATGGATTGGTTTATGAGTGCAGGGGGAGTGTACAGTTAGCAGGTTTCACAGATGCTGACTGGACAGGATGTGTAGAGGACCGGAAGAGTACTTTAGGTTGCTGTTTCAACATCGGATCAGGGGTTGTCACTTGGTTTAGCAGGAAGCAGAAGTCAGTTGCATTGAGCTCGACAGAGGCCGAGTACATGGCAGCCAGCATGGCTGCTTGTGAGGGTATGTGGCTGAGGAAGTTACTTGCAGGGTTGTTCGAGTGTGAGCTAGAGGCTACAGTAGTTCATTGTGACAATCAGAGTGGCATCAGGCTATCTGAGAATCCAGTGTTCCATGACCGGAGCAATCACATAGACATCAGATACCACTTCTTGAGAGATTGTGTTCAGAGGAGAACCATTCGGTTGGAGTACATACAGACGGATGAGCAGGTGGCAGACATTTTCACCAAGACACTTTGCAGAAAGAGTTTTGTGAAGTTCAGGAATAAGTTGGGGTTGCTACTGAATCCCTTCCTCGTTGAGAGGGAGTGTTAAACTAGCAACAACAAAGAAGGTCTTCCTGGATGCATGTGTTCTTACATGCAAAAGACTTAAAATAGGAAACTAGTTGTATTTAATTTACTTTTCCTAAGTTTACTTTGGAAAATAAATTAAAGTGATCTAAATTAACTTTAGTGAACCACTAGTTAAAGTGAAAGTGAAATTAGGGTTTTTGCTTTACCACTAGTTAAAGTGAAAGTGAAATTAGGGTTTTTGCTTTACCACTAGTTAAAGTGAAAGTGAAATTAGGGTTTTTGCTTTACCTAAAGTTATAAAAGAGAGATCAATTGGTGGAGAGAACACACACACTTGTATTCGGACAGAGACAGGATATAGACAAGGAGAGAAAGTCACACAGAGGATTTAGCCGAGAAGACGGAGGAGCGAGCAGCAGGACCATCGAGCTTTGTACAGCTGGGCCATACACTCACACAGGAGGGTGTTGAGGTTTAGCTGGGATTTGCCTAGTGATTCTGCCGGGTACTGCATTCGCCAGGTTTGGGTGAATTTGCAGTGATTGTAAAAGTTCCATATTTTCTCATAATAAAATCTATATCTGACTGTTGCACCGGTTTTCCCATCTTGGGTTTTTCCGAGGGTTTCCATACCCAAAATAATAGTGTCAATATTGTGATGTGATGTTGTGATTTATTTCTTAGTTTTATATTCCGCTGCATACTGTAAAAGATATTCATGTGTGGTTATTAGTTGATATTTTGCATGCACTATTTAGCCCTAGTTGAATATTAAAGGAAAATTTACATATTCAACATCATTCAAGAAATCACCATAAGCATGCACAAAAAGAGCCCGAAGTACACCAATAGAGAGCAAGAGCAAAATATTTTTCAGCCTTAAAAATGAATTCAACCTGCTTTAAATAGCAAAGGAGGTCGATTTCTATCTTGGAAGAGATCTAGGGTTTCTAGAAGGTTGTTACAATGAGTAATTTCACTTTGATGATCTCAATGAGGGTGGTTACATGGTCATCCCTCTAATAATAAAAAAAGCCAAAAATAGCCAAGTTGTTGGGTAAGAAAGGCCCCCTTCTTAGTCTAGGGATAAAAAATATTACAAAAATGCCAAATACCATGGGTCTCTTCAATACAAGAGGAGAAAACCATGTGTTAAAAACCATCGCTCGTTTGTTGAAACCATGGGTTGTTTCCCCATCTTCAAGGATTTGACCAAAAGCTAGCTTCAAAGCCAAGTCGTTGGAGCCCATGTTTTGCACTATGGAGGTTGATCCATGCCTTAGGAGAGATCAAGGGCTAGGACTTAATATCGAGTTGAGAGTTGCTTTAGATGCCCTTAAGATGCATCCACACATGTGCCATAGTGGCACATCATCTTATTCTTCCTCCACGTGTGTGCAACAAGCCAATTTTAAGCAAAACAACTTAGGCTAATTAATCCCAAAAACTAAAAAAAATGCATCCTCAATAGCAAATTAGAACATAACTTGCACTAACATAACTTGCTTTATATTAAAAACTTTAGGTGTGCCATCAATTAATCCATATTTAGCCTGAAATAAGCCTGTAAACCCCCTACGTTGCCTGAAAAGTGCTCAAATGGACAACGCCTTGCTTGGGTTCATTTGAGCTGAGTAGTATGGCCCATCGGGTGGCCAAATACACCAAATTGTTGTCAAGTTATTGGCTAGATCTTTTCCATGCTTGCCCATGAAGTTTTCAACCATCTCATTGAAACTAATATTGAGCCATTGTGGACTCTAGTGAAATTGGAAGGGTGTTCTGACATGTAAGATTTGGAGGTTGTAGAAGGGCTGATTTGGTGCCCATATCTTGCCCCAGATCATGAAAACACTAAGTATATCAACCCCATGCATGCTCATGAAAATTAGCACTATAGTCTATGGGGAGAAGGCTACCTCATTTTTGGAAGTTATTGATCTAAAGAAGTAATGATAAACTTGACTTAATATGCCTAGTTAAGTGGCCAATTGACTATCCAAATATGCTTTTACATCTTTAATATACCCTCTGGAACTTGAGATATGGATTTGTCACTCAAACCCTCAGGGGTTGATACACTAGTTTTTCAAATACTAATACACTAAAGAAGACTTGATAAATCATTCGAGGCATTGAAGCATGATGTACTAGGATCACATTTGTCCCCAGTGGACCAACAACAAAGTGTGTCGACGTGGACCAACACATAGAAGATGACATTAACCATCAAATTGAGTCATCATATAACTATACACATATACATCATCATATATCGACACCACAAGTATCTTCAAACAAGTTTATGAGAAGCAATATTTACCTACTATCCAAGTCCATGACAACATTCAAGTACTTGCAAGGACTAGTTTCTTCAATGGGGTGAGTAAGATGGGCAAACCAAGGTTAGACAAGTTAAACTTTTTGGTTAAGGATGGATTGGTTGACTTAAGGTATGAAGGGAAAGGATATGCTCCAAAGTTATCTATGCTAGTAAGACCAATAAGTAAAAGCCATAAGTGCCATTCAAAGAGGAGTGTCAAAGAGATGCATCATTCAATTAAATTTATCCTTATTCGGTAGGGGCGGCTCATTGACCTAGAGGAGATGCTAGTCGCGAGAATCCAATGAGCTTCCACTAAATAATTGCTAGAGTGGTATAGCATCCACACAAAGTGTTAGGGTGTTTAGCGGTCCACACTAGTCAATCAAGCATACATCAATGAGGGTACCACTTTCTAAACAATAACATGCCATAGGTAGGAGGAAGGTCTATTACTACTACTTCCATGAGAGCAGATATGTTAGGACAAACAAACAGATCAACCCTAAGGTTCTTGATAAGACCATGGGATTTAATTACCTTGGAATCAATCCCACACACATTTCCATAGGGTTTAGTAACTTCAAGGCCCAAAGCTCTCATGACCTTAAGAGGCATGATGTTAGCGGTGGCTTAAAATCCACCATACAATTGGGAGGAAGCATCTCCTTAATGATTAGGGCGAGATAGAAAGGTTTATGACCCCCATTCTTTCCTTCAAGTACGGAAGTTTGTAGCTTGATAGGGGGGTCATTCTTAAGCTCCTCACTTAAATCAGGATCATATATTTTTTTGGGTCTTTTCCCTTTCAAAAGGGATCTTAGCTAATTCTTTAAGAGGAACAAGGACATCAACTTTCCTTATTGACCCTTCGAATTCGGTATCTGTTGTCTGCCGATTGCACACCAGCAGCAGAAATCAGTTGAAAGATGTCTCCTCACTTGAGAAAGTGGGAGAGGTGTGACCTTGGGGGCAAGCACAGAGCTAAGTACTGTCACCTACTCTTAGCGAAGCCAAGGGAGGTAGTCCCTAACAAAGAGTTTTCTATGGCTCAATGTTTAAGTTAAGTTTTAGGTGTTTTTGGATGCGGATGGGTGTTGTTTAGGGGTTAATGTGATTTTAAATGATTAATATTATGAATATTAGACACAAGACAAAGCAATCCATGTTGCTATCAATAGAATTAAAAGATAGACGATGACTTGAGAACTCACGAAATGATAAAGCATTCACAGATATAACTTATAATCAAACATCCAATGGACAATTGGCCCAGATTATCAATAATGCGAAAAGATAGAACCAGTGCATATGGAGTCAACTTATCAGGGATGCTTCGTGTATAAAGAGATGTGAATCCCAAAATGATGCCAGTGAATGTTAGGTTTTGCAAGTGCTCTTGGTAGGTTTTAAAGGTTTTTAATTTGTCTTGCTTACGGTAGCTGGATGTCCTAACCAGAAATACCTTCAGTGGCTCCGTTCGAAGACATGACGGACCTGTCTGGGGTCACAGGTAAATGTTCAATAACTTAACTACCTGTGCCCAGATTGGGTTGCCTGGCGCCCACACTTGGAATTTGCCCACATGCCTCGGTATTTAAACGAAACAACGTCAGTGCATTGGTTATGGGGGAAAAGTTTTAATTAAGTTACTCTTGTAAGGTTTAGAGATTTAGTGCCGTTTCTGGGTATTCCGATCTGAGATCGTTCAGAGCATACCGGCAAGGAGGGAGGGGAGTTAATTAATTAAAAGGGTGTGTATGTTGGAGATTTTATTAAGTAAATTAATTAGACTCTCCGACAGAGAGCGCTCTTGACCCCGTCTTATGACAGTGGTTCAAGAGACTTAGCTAATCCAGATGAGACTAATGCAGGGATTATGCAAACCTAGGATGCTCTCCGATAGAGAGTGCTCTTGACTTGTGTTTTGGCAAGTTTAAGAGTCTTACTTATGAATTATTAGACTAAACAAACACAACAATTAAGATGAAAGGTGGTTGATTAAACTCTCCGACAGAGAGCACTCTTGATCCACCTTATGGTGAGATTCAAGAGATTTTGGTTCTTTTTATGATTTAGCAATTTATAACAAGATGCCAACATGCAATAATCAATCTAGCAATTAGTGGAAATGAAACTAAGGAACAACTAGCAATTAGTAAAATGGAAACTGAGCCTAATCAAAGAACTAAACTAATTGCTTAAAGAAGATTGCACTAGGAAATCATGAAAAGTGACACAAGGCACACTTCCCCCAAATAGGGGAAGTAATAAAAGAAAGGAGACTTGCTCCCAGTAGCCTTTTTTATTAGTCTTTTACAATGATGATATGTTCCCTGCTTCTTGGAAGAACCGGGAAAGAAGGGGATGAAAGAAAAATGATAGCAGTCTTTTTGTTCTTTTGCACTCCTTGCTTGTTTGTGGCCTTTGGGCTCTCCTTCACGTGTCTGCAACTAAGAGTTCTAGACACACACTTGTTGTGATATTAGTGATAAAAAATAACTTGAAATTTAATCTACAAACTAGCTAAAAACAACTACCCAAACTTACCGGAAAGAAGGAAGAAAAGAGGCAAGAAAAAGGCAAGGCAAGAGAGGTGGAAGGGGAGTGAAAAAAGGACAAAAGGTAAGTCAAAGAAGGCTGGAAACTAAGGGAGAAAGAGGGCTGCAAATCAGAGAAAGAAGGCTGCAAATGAGGGTGAAAAAAAAAGGCTGAAAGTATAGCCCAAAGATGGCCCAAAAAGAGGATGGAAAGGGGCTGCAAAAAGTGGAAAAAGGAGGCAAAAGAGGGCTGTCCAAAAGGGTAACGAGTAAGGAAAAGTGGACAACGAAAGAAAGGTCGGAATGGCTGCAAAAAGAAGGCCTAAAAGGCTGCAAAAAGTAAACAGGGTAGCCAACCGGGGCACAGGCTAAGTGAATGAATGTTCACTTTAGCCCAAACGTGCCCTAATCCCAAGACAATAAAGATTTTTCACCTTGAAAGATGAATAAAAATAAGGAGAAAATGGTCAAACCTGTGGATCTTTTTAAAGACACTTGGATCTCATGAGCATGCCATTACTGGAAATGTGTACTTGATTCCAAGAGAAGAAGATGCAGCTGAGCTCAAACTCTTGCTTGGTTGGATGGAGGGATCTGCAAAATAACAACTCATAGACTTGCCAAACAAAGGATTAGATCATGTATTGTTCACAATTTGAAATAAAGAAGTAGCATGAAATATAACTGAATAAAACAATGCTCTTTTTTAATTTCCAACTGTAAATCAATAAACAGCTAACTTGCAAACCACAAATACCTGTTCTTATGTGCTTACAGAAGCTTTATAAAGCATAGATTCATAATCTCAAATAGGGAAGAAAGAAAAGCATTAAAACAACATCACCTCATCCATCAAGTAAGATCATCCACAATGTCACACCACATGAGCCTCCAAAGCCTTAATTTTATTCCAATGGTTGCATAAAAGCAACAAGCATTTACAAAGTTTCACCAGAGTTTCTCTACACAAAAATCCATCCGAATAGAGCTAAAGGAGCCTCTATTTATACGATCAGAGAGTGCTAAAACCCTAAAACCAGATTACATAACCTAACCGGCCTGGACACCAAACGGAGAACCCAAACCTAAAAATCAAGAGCTGGGAGTGAGGGGAGGCCTCCACCTAGGCAAGGCACCCCCACTCCAACCCTAGCCACTGAAATCAACCATCAACTGAGCCCACACGTGTGGAAGGCGCAACCAGGCTGAGGAGGGGCGTGAGCTGTGGAGGAGGTGTCTGGTGATGTAGGTAAACCACCTTTTAGGTTTGGCAGAAGTCCTTGCTAGGTTTGGGAAGGCCACCGATGGTGCAAGCCTTAGTCTTCACCTTGATCAAATCATCGGACCAATGAATGCTCTCCATCTCATTTTTAGCTGGAGATGACATGTCTGCTAACCGATAATAAATTAATTGCTCACTTAATGCTGACTGAAGCTGAGTTATGATAACTCCAATCATCATAAATGCCCAATGAGATGTCATTTAGCCTTTTATTTCATTGAATTTGGATTAATTTGGAGAGTTTTAATTTTCTCCAAAATAATAATTTTTTAATAAAAAATCATTTTTTTCCTCAAAATTGACTTTTTTGAGAAAAAATGCATTATATGTCCGATTGATGATCCAAAAGTTGGTTCCTGACTGGCTGGCCGATCAAGAATGATTTTTGGCTTAAGGTTAGAGCCTTCAATCACTGAATTCGGAGCCCGGATGATCGATTTATTACACATGGGTTTTTTCCATTTAATTTATGGAAAAATTAACCCAAAAAAACTTAGGAAAAGTAATTAAAAATTAAAAAAATTAAAAAATAATTTTTTCCCCTTTCGAAAAAGTTTTTTTCGAAATTTTTTTATATGTCCAGATGACTTAGGACATGACCATGTTCTACCTAAATAATGCCTAGTAGGTTTATAACACTCAGTTGGGCTCTAATAACCCCCCAAGGCCCAGAATTCAACATCGGGCATTCCAGCTTTGGAGGAAGCAGGTGAAAACCTCATCAATTATATTCGGCTGAAGGCAAAGCATAATTGTCAGGGGCCAAAAACTCCCTGGAATACCTTATTTGAAATTCTATGTCTCAGGAGATCGAACCACTCAAGAAATACCCTACTAGCGCATTTTATTACAAACTCCGCGGGGCCATGGTCAAAATTACTCAAATAAAAAACTGGCTAGACACACAGACGGATCAACTAATACACTGGAATCAGACTTTGAACAAGTCTGTCAACCGACGGCTCCTCAGGTAACCCAACTATGGTACAAAAAATTTGGATAACAGTATCTACATCAAAACCTTTGGGTTGTCCATGAATAGATTGATATTGAGAAGGAGATGGCTTAGAAGGTTGAGGTTGACTAGGTTGAGATATAGGAAGGGATGAACTTTCCCATTTCTTGGTTTGGCCCTTAGGTTGATTCTCAATGGCTTTTCTTCTTTGGAAGGCCTTCCATTTTCCTTTCTCAAGGTTTTCCCTAGCTTCCTCATCCAAGGAATTTAGATAATTTTGGATGCTACTTTGTTTAATTTGGTCCAAGTCATCTAGGGAAACATTTTATACGTTAGATTGGGGTTCATTTTCTTGATTACAATCCTCAACAAAGTTTATGCCAATCCCCTGTCCTGATTCTACTATATGCTTTAATGGGAAAGAATGGTCATCATGAGGCTCATCGTATTCAAAGCGCCAATGGATGGCTTCCTGGCTAGGAGAGGCTCTTGGTTGTTCATTAGTTTCTTTGCTTGTAGAATTCCAATTATAGCTAGGTTTTCTTGTAGGATCTCATATAACTAGTTGAGGAGGAATTTTTTATCTATCTTTTTATCCCATTCAGCCAAGAATTTGGCTTGAAACATATCATACCCTGTAATGCTTCCATCTTTTAAGGTCTTAAACCAACTATGGGCATTTCCATCTGAAATTTCAACAAAAACCTTCATGAATACATCTTCACGAACCACACCAAGCTTAGTCATGACCTTCCAAAACTTGTATAGGTCTTCAGAGGTAGAGATGACATTATTTCGAGTGAAGGTTGGTTAACTATTATGGGCTTTATTAGGAACAGGGTTAGGATGACCAATAATGGTAGAAAAGTCAAAAGGGTTACTCTGATTCCTACCACCACCAAAGGTTCTAGGTTGATTGGGATTAGGTCCACCATTGGCACCACCCCTAAGGGTATGTGGTGGAGTTGTTCCAGACCTTGGGATTGGGATATTCTTGCTAGAAATAGTTGGACTCTTCTTAGGCTTCCTTTTATAAAAGAACACAGGTTTAGGCTTTCTAACGAAATATCTATGTCTTGGGGTTTGATTCTTAGTGGAGTCATCTTTAGGAGTTCTCTCCTCACTGTAGTCGCCAGGTAAAGAGACTATCTTCATGAAAAGATATATCGTTGTGATCAACCGAGTAAGCTTGCCCTCTTCGACAACGGTGTTAGAAATGTTGTTGAAGACAATGTTTTTGGCGTAGGGGCAAGTTATGTTGCGAGATTAACTGGGAATGTCTTGCCTTCCTCGGCAACGATGAGAGAAATGTTTATGCACATCCTACTAGTCAAAAGTTTGACAAGGTAATCGACTGCTAAATCGACACAACTATGGATTCCCCTCCCAATGGTACTATTGGAAGGAAATCCTCTTTTAGGTTTCCTAGGTCCAATAGTAAACGAACCTATAGTAACCAAGGGAGATAAGATAAAATAAGATAATTTTATTTATGTCCACTAATGATCACAAAGTAGGTCCACTGTTCTGTCGGTTACAATGATGCTCGTGCATGTGGGAGCACCAAACAATCTCCCTTAAAAGGAAATACAATACAAGAAGTAAGATAGAAAATACGTAAAAGTGTACAAAGCGAGCTAGGTTGAAGCATGGGAGAGTTCTTGCCCCAGTCTCAACACCGTAACCCTACACAGGATATGGGATCCAAAACGACCAAGGAAGGTCTAGTGCTCCTAACATCTGAGGTTGAAAGAGGAAAACTGGGGGAAGTGCAATAATGTTTGCTAGCCCGAAAAGGTCCTGGTGGACGTGGGGCGTCCTCTGGGGTGATGTCGATGAGGTCTGGAGGGTCTTGTGCACCTATCGAAGGAAGGTCTGGTACGAAGCTGTCGCTGAGATCTCATGGGTCGAGAACCACCAATCTTTACTGATTTGGGAACTGGATAACCTAGCCAAGCTTTTTCTAAGGCTACCTAGGATAACCTAACTAACCCCAAATATTGGCCTAACTCTATTTTTTAAAGACAATGTGCTTGAGTAAGATATTGAATCAAATAAACAAGACACACTTTAATACTCAGTAAAATATACTATGAGTGAATAAAACATATGATATAATGAAATAAAGCATTCACAGATAACAATAGACAATTTGAGCTTCTTGAAATAAATAACCACAAAACAAAGGCTTGAAAGTCGCAGGTATTGTCAAGCTACTATAGCCCTTTGATCCACTTGTGAGATCCAACGATAACCCAATCTTTCAGTGCACTAACCAAGGAGGCTCGGTCTTACCTTTTTGGTCACACCACCCAACCTTTTAGATGCATGGTGAGTAATAATTCTGAATGCTATGTTCGGTGCACTATAGTAACTAGACAACCAATAGGTTGGTTTCGTGATTCCTATGGGGTCCCTGATATATGCAAGGTACATGGGGTCCAAGTCCGTGCTCAGTGCTATCTAATGTGATGCTACTCGAAAAGGGGTACTAGACCAAAGTCAAAGGGGATGTCCAACACCTTGGATGCATCAACACTACTCATTATGCAAGGGCCAATCTCCCCACCCCGTCACAAGGTGTCCAAGAGAAGATATTGCCCTGCCACTGAACCATTTTCCCCTAGCCAAGTCACATGGCTAATACTGGGGGAATGTTTGCCTAATGCTCCAACCATCAACATCTCCAAGCTTTGGGGCACTCTGCTCCCTTAACACTGTTGATTCTTGAGCATCCATCTGTGTCAGCTCCCACCAAGTGATCTATTGAGATGAGCCTTTCACGCTCTCTATGTCACAAACTCCCTCTGCAACTTTGCATCATACTCTCCCTCTAGAGCTGCTCACAGGCTAGTCCTAGATGCCAATTGGCACTGCATCCTGAACACCATCTCTCACAGAGCAAATGAGCACAACTCCTTACTGTAATGCAAGCATCTGTCCTGGTGATGACTAGGTACATCAAGGATTCTCTCAACTGCCTATACGGTGGGATCCACCTAATTTGAAATGAAAACAACTTCACTTAGCTTCTTCAGATTTGTCACCATTAGTGTGGCCATGGACTCACAGTCCATCATGCTAGATCTGCTCAGGATCTCAACTGTGTTCTTCCCCTAACCGAGGAAGATCTCATCAGCTCTCTGCCACATCTCTAATCTCAAGAAATACAACAGGCAGAGATTCTCATCTCAAACTCGAAGGCTAACTCCCTCTGTACCTTTCAATAAGTCTCTCTGTCTTGGTGAGGAACATATCACTAGTATACGTCATCACGATCAAGGAATCATCATCAACAACCTATGCCATTTGCACATGCTGAATCCTGAGGCACTGCTCTAACTGAATAGGTGTACCTCCTCAGATGTCAAATGAGTAGCTCTCGTCCTCTAGGACTAAAATAGAGAGCATACTAACTCTTCACTTCAGCAAAAACTAACTACTTTTAGAATTTGTCATGACTCCAACTGGAAGCCAACTGCTCCTCAATATCATCGAAAGAATGAACGTCTGTGGTAGAGAGCCAACATTCGTTGGAGCCTCTTGCTCCCAACTGTCAATCTCCATATGAAATCCTCTAGACTTGTGGGTCATGTGTCCACATATGATTGAATGTATTAGATCCATGTGTATTTGCTGTCACTGCTGAATAGTTCTTCAAGCATCACATCCATTTTAGATGCTTCGTCTGTCATGGAGGCCATCTTGCTACCTGATCTAGAGCTTGAGCTGAGAGCCATGCTCATAGAAGTCTCTTGCTTTTGAGCATCTTGCTCTCTCTCAAACACTGAATATCAACGGGATCTGCAACGAGGCTGACCCCACATCCATCACTTGTCCTTCAAAACAAGTCTCATCATCCTTCTGTTGCAGACCATAGCATATGGTCTTTCCTACAAGACAAATTCAGTCAAATAGTTAACAACATTGCATAATCATGAAATTTAATCAAATCATTTCAATGCAATGATAATAGTTCACACAGTTATGCAAGCATATTAGCCTATGCTTCAGCACAACACCCATCCATATCCCAAACATACACATGGTGATTATTTGGATGCCTTCCATCTCCACCAAAACACACTATCAAGAGCGTACACTGCTTTCAGCATGTTAGCAAAGAGGTTTCATCCCAGATCAGCTACATCAATGGCTCATGGGATGTTGTGCAACACTATAGGCTATTTACTCAACATATACATAACATGGACTACATGAGCCTATTGCTCGTCAATCTTAGTCATATATAAATGCATAAAAGAAAACTGTGTCATATGCTCATCATAAATCTATTGTTCAATGCATAATTGCATAATGACAAAATTAACTTATTACTCAAGACATTAAATACTTATCTTTTTGTGTTTTTGTGTTGGCTGCCTCTTGATCTTTGACTCCTTGCTAGGATTACAGGATTCCTCAGATTTTTATCTTCTTTCTGCAACCTAGATCTTCATACATTAACAATGACCAGCACATCATCTAGATAATGCAATCATTGGTGCACTTATAGAGTGTACTAGAAGAAGTACTCCTTTCGACGATCTTCTGTACTTTCCTCGAGATCATCATTCTTTGGCCTTTTTTGTGGAGTCTCTTCATCAACATCAGTGGTTGAGGTATGGTGCTTTCTCTTCTTCGGTTTGGGACATTGTCTGGCATAGTGACTGTGCTTTTGACATCTGAAGCACTGAATATGTGAAAGATCTTTCTTCTTCTTCTATTCTAGAATTGGATCTGATCTTCCACTTTTATCTTTTCTGCCTTGATTCTTCCTTCCCTTACCTTTTCCTCTTCTAGTATGAGCAGCAAGGGCTTCACTTTCTTCATGTTGAAGACCATGCCTATTTCCTCAAGCTGCAAGTCTAGTTTCTTCTTGAGTACAATCTGCTCATAATCAATTAAACTTGGGCAATTTCGATCCCTCGCTAATGCTCTGAATGAAAGGTTCCCAAGAATGGGGAAGACCATTGAGGGTTATCATGACATGCTTTCTATCTTCAACTATTTCCCCAATGGTGCTCAACTGATCCCTTAGTTCGTAAATCTTCATGTGGTAGGATGCAACTAAGTTTGCGCTTGTCATCTTGAGATTGGAGAGTTGTTGTCTTAAGGCAAGTGCTCAGTTGATGTTGCTATTCTCAAATAGCTTCTTCAAGGCATCAAACATCTTCTTGGTCGTCTTCTTCTGAGAGATCTGAGGTATCAAGTGATCTTTTATAGAATTGATCAAAATCCTCCTTGTCTTAGCATCACTCTTCTTTCATTGAGACTTCTTTGCTTCTGCTTCTGGTTTTGTTACACCCTCTTTCACAAATTTGAGAAGATCATTCTCTTCTAAGATGATGAGTACCATATACTTCCATGAATTGAAGTTGGAAGCCCCATCTGTTGACACTGAGAGGGGGGGTGAATCGGTGTGAAGCCAATTTTAAACCTTTCTTAGCTTCTCACGGTTAGCTATCATTATCATTTCATAAACATCATTTACATAACATAAGCATTTCATTCATAAAGCACCATAACACAGAAGAACACCACACTATATAAATATGTAATTTTTTTATATTATTTGGGTCCGGCTACAACTGTTAGGCGAAATCAGCACCTACTGATACATAGAGCACCTACTCTGGATCCAGGACTCTGCCTGGTTTTCTTAGACCCTGCTAAGAAGGGTTTGAGGTATCCTAGCCTCAGAAGCAAGACAAGCTTGCTTTTACATTAAGGCTCACTGTCACATTAACTCATCAATCTGCAGACACATCAACTCAGCTGTAACACTGCTCATCATTCATCTACTGCTGCTCAACACTGCTGCAATAGTCTCAATCTCTGCTTAAACATCTGTGCACATCAACCAACAATCACAGCTCCTCAATACACTGCTCATCATCAATGAACTGCTGCTGCCATCAATACACATCAAGGTCTGTTCTATGAA
>LPNX010933082.1:258744-441381 GCA_001517045.1 Pseudotsuga menziesii
AGTTGCTAACAGACTGTCAACACTTTCAACCATAAAGATTTCAAGCCTGAAGCTGTGCCATCAAGAATCTTCAAGTAATCAAGAGGTTTACACATGTGCCAAGTCATCAAAGGAAATGCTGCTCATGTCAAATTAGCTCATGTCCTCAAAGTTCTACATATGCTATCTAGGTCTGCTCATGTCTTCAAAGGCGTGCAGTGTGCACATATCATCTAGCTCTGCTTTTGATGTAAATAAGCTATCATGCTGTCAAGTCAAACCATACCACTACTTGCCACGATATTTAATCTGATCTTAGTATTGATTGATCTGATTTTCAGGCCCTCTTGAATTATCTTTAGGTGTCAGCATTAATGGATCAATTTACTGTGCAAACTTTGAATAGCTTAAAGACTGTACACAAGTTCAGATTGCTGAAGATAACCTGGCTGAAAGTGACCCAAGTTTGATTCTACTCGAGCATTGCAGCTGCCTCTTTCACACCCGAATTTTATGCTTACTGTGGATGTATGCTACAGCATGAATTTCTTCAAACCTTCATCCACTTCACCCGAGTTTTATCTTATTACAGTTGTGGTTTCCTCAGTGGTCTATCCTCCCAAATCTTAGAGCTCAAATGAATATATCTTTAGCGTTGTAGGGGTTGTTCCACAATGGAATTCGTTGCTAAATGAATATAGGTCCAAACTTGAGTAGATGCCTGAGAAGAGAATCAAGATAACAGCTTCTTAATAAACCAAAGGGGTATACTAGCATGCTGTAGCAGCTTGTTGGAGATGACCCTTCGCTGAAAATGGACTGATATAATTTGCAGATTGCTTCTTGTTGACTGTAGCAGCTTTGTAACCCAGAATGACTAGGGACAGCTCCCAATATGGCAGTAGACAATGTAATAGGCACTCAGCAAACACAATACGAACCCCTGTAAGCAGTGGTGAATGTGGGTTGTTGATAACTGTAACAGTGGCAAGATATAATCAGATCTGACTGTATAGGGAAAGGGAACTATGTTGCATGCTAAAATCGTCCCATCGGCTTGATAGATCACGCCCAGATTGGAAGCATGCAGCCATCGATTGATAGTGACACCCTTAAAATAGTAGATCACTGCTAGCATACAGAGTCACTTCAATATCTATTAGGGCCCATGCTGCCAAGGAAGTCACACACAAAAATTTCCACGCTGATATTTCAGGTCTGCTCCAAATATTTCCACGCTGATATTTCAGAACTGCTCCATTAATTTCCAATCTGCGGCTGCCTCAAGAAAAACGCAGAGCTCCAAAATACTCCCCCGAAATTCTTCCTTTCCCAAATGAGAGCACGATGCTCTATTTATACAAAATCTTTAACTATATTTAGGGGCCGACATGTGTTAAAATATGAATTTTTTATGGGCCGACTTACTAAATTTTTAATAATAATTTTTTTATTAAAATTTTGAGGCCGACATAACAAAGATTTGATTTTTAATTTGAATGGAGACGACCTACCACGTCATTTTACACAGGTTCATCTTTGCTTTGGTAATACTGTCTTTTCAACCCACAGTCTCAATTCGTCCATCAACTTTAACATCTTTATCCTGATAAAGATTCCATGATGATTACTTACACCAATAGGTATATGTGAAGCTCATTCCAAATCACTAAACGTAGGAGATACCATATGCTGTATTCCAGAAATTATGTCAGAATTTTGGATCTGCTTATCCTGAGAAGGTCTTCAAAGATGCCAGGCTGTGCATCATCAGGACAATATTGATCCCATAAGGCACTAGACTGCCCTGTTTTATCTTTAGTGTCTATACTCTGACACTTTTCATGCTGAATTATTTTAAAGCCCCTGGTTTCAAGGTCCTGTCCAGGCAAGTCATATTTGACCCTGTATTCTATCTTAGAGATAGTGGGAGCACATGAGGCATCTTCAAACTGAACTTGGTCATCATTTTCCAAATCAGTCTCTCCAAAGCCTTTGCAGTCCACGAGATGCACCATTGTGTTATTTCTTTTGACATCATATATCCATGAATGTAAACTGCTCTTTCTTTTCGTATATTTTTCTTTGGCATTTGTAGCACATTGAGGATGTGTCTCATATGAAGGCCGTACTTTATAAACTGGCATTTTGCAGCTAACTACTGCACTGCAATGAGATGAATTCTTCTTGACATCATCATTGGAACAGTGGTCATCCTCAAAACTGTCTGGGACAACACAATCTATGACCACAGATTCTTGCTTAGAAGTACCTAGATAGTCCCTTTTATCATCCTTATTCGAATTTTGTGGAGCTGCTATAGAATTCAAGGACAAACATCTTCATTTTGGCATATATTAGACAAGTCCAGATCTGTCCATCTGCTGCTATCTTTCTGCCTTAGATTGCCTAGTCAGTGGCATGATTATGTTATCACATCATCATGCTACATCATACAAATGACCCTCATTGCCTTCACCATTTCTTCAAGGTTCCAAGGGCATCTTCATTAAGCAGGAGGCATTATGGGCTTCTCAACATCTACCAGGGCTTTAGCTGGGGCTTCAACAATGGTGACATCAATGACATCAAGACCATGTTGGCATCAATGACAATTTCATCAACACCATCAAGTCTATCTTCAACTTTAACTGTAGGATGGAAAACTGAAACCCGATCCAGAAATCTTAGTAGGATAGGGTCAAAATTTGAAATTTGGCAAATGAGAAATCTGATCCCAAGGAAAGATGCATCCTCCTCAGGGGATTTCCAAAGCACTATTTTACAGTCAAATCTATGGACATAACAACTCAAGAATAGAAACCCTAGTTTCTTGGTTCCGAGAGAGAATAAGTCGAAAATGAAGATTCTCAGATCTGAAATATGCTTCCACATATAGGTGCGCCCTCCTAGGGCAAGTTGTGAATGCTAAGGTCGAACCCAATTATTGGATAAAAGGGCTTGATATAGGAAGCCCTAATTCTTGACCTTGACAAAATTAGGTAAAAAATTGAAAGTTTACCAAACCCAAATTTGCCTCCATAGAAAGATGCACCCTCCTAGGGCAAGTTTCACAAGTGCTCTTTTCAAGTTGATCTATAGAGAAAAGGGTTCAAACTTGGATGCCTTAGTTTTCGACAATGGCATCTATTCAACATTGCTTTGATACAATGTTAGATTTTAAGAGAGCACTATAATTTCATTCTTATTTGGAATGGAAACAAAAATAAGATCATTGAAAAATAACCATGCATAGAAGCAAAGTGACACAGATTTATCCTAGGAAACCACAAGGGAGAAAACCCAACAACTTTCTTATGTAGAGATATCAGTTCAAGATGCAATATACACCCAGATACAAGAGTAATCACATAGACAAGCTCTAGACAAACCCTAGAACCAAAGAAGAAATTCTCCAAAAGATAGAAACCCCAAAATTAGCCTTCTTCTCTCTCTTGTGCACTTCCTTCTTCATGTGGAGTGAACTTGCTTGATGGTTCAAATGAGTGAGACATCACTCTTATTTATACTAGACTTGAGGCTGAACTTTTACACTGTGGGGCCGGCTTGCTAATCATCCCTGGGCTGACTTTTCTTTTTGTGTACAATAGTATTGTTTATTATTATCTTCTTTTGGGCTGACTTGTGTGAGGATACCTCACACAGCTACAATCACCAACAAAAGGTTCATAATCGAAGTTTACTTACCCAAACCAATAAACTAAGAAATGACAAGAAGTTGTTGCAGAGTAAGTTAGAGAAATCTACCAGCAAGGAATCCCTAATTGATAATGAAACAATGACCGATCTCGTTGAAATAAAGAAGTTGTCAAAGTTAAAAATCCAGAGATCAAAAAAAGGAACAAACACAAACCCAATCATATTATTCCCAGAAAAATCAAAATTCAAAGTGTCCAACAAACAATCACAAGAGATAAAATACATTATCATCATCCAAATCACAAGAGTCATTACGACCAATGACAAGGTCAAAAGGAACATAAACAATATTCTTTTTACAAATAGATGAGCTATGATTTCAAAAAAGAATGGAGACAATCAACAGACTGTGGAAACAGAAAATGAGAAGTTCCATCCAACCGATCGATCAACAAAAGGTCCCAATGAAGGTTAACTTGGGATGGATCACTTCACAATTGATGCAACATTTTCACTCAATGTTTTGAAGATCTTATCGTCTTGTGTCATCAACTATCACAGCCACAAGAGCAAAGGATCATGAGAAGACAGTACGAGTCAAACAAGCACGATAGGTTTTTGATATTAATAGGATATCTTGGGCTCTTGTTCCATTGAGATTTGTTTCCTCCTGAAGATGGACTCGGCTCTGCAGTCCGAAACGTATGTAGAGTACAAAAATCTTACATAGGATTCTCCATACAAATCTCCAATAAAGTCTTTCCATATACATATGCTTTCAGGACAGAGCATTTGTAAATGGCAAGGCAATGTAACATACATAATAAATAGCAATAAATAAATAATAATAACAATAAATAAGAATGATGATAATAAGAACATTAATAATAATAATAATTAATGGTTACTGAAATGACACATCCTATCTAAACGGCATGACCTATTGAAAGGACATGACTTACCATTTTGACCAGTTAATGCTATAAGTACACCATCACATGGCCATTGTATCGTCATCTCGTCATCTCATATTTTATACATTTATTATATACTTGTCTCTGGATTATAATATATAACCTGTTGTCCTACTTAATCTGAATATTCAGTTATTGAATTACTGTTCATATTCAGAAAACAAATATTGTTCATTCCATGGTGTTGGAGTTTAATGCTCTAATATGATACAATCTAATTAAATGTAATAAAGGCACATTATATAAGCGGATTTAATATTTAGACTTGAAGTTTGATGGGTGTAATTAAGGAAAGGCAGTTGGGTCATGCAACTACCTATGAGCCAAATAAAAGAGAATCAATGTCAGTGTACTTGATGTCTCCTCCATGAATGAAATGTTTGTTTGATATCTGTGTATAGCTCTCATATGGTGTATATTAATTTTCTTAACAAGATTTTCTATTGATACTTATTCATACATTAAGTTCTATTTCTAGTTTTTAAGGTATTTGTTTCATACACATCCAGGTATGATCTGCAATTTTTTAAACCATAATTATTTCTTTCTTCTGTAGGATTCTTGAGAGGAGGAGCCAACTATTGTCAGAAATACAAGAAGTCCGTAGGACAAGAGCCTTGCAGCGGGCAGCACGAAAGAGGCGTGGCAGTGGGCATGGTCGTGGCATTCCTATTGTAGCAGTTGTTGGATATACAAATGCTGTATGTAATTCATTCACATATTGCAATAGTTGTACCTTTAATTTCTTTGCATAAGGTGGGTGTTATCTACAATTTATTCATAGATCATTCTTTATTTTTGTTAGGACTGCTGATTTTTATTTTTATCTTGCATGCCTACGTATTCCATGCCATTGTTTTTGTTGGGTATTGTAAGTTGGGCAAGAGGTGGGGAGGAGCATTGCTTTGGGTAGAGAATAAAGGATGATACAATGTTAAATTAAACTTCCCTATGATGGGAAAAGATAGGATTGACTACCTAAATCGCACATTTGCCATTCGGAAATGATGTTCTGCATACAAAGGTGGAGAATTTCATCATAATACTTGTTGGTTATTGACACTGCAAACAACTGTACCAAAAGTGACTTAGTAAATATTGTCTAATGGAATGCATTTTTCATTATCACCCCTGTTTTTGACTAAATTCCATTTGCCTGTGGCTCAAGAATTCTTCAGGCCCATCTTCCCCCATGATTTTTGAGCTTTTGTTGCTTGGGCATCCTTGAGAGCTTTCTGCAATTATTTTGATGGTGTGAAATTCTTATTTATATATCAAGGCAGATAAAAGTAAACAATTTTATAGACAGAAATGCATAGGAGATGATTGTGGTTATTTGTTGATTCACTCCTTACATTAGGTTCATAATACAACACAGCTACCGATGCAATCATCGTGCCAGCTAACTGCAATGAAATCATGCTCGACTGGCTCACCAGGACTCCTTCTATGTGATCATTACCATCAATGGTATCTCTGTAAGTACAGTCTATAATGATTACAAAGTACAATAATAGACTGAGAGAGCAATCTTCCTTTAGCTCCTTAAGGGACTTCCTCAAGTCATTCTTCTATGTCCTTATAAAGAGGTTCTGAATAATCTTCTCTAATTTTTCAGTGGCCTCTTTCATATGCTGTTCCCGCAACTTAGATATTCATATGGTTCGGTGACCACCTTGGAAATCAGACAAAATAATTAGGTAATAATAAGGTATACCGTTTGCTGTATTTCATATCTTACAAATTGGTGTAAATCAATTTATCAGGTCTAAAAGATTCACTTGATGAAACAGACGAAGGAGACTGTTGGTAGAAAAAATAATAGGTAAACAATTCATGACTAATCAGTTTGAAGTAGAAAACAAAAGGAAGATTAGGCACCAGAAGATTGATAGAACTTTTATTATATACAAATGCAGTATGTAATGCTATCAAGAAAACGAGAGGATTGGTAACTAGAAATGGTCAGTACCTTTTGATATATTTGAGTATTAGTTTCTAGTAGTGTTAGTGTAGAATGACCATCTTAAATTTTAGTGTTTTCCTGTTCTAATGAAGCGCTGTTACATTGCCATCTGTTGTCCACTAATTCTGCACTTAGTGGATTGCCAGTGAGTCGCCAATTATTGAACATGATGCATGTTCGTTGCCAGAGTTCAGAAGTTCAGTTTGTTCCAGAGTTAGCCAGTTTTGGCTAGCCTTTTTTATTTTTTGTCGAAATGACCATTCCCCATGGGGTTGTGATAAAGTGTGCTAGTAGGGGGGTCTTGAGTGGCTCGGTTCCCTTAGACTTAACAATCAAGTAGGGTATTCCAAAGAGTCTTTTCCCTTGTCGATTATTTCTTTGCCTTTAGTCGAGTAATAATCGATGAGTTTTTCTCCTGCTACCTCCAAAGCTGGAATGCCCAAATTTGGCGGTTAGGCCTTGGGGGGTTATTAGAGTCCAACATTAAAATATGAACCTACTAGACACTATTGGTATGTTCTATGGTCATTTCTGGGGTCCCGGGATATGTTAAAACAATGTCCGAATTTTTTTTTACCGGACGTCCTTGGAATTTTTATTTTTGACTATTGAAAAATAATTAATTTTTTTTTAATTAAACCATTTTTCCTATGGTTTAATTGAAAATTTTCAAAATGCAATAATTAAGTGGTTTGGGCATGGATTTTGGCAAATAAAGACTTGTTTTCTAAGCCAAAACACTCATTTAACCCCTAGACTCACTTATCCTAAGTTTCGGGTGATTATTTTACACCTCATTGAATATTTTCTCAAAATCAATAAATGAGGAATATTTAATTAAAATAATCATTAAATTATTAAATGGAGATAAATAAAAAACTCTCCAAAATAAACCGAATTGAATAAAGTAAAGGGCTATTTAGCTCGACAAAAGGCATCTGGGAAGATTCCAATCACCACTGAACTGATTTGAGTCAGTATCAGAGTGCGATAGTCAACTGCTCCTTGGGATTTGCGACTCTCTCTCCTAACTTGGGCGAATTCCTTCTTGGGCATAGTTTTATTGGTTGTTGATGTTTCCAAGTTGAGTAGGGTGGGCGCCTTGCCTAGGTGGAGGCCACCTCACCCTAATCACATCTACCAGGCTTCAGTTCAACTCCAAATCAATGCAGTGAGCTTCAGTCAATTAGGGTTGCGCCCCCTTAATCTGTCCTTGATGCTTGCGCTAGGGTTTATGAGCCCTCTCTTCTCCCTTTTTGTATAAATAGGGGTCCTCTGCTCCATCTTTGAGGATGGAAGCAAGGAACCTCTGCTCTTGTAATGCTCTGTAATTGTTTATGAATAAAAGTGAAGACTTTGGAGGTCCATCTTGTGCAAGATCTATTTCATGGTGAATACTTGTGCTTCATGAGGTGATATTAGCTTAGTTTTATTTCTTCATATGCAAATTGTGGTATCATTTTCAGCTTAAGAAGGCTATATCTAGTCCATAGAGTAGGCATTTGAGGTTTTCAGGTTGCTTACTTGTGTTTAACTAACTAAGATTGGAAAGTAGCATGCTGTAGTCGATAATACTAGTGTTCTTTTCATCTTATTTATGTTATCACACTGGATTTGATCCCTGTTTGTTTGAGGTTTTATAGCTTTGTAGATCACCACAAGTGAAGGAAAACCGGGAGCTCGGTTGCTTCCTCTTTCTCTTCACTGCTCCTTGTTTAAGATCTAATGCTTCTTGTACCGCAGGAACTCTTCTTTCTTCACTACATTCAAGCTGGGGCTTGAGATCCTTCTTTCTTCAAAGCAAATCTTTCCTTCTCTCTTGGTTACTTTATTACTGCAAGTAAAATCAAATCTAAAGGGTTTATCATTCTTCTTTATTTGCATATGTTTAAATCTAAAATATCACAAGTTTTATCTCTAAATATTAGATCTAAATCACTAGAATCTAAATTTTCCCATTTTTTACAAGTATTGAAGTAGTGTATTTTGTATGTATTTTTTAAGCATTAACCCACTAATTTGGCATTAAAGCTTGCTGGTTTTTAGCAGGTCTAAGGAAAAAGAGAGAGAGATGCTACGCAATTTTTGAGCATTAAGCCATCCGGAGCACCCATACTCAATCCTACCTCCCCCCTCTTCTTTCCCCTTCTGTTTTGGCAATTTTTTGGGCCCTTTTGACCCCTTTTTCAAGGATCAAAATGAACTCTTTCCTTTTAAGCATTGTAACAAGTTAATAAAGAGCAAGTGGGATAAAGGCTCCCACACCCCACTTCCCCCATTTGGGGGAAGCCCGTGTTGTCCCTTTTTTCTTGCTTATTTGCATGCATAGTAATGGTTTAGAGTAGATTAGTCTCTTTTGCTTTCATAAAAAAAAACTCTTTTAGTATAGTTTCATTTCAGTCTTACTGCTTTTATTTAATTGCTAAAAAAGAAAAGAAGGAACCCAAAGCCTCTTGAATCTCACTGAGAAGTGGATCAAGAGCACTCTCTATCGAAGAGGATTTATTGCATCTTTTTAGCTTAGATTTACTGCTTTTGTTTATTATATTGTTAAGTAAAAAATGAACAAAAATCTCTTGAATCTCACCGAAAGGTGGATCAAGAGTGCTCTTTGTTGGAGAGTTTATTGCCTAGTTTAGTTCTTTTACTTTTTCAGCATCTTTTTGTTTCTTTTGTTCATAAATCTCTTGAATCTCGCCATAAAGAAGATCAAGAGTGCTCTCTGTCGGAGGGTTGTTACAATGGCTCTATTTCACCAGTAATAAAATCGGAATAAACCAATTTACTAAGCTGTGTATGTTCTACCCGGTTGGGATACCTGGAAGCAATGTAGATTATTTAAATCCTCACATCCTAATCAAAGTCGCACATATAAAATTTACCAACTTCCCCCAGGAGAAAATCCAACGCCTCGATTTAAGCCGTTGCGATGGAAAATTAGCCAAAGGAAGCAGGAACAACTGGTCAGTGACCTCGAGGTGCCAGTTAGGCTATACCCTTGTGATGTAGTGTTGAACATAACCTCAGAGACTCCGGACCAGCCTACGTATTCCTTGCGGGTAGCCATATCGGTTGAGGGTTTTGGACATATCTCCCATACCGAAAGGTATATCTTGGAGATCCCCCTCCCATTTAATAATCAAACTCATCTTTAATTTTTACATTAAAATTTACCAAGAAGCACTTGCAAAACATTCTCAAGCACTCCATTTGGCATTGGTCCTTTTTTAATTTTGCTTATTATCTGTCTAAAGCATTGATATTTATCTGTCTTCCATGTCATAAATGCTTCACTTTTAATCTGTAATTATCAAGTGATTGGTTATCTTTAATTCTATTTGCAACCATTTACTAGTTATTTTATTGTAAGTTTCTTTATAAAAAAACTCCTAAAAAACAACCATCCTCATCACGCATCTAAAATAAACTTTAAAAACTTTTGAGCCTTAGAAACTCTCTGTAGGGACTACCCCCCTTGGCTTCGTTAGGAGTTTGCCTAAACGGAGGAGTCGGGATCAGGTGGCGGCACCTGACCCTTTGCTTGCCTCCAAGGCCCCACCTCTCCCTTCTGCGGGGAGACAGCCATTCGAAAGATTTCTGGCTGACGGTGTGCACATCGGCGGGCAACACCATCTTGGGTAATTATTGATTTTGATGATGAGGCCCTATAGAAATTGAAGGATTGATGAAATTATGCGTGGTTGGGAAGTTTTCTCATCAGTCAAATATGGGATGAGTGCAATGCAATATGTAAAAGTGTTTTCTGATATCGATGGAAAACCATTGCTTTATTTTGCTACTGAGATTAGGTTTTCTTCAATTAGTTTATATTATTTTTCTGTTCATGAACCCACAGGTTTTGGTCATATTGTGATAATATTTTTCTACACTTTTTTGTGTCCTCGAGTGATTTTTCAGATTCAATCACTGTAATTTCTGAAAAGAACAAATGCACTTCACAATATGTCATCAGTCCTATTGAATATTTTGGGTAACATCTGGGCATTGATATCCTGTTGTTTGTTTATAGAGAGCAGAGTCCTGCTACAGGGATATGTTTTTCAGTTGCTTGTCATAGGCTTGTGGAATTGTCACTCATAATATTTTTTGGTTTGTATTTGCAAGACATTACTTATGAGGTATTTGACTCTTGTTGCTGATATTTCAGGGGAAATCATCACTGGTGGCAGCTCTTTCACAAAGTGATCTTTACATTGACGATAAGTATGTTATTTAGGGTGATATGTATTAGGGTTTGTATTGTTCATTGTTTTTACATCCAATACCTCTAGCTTGCTTTACCAAATTATTAACTTATTAGGAATCTAGACCCTATGAAGTTTCTGTGTTGAGATATTGATTCTGAACTTGCCAACTTTGGTTAAATCTCTTCTGCATACTATATTAATGCAGACTTTTTGCAACATTGGACCCACGCCTGCGAAATATATTTCTTCCTTCTGGGTAAATCCTACTTGAAATCCATGTTTTATATTTTTTCTTTTCACATTTTGTTCACTTTTTTTGAAAATTGGCTGTTCATAAGAGTTGACTATTTGTGGTGCATGGTAAGTTTATTATTTTACAAGAAAATAAAGGACTGTAACGACTGGCTTACTTGCTGTGAGTGTTCTCAAATATGTGTAGGCATAAAGCACTTCTAAGTGATACGGTTGGCTTTATATCTGATCTACCAATCCAGGTAAAGGCATCATATGACTTTACTCACTTTTGTGAGACTGCTGCACATGTTATCTGGTTTGTTAGTATTCTGTCATCATTGTCAATTGATGACCTTACCATTTTTTCTTTTTTTAATCTTGTCCAGTTGGTAGAAGCATTTCATGCAACTTTAGAAGAAGTTACAGAAGCAGATCTTCTTATGGTAAGATAAAGCTTTTACACGATTACATTTAGTATGCAATGAGAAAAACTGCCTCAAACTATTTCTTGTGTTTCTTGCATCTAAAATAAGTCAGCAACATAGACATTTTTAAACCTTTCAGGCCTGTCTAACGGTCGTGTGATTGGCTGCTGTTCTTTTCCAATGGGTGTTTGGAACTTAGGATTCCATGCTACTTGAGATCTCCACTAAAAGACAGGCC
Source organism: Pseudotsuga menziesii (assembly GCA_001517045.1). Taxonomy (NCBI): domain Eukaryota; kingdom Viridiplantae; phylum Streptophyta; class Pinopsida; order Pinales; family Pinaceae; genus Pseudotsuga; species Pseudotsuga menziesii. The sequence continues at coordinate 270,429 of LPNX010933082.1, forward strand.
CACTTTGGTTTAAACTATTTTGTTATTATTTTAAAGAAATACACTCAGGAGCATAAATAGGACCAAAGAAATTTGTTTTTACCCGACTTTAATTCATTCAGAGACTCCACAATGAATGTGGTTATTCCATTTTGTGCCTGATCTATGCCTCAGTGGATATGATTGGGCGGGTCACAAATCATGACTGTATGGTTTCTCTTCGAAATATCTAGGGCTTGGAGAGATCATGAAACTGATTGCAAATGGAACTTTAAAAAAAAATCTCAGTTGTATAGTGGACTAGCAATGTTGTAATCTTTTGTGATATGTTGCTTTCTTTCTTCTAGGTCTCCAGAGACCAAAATAAGAAAGTATGTGAGTTTTTTAGAGTGCATGCATATACAAGTAGATGATAAGGGCTAGCGTGAAATAAGCTGCCCACATACATGCTTACGTACCATACTCTCCGACATGAATCATCTCACGTTCATATTTTTAACACCCTCAGGAAGTAATGGTGATTTAAGCTCTACCTTTATCATTTAAAATTTTTTTGGTCATTTATTACTAATTACTACCAACATTTTATAATTAAACCTTCAACATCAATAGTGGTCACATGTTACAAAATATTAACACATGGTTATACATTGGCATAATAGTGGAGCTCATGGGTTGTTCCTCCAACAATGCCCTTAAAACGAGAGCTTCAAAAAAATGATTAAGTTCTCATTATGAATTACTTGCACCACCCCTTTAACTCTGAAACCAAAAACTTGGATTTGACCACAACTACCCTATTCCTATAGTCTCTAGAACTCACCATTGTTTTCACTCTATTAGATTGCCATCACTCATACTTGAAAGTAGATAAATATAAGATCAGATAATTTTATTAATGTCTAATGAATGACCATAAAAGTAGGTCAATGGTAAGTACAATAGTGTAGATACAAGGCAAGAGGGACAAAATGGCTTCTAAAGAAAGTAAGATGCAGAAAGTAAACCATTGATTTAAACTAAGATAAGATATGGACATTATACTGATAGTGGAAATCCGATCTAGGAGGGAAATATACAAGGAGAAATGAACCAAGATTGGGGATACAAATGTTGATTTTTGTACCTAGGATAGTGTTCTCAAATTGATTTTTGCTTAAGTCATTAAATAGAGAAAATTAAAGAGACCCTTGCAATTAATAACTTGAGATGAGTTTTAATTTTCACTTTAGAGAGTAAAGTGACTTATTGATAAATTTAAGTGAGGTAAGTTAAATTAATTTTGGAGAGAATTAAAAGTGCATTTAATTTCATCCATCCATCTGATTCATTTTGGCCCTTGGATTTGATGACTATTCTGCTTCCTCATTTACACACCAAGGGAAAGGAAAGGCATTTGAGTCTCATTCTGTTTTCATGGAGTTGGAGAGCAGAGAAAGAGAAAAAAATTGATTGTAAAATTTTGACTGTTTTCATGAGAGTTGGCAGAAATTTTGATTGTAAAATTTCTGAATTCAGTCAATTTTGCAGAGCACTGTGGTTGAGATAAGTTTATCTCTGTTTTTGTGTTTTTGTTGTACTTTGATTTTATTGCAGAAAAAATTGTGGCTTCCCAGGCAACTGACTGCTATCCAGGGCCTCTGCCTTGTCCAAACTTTACCTATGGTGGCTGTGGCCATTCTCCTTGGCGGCTACTTTTTCTCTTGCGACTGTTGTCTCCTTTTGGCGGCTACTTTACGGCTGGTGGCTGTCTGCCAGTAGTTGACACTCCATGCAGCTCAGTCCGGTGGCCTTTGTCTAGGTCCTGCAAGCTTCCACGCAGACCCTCGACCAACAGAATGCCCAATGCTATCATGGCTATTTCCACAAGCTCGCCATAGAACTCAATCGATGGCTTCCTTGCTATGCGCGGTCACTCCCAAATCTCGATCCACACTTACATTGGACTGTAGACGAATCGAAATCTCCTTCCGGTACCCTACACCACCTCGTCTGTTGCAGTTCTCCTCATACGTGCCCAATAGTGGCTGATCAACACTTGGATTCCACACACAACACCCTTCGCACGAGCCTCTGCTACATCTGATTCAGCTATGACTCCACACAACTGTTGGCTCTCCTCTGCACAAACCTTTAACCAATTAGTCGTGTCACCTTCTGTAGTGTTGTTTAGTCCCCCAGGTTACTATTTCTCGTCATCTCCTGCTGGCAGAAGCCCGTGTCCATAGCTCGCATTGCCGCCTTCTAGCTCCTGGGCATATGTTCTTTCCTGATGATCGGTGGCAGCCACTTCAACTCGGCACACATATTCTTTTGTCCAGTCCGCTACTGACTACCGTTGCTTGTCGGCTCTCCCGCTGCTACCCTCGTGTGCACGGACCCCTTCTTTGCCACGTGTCTACAGACTCCACGATTAACAACGAATCTTCCTTCACTCGTAGCTCGTTACTCCACAGCCCTTGGATTCGTGCCACTTGCTAGCCTCGATCCACCCTGCTTGCGGTGGATACCAATTCTAGAAGCCCGCTGTTGCCCATCTACCGATGCCTAGGTCACTACGTGCCCTAACCACCAGCTCATACTCGCCGAGTATGACGAGTCTTGCCGAGTGACAAGACAGCAGGGTACTCGTAGCTTACTTGTCAGTGAAACTCGACACTCGCTAATACTCGCCGGAAATCGCCAAACTCGTTGAAACTCGTCAAACTTGCGAGTCTGTGGTTTTCCAAAAAAAAGGTTTCCGCTAACTAAAATGACGTGTAGTTGACCTGTGATTTTCTTTGGAGGGAACCCTAAAAGGAGAAAGCTTTCGAAGCCGGCGTGGAGCTCTTCGTGTCATTGTTAACAACTTAGTCCCTGAACTCTTCGCCGTTACCTCTTCACAGCTCGAGCTCTTCCCTGCCATCGACTGGAGTCTGGACGGGAGACTATTGTTCAGCGCACGGGGGTCTCGACGAGAGTCTGGAGTGTGGAAGGGAGTCACGTTTCAAATTTCCAGTCGCGGTTCAGCAGCACACGGTTCAGGTTAGTTTTTTGTTTTAATTTTATTAATAAAATATTATTTTAACTTACGAGTTAGGAACTTAAAATTTAAGTTACATTATAATAATAAATTAAAATTTAACTTACATTATACAGTTGCTTGTATTGTGTGTAGTCATCAAGTAAAACTCACAATGCACAATGTAAGTTCACTAGGTTGGAGGTATACTTCTGCAAAATTGAGCATCATTGCGAGGGGTGGTTTCCATACGCCTTACGAATCTCACAACATAAATAAATAATGTAATATAATATAAGTTAAATTTTAATTTATTATTATAATGAAATATTAAAATTATTATTACAATGTAATATTAAAATTTAAAATTTTTTATTATGTTTCTAATGTTATTTTAAAAAAAATTTAATTTAATTTTTAAAATGTTGTTTTATAAATTTATATTACAAGTTTCGGGCCAAAACAAAAATTTTATAACATAATTAAATTTAAAATTAAAACAAAATTAAATCATATGAATTTAAAAGTTAAAACAAAATTAAATGTAAAAGAAAATTGAATTATTTTGGGANTTACTTTTGTTTTATATTTATTTTTGGTTTAAATTAATTTCATTTTGTTTTAATTTTAAATTTAATTTTGTTATAACTTTTTTGTCTTGGCCCCTGTGGAGGCTTCCATCACAACCCACAGGCCTACAGGCTGCCCCCCGTGGCTGCCTAGAGGCCTGTAGGATGTGATGGAAACCTCCTTAGACTGCCGAAAATAACTTAAATTTAATTAAAAAATATCAGTTCATTTTAATTTATTATTTTTCCATTATCAGATCCATGGCACCTAAGGGAAGACCTAGAAGGCCTCTTGACAAAGCATGGGAACATTGTGTCCGAGTGGTCCCAAGGCAAGACAATCAAGTAAAGTGTAATTACTGTCCAACAACAGTGTATGGGGGCATAAACAGGTTAAAACACCACCTAGCTCGTGTTGTGTGCAAAGATGTCGTAGTTTGTGATGGCTGCCCTGAAGAAGTCACAACGGAAATGCATGCTGCTTTGGAAAGTATTAAAGAACAAAATACCAAAAGATTTAGGCTTAGGTTTGAAACTGCAGGGATCGGTAGATCTCCAATGGGACCTTCATGTAGTTGCTCATCAGGTGTTGCATCAAGTCCAACCACCACCTCTCCTTTCTTCCTTCCTCGTACCTCCCCAGGATCTCAACCAACCTTGGACAAATTTAATGAAAGGAAAAGGAAGGAGGCAGATATGACAGTGAGGAGGTTTTAATACCCTAACAGCCTCTCATTCAACCTTGCAAGGTCTTCTTTTTATCGGCCCATGATAGATGCTATTGCAGGCGCTGGCCCTGCATACAAAGTCCCTTCTTATAGTGCACTTAAGGGGAAAGATCTAGATGAGGAGTTGTAGTGTATCAAGGAACAACTGGAGAGCATTAAAAGCTCATGGAAGTTTACAGGTTGCACAATCTTGTCTGATGGGTGGACAGATCAGAGGAATATAGCAATCATAAATTTTCTTGTGGCTTGCCCTAAAGGAACCATGTTCTTGAAATCCGTTGATGCATCTTCACATGTGAAAAGATGCAAATCTGATATTTACATTGTTAGCAGAGGTTGTGGAAGAAGTGGGGGTCAAACATGTTGTCCAAGTAATCATGAACAACGCTGCAAATTACGTGGCAGAAGGTAAATTGCTTTGTGCAAAATACCCTACTATTTTTTGGACCCTTTGTGCTGCCCATTGTATAGATTTGATGTTGGAGGACATTGGAAAGTTGGCATGGATGCAAGATGTTGTTCATGAGTGTAAACAAATAACCAAATACATTTATAACCATGCTTGGGTGTTGAGCCTTATGAGAGAGTACACAGAAGGTGAGCTCAGTCGCCCTATTGTCACTCGGTTTGCAACAAACTTTCTCTCCCTCCAAAGCCTTCTTAATGAGTACCAAGCATTGAGACGGATGGTTAGTAGCAGGGAATGGATACATTATAAAGATAGCACAAAACCAGAGGCAATGGCTATGAGTTTGTTTGTCCGTAGATATAGTTTATGGGATGAAGTCACTGAGATTGCCAGCATGACAGAGCCACTTGTGAAAGTGTTGAGGATCATGGATGGTGACAAACCACCAATGGGATATGTTTATGAGGGGATGGACAAGGCCAAAGATGTCATCAAGGCCTTCTATAAGGGGGATGAATCTAAACATCTCCCTATATGGGATATTATTGATTCCAGGTGGGACATGCAACTACATTCACCATTACATGTAGTAGGGGCATATCTCAATCCGAGCATATTCTATAACGATGGGTCTAAAATTCAAAAAGATCCTGAGGTGATGAGAAGTATGATGCTATGTAACCAAGTCAAGAGATTCAAGACCAAATCAATATGCACAGAGATATGTACAAGGAATCATCTGGCATGTTTGGATTTAGCTCAACACGACGTCTCAGGGAGAAGAAAGTGCCATGTAAAATTCAATTTGTAAATCGTTCAATTTGATTTTGCAATTTTTTTTTTCAAGTTTGACATTGCAAAATTTGTAATTTTTGTTTGTTTGCTTTTTTATAACAGCATTGGTGGTTAGATAGTGGCACCAAGGCACCACAACTACAGGAATTCACCATCAGAAACCTGAGTCAGCCTTGCAGTGCTTTAGGTTATGAGCGCAATTGGTCAGTATTCAAGCACATCCACACCAAAAAGCGCAACAGGTTGGAGCATGAGAGGTTGGAGAAGTTGGTCTACATATACTACAACCTTCGGATGCTCACAAAACAGTTGCGGAGAAAGGATTTGGGTCCATTTTTATTGGATCAGATTGATCTAGTGTCTGATTGGGTAGTGGAGGATGAAGCTCCTGCTGATTTGAGGCGAGGGTCCCTCTGGTGTACCATTTTCCGAAATGGAAACACCAAACACACCTGCATCACAGTTGATTTTTCAGTCTAGTGATGTTGGCACTAGCTCTAGTAGGGCCTATACTAGGCGTTCTACTACTCGTAGTCATGCATGAGACTCGAGTTTGGACTTGGAGACACCATCTTTTTTTATTTTCAGCTAGTTATGTTTTGAGTTATGTATTTGAACTTTGAACTTGCTACTACTTTGGAATGTGTTCAAGGAATCATCTTTCAGTTCACTATTTTGCATACAAATATGGATTGTCAAATGTTGTGTTATCATTTTTTATGAGATGATTTAATGAATTTCTGCATAAAATTGTTTTTATCAATGTTGCATGACTCGGACTCGGCAAAGACTCGGCTGGCATGTGACTTGTAGACTCGGGAAGACTCGGCAAAGACTTGGCAAAGAGGAAAAAAAATAAAATATAGTAAATTTTAAGCAAAAAAAAAATCAAACAATAAACATATTCACACCACACCAATTAATTTTTATATTAATAGTAGATACTAGATACCATAATTTTTATATTAATAGTAGATACTAGATACCATAATTTTTATATTAATAGTAGATACCACTTTATTTGTGGGAGCACCATATAGGCTATGGTATATTAAAACATATTTAATTTTATCAAAGCCAACATAAAATTAATTGTTTATATAAAAACTTATATTATAAAAACATTTTCAAAACTCTGAATTTTGAAAAAGATTTCTCTCATTAGGTAGGAAATTATAAGTTCACGAGAGGCCTAGAATTCCATTGAAGCGCATTGGCCATCCATATCAATGGTTGAGGATTTCTAAATTCTCACGGTTTGTTTCCGTTGGGGGTCATAAAGTTTGGAAATGTCATGAATGAGAATCACCCCAATCATCCAGATTGACGGCTTAATGAAATTTGTTTCCGTTGCTAATTATAAAGTTTCGAAATGCTGTGATGGTTGAGAATCATCTCGCCCATACAAATTGACATGAAGATCACTCACGGAAAATAAGTCCGCCAGAACTGAAGTCCGTTGTCAATTCCGCGAGGGTTTCTTTTGAGCATCTAGCCGGTTTCAGGCGAGTCCGACTGAGTCTCCGTCGAGTACATGCGAGCCTTGGCGAGTAAACGAGTCTGTGTCGAGGTGTCGAGTCTACTGCCGAGTATGAAACGATTACTCGTTTTGAGGTTTGACTCGGGTAGACTCGCGAGTACCCGCGAGTCTTAGCCGAGTCGTGCTTCACTGGTTTTTATAACTTATATGGATTAGAAATGTCATTATGTATGTTTTTTGTGCACAAAAATTACAATATTTTTATTTATTTTTCATATTTCCCGAGTCTTTGCCGAGTCCCAATCCAGCTGAGTATTTGCCGAGTCCGAGTCTGACTACACTGGCAACCACATCTTAGAGGCCACCAAAACACTGATTTATCACGTTTGCCAAGCCAGTAGACTATTGAATCTGTACGCCGTACAACCCGTACTGTGGCTGTACGGTACGAAATATAATTTTTTATTTTATTTCACGATCTTGTGCGAGGGTTTCTCTGTCCCGGCCATAGTTCCCTGCAATGTATTTTGCTTGTCTTCCTCACTTCCTCCATGGGCTGCCTGCTGGTCACCTACAACCTCCCCAACAGCTCCATGACCCTTCTTGTTGTGCGCTAGACCTCCCCAACCTGCATCACAAATCCCACGACCTCCATTATTGAGCCCTCAGATACCATGTGAAGATTTCAACGCTTAAACTGATCTGGATTAACAGTCTTCAGTTTAATTAATCAATTTCAGATTTTAACTAGCAAATATAACTATTGCAGATTTGAAACATTAATGATTAAACAACTATAATACACTGTCTAAGCAACAATTACAGAGAAAACCTCAACAAAAGAGATACCCTAGAAACCCCATTGGGGAAAACCACCCAACAGTTGTCTTTTATTGTAGATTTGTTATTCAGCACTTACAATGACAAAATTCTGAATATGACTCACCGATTATTGATATCAGTTATTGATGTCAGCCATTATTGCAGTGTCATTCTTTATTTTACTTTTGTAACTGCGAGTGTTGGCCTTTTTTGTTCGTCTCCATGTTTCTGTTGTTTTAAACTGCCATTTTCCTCTTTTTCTATTGTGATTGTAGAGAATCCAGATTCTTTCAGCTTTTGCCTTATAAAGTATGGAATCATGTGGCAAAGTTCAAGCTGATAGCATACCAATAACGATGTTTCAAAACGAGTAACTTAATGATTTATAATTTGCAAATGTTTGTGGTAGCATGTTATAGACAGTAGTGCACAAAATGCAGAAGAGCAGCGACATTCTGTTTTGGCAGTCTTGGAACAGATAGGTGTTTCCTCTGAGAAAATTGAAAATATGATTGAAGTTTGGAATAAGGTATTCATTCTTTCATCTCTACTGTACCCCTGATAATTTGATTTGTGTCACAAGGAAAGCATTTCAATATGATATTGTTTTCACTGTAAATCTACAACTTTGTGATATTACTATCTGAATTTTTGTTTGATTTCAGGTGGATATTCTACGGTGCAACCCAGAGAAGGTTTTCCCCATCGAATCCCCTGAATGTGAAAGGCAAGAGCCATGCTTCAATAAAATTTCTTTGAAGAGTTCTCGTGAAGAACTTTTATTGAAGGATGGAGATGCAGGTGAAGAATTCTGCAATGGAGCTAGAATAAGCAAGGTAGAAATTGAAGACATGGCAACTGGTGATATTTCTATTGAAAACAGAAACATTAATTCGTCTTCCAATAACATTGCATGTGTGAAAACATCTGCTACTATGGGCATTGGTTTACAAGAGTTACTTCACCTTTTAGATGAAAAGCTAAAACCTGCAATTGGCTCTGAAAATAAATATTTTGTGAAGTGGAGACCCTCCTAATTCCATTCACATGTGATGGTCATGGATGGGGATATATATATATATATGGTTGGTAGTGAAATTTCATTATTTCAATGGTTGTTTCTCAACTATTGTTGCCAAGGTTTACAACCGATATTCATCACATTTATGCCAGAGCTGCTTATAGCTGTCGGACACGCTTGGAGTTCCAAGGTAGCTTTTAATTCATTTAGAATATAGGTTCGGTTAGTAACTTGAAAGAGTGATAATTACTTTAGTTGCGCACATGATATGGATTTGATGATTGTCCAGAGAATATCTGATGAATAAGGTGGAAGCCTTTTGTATATTGTGCCCCAAAATTGAAGAAAGTCTTTTATCTTTGCATTCCACTCTATTTTTTTAACTTGTGGGCAAGTTCTACACTGAATTGTCTGCAAAGGAAACTGCCAAATGAGTTTCTAGCCTAGTACATAAAATCCCACATATTATATGCTAGTGCACATTGATGAAATTTTCTATTAGAGGATTGTCAATAGTAATAAGGACATAACTTTTAAGGGCTAGGTTTAAAATCTAAGTTCAGGTATTTCAACTATAAGCTAATATTAATGACCTTATTAGGCATGGCCTTGTCCAGTTAAGTCCTTTTCATTTTGGCTCCCATTTTCCACTTTGCTTCATTATTCTCGAACTTTATCTTGCTCCGTGGATGTGATCCCTTTCTTTGCCGATGATTGTTCACTGATTGCACTTGATTGCTTTTGCATTCCAACTCACGCATACTATGACTCCTATTCAGCTCTCCCTATGTAAGCATTTGAATTTTCATCACTTCATCTTGACAGTGTTACTCAATATCAAAATTTCAGTTAGTAACTTGAAAGATCGATAATTTATTTAGTTGCGCACAAGATACAGATTTGATTATTCTACAGAGAATATCTGATGAATCAGGTGGGAAGCCTTGTGTATATTGTGCCCCAAAATTGAAGAAAGTCTTTTCTCTTTGCATTCCAATCTATTTTTATCCTTGTGGGCAAGTTCTACACTGAATTCTGAATAGTAATAAGGATGTACATTTCAAGGGCTAGGTTTAAAATCTAAGTTCAGGTATTTCAACAATAAGCAAAAGTTAATGACCTTATTAGGCATGGCCTTGTCCAGTTAAGTTCTTTTCATTTTGGCTCTCATTTTCCAATTTGCTTCATTATTCTCAAACTTTATCTCGCTCCGTGGATCTGATCCCTTTCTTTGCCGATGGTTGTTCACTGATTGCACTTGATTCCTTTCGCATTTCAACTCACGCATACTCTGACTCCTAGTCAGCTGGCCGTATGTACGCATTTGAATTTTTATCACTTCATCTTGACAGTGTTACTCACTATCACAATTTTATTTAGTAAAAGTGCATTAAAGTTTACTCTATGGTGCATTACTCCTTTTTCTTATATTAATTTGGCAGATTTCTTTAGGTGTTGTTGGAGTCTTTCATATATCTCCCATTTCAGCATTATAATATTATGTATCTCATTCTCTATTCTCTTATAGTACTACCAATGTTACCAGACTCAGAATTGGCAAAAAATTGGCAATGCAAAAAACTAAGAGTTTGAATTGGATTGGGAAAAATTCAGCAAATACAAAAAATTAAAGATATAGACAATAGTTTGAATTAAAAGAAACATTTTTCATTGATATTCAATAAAGCCATGTCCATACAGTGCAAAATATCAATAGATATCCAAAATTCCATAGATGAATGGGTATCTCACACTCAATATGAGTCCAAACTCCAAATTCCAGACAGAGAGCTTGAAGCATCTATTTATTAAAGTTAACAAAATAGTAAATGCTGAAGTCTGATACTACATAGTAAAAAAACTAAGAAGCAAATTCTCCTTCTCCAATCCAATGCCTTAAGTTGTTTGACTCTCAAGATTCTTCAACTCCTCAAGGCAAAAAAGAGGAGCCTCCTCTAATCGAAGCCAATCAGGTGTAGGCTCAGGCTCTAGTTTTTCGAAGTTCAAGTCAGTAGTAGAATGTTCTAAACCTATCATCATCATGGTACATTGAAATGTGAATTAAACTTTGAATTCTAAATCAAACCTTCAAATTCAAATGATTCCCAAGTTGAACAATATTGGTGGATGGCCTTAGATATATGATTATTCCTCCTGTAGCACTGTTGGTCACTGTCCCTCATTTGGCAGAGGAGGAACTAGCTGAAACAGACTACAAAAAATGAAGTAACTAGAAAACCTGGATTTTATAGGCAAAATAAGCCCACAGTGAGTCGAATTGTGAATCAAACTTGCCAATCCGAGTCCAACTCACTGAACTTGATTTTTGCTCAGGAAGATTCGGATCGGATCATTTGAGGGCCGATCCAATCCAAAATAACGATTTGCCGACTTAGATCACATTTGTTGTTACACTGGTTACTACAGCTACAGGGTGCTAATAAGCGAGTCTATTGGCTGATATGGTATTTCTATACTTGAGTGTGCAAATCCACATTCTAGGCGATGGAATTGTTCTAGATTTTAGGTTTTCGTAGTTAATAACATATTGTGCAAGTGATTTTGGGTTAACTCTCTATAAATTTTACAATCCAACACGTTTTCGGTGAGCTCCTCACCTATAACGAATGAATGATGATTTTAATTACGTCTAGAGGCTAAACAGCTGAAGGGACCAAGAGAACAACAACCCTTAACTCATATTTATAACTAATCTAATCTTCAATATCTGATCTTCTGCTATGGATCTTGGCTATGGATCTTGACTATGGATCTTAACTAGAAGGCTAAAAATCTAAGCTAACAATCTGGTTGATCTTATCTTCCTTAAATAGTCAATGAATGAACACAATATGTACACGTAAACATTAAATAAATAAAGAAATTATGTTGAATGACCTCATGCCTTTCCAAGTAATATACATACACTTTTCAATATCTAATCTTCTGCTATGGATCTTAACTAGAAGCTTAAAAATCTAAGCTAGCAACTTATCTTCCTTAAATAGACAATGAATGAACGTAATATGTACACGTAAACATTAAATAAATAAAGAAATTATGTTGAATGACCTCTTTGATTGATGCCTTTCCACGTAATATACACTATTGCGTTATAGCCCCTTTGATTGGCCACTAGTTTGTCTTGCCGCCCTAAGCCTGGTGCCAGACTTTTGTTATTCGTCAATGGTCGCATGCATGACTTCTTTTACAGTGACAGACACGACTTTAATCTGATAATTTGATTTTCTACCCTGCGAATTTCCTCAGACTTTTTCCAAACAATTTAATAAGTCTGCTAGACTCTTCAACATAATTTGATTTTTTATTTTTGTTTTTAAAAGTAATTTCAGAAAATTGACCGACGGTTGTTTTGGGTCAAAAATTGGGTTTTAAGAACTTATGAAAAATGAATGATTGTGGCCAGGGACCAGAATCAGAAACAAAGCATGTTGCAACAGTGTGGAGGAGTTATCAATTAAGGAAACAAATGACAACTTATTTGACACTAATTACATAAACAAAATCATAAAAATAATAAATTATTTTAATATATGAACAGGGAAGTCATATGCACAAGAACACAAGGGAGGGGGTAATGGGAGAATGAAACACACGTGGAAAATAGAAATATATCTTGAGTAATGGGAAGAATGAAACAGACCTGGAAAATAGAAATATACCTTGAAAAAGAAACCAAAGAGACGTGAAGAGCAAGAATTGGAAAGAAAAAAAAACAGTGAACAGCAAGAAATAAGAAATATTTTCCAATAAAAAAGAGTAGATTTGTTTTTCATTTATTTTATTACATTGTTGCTGAGACCATTCATAATTAAGTTAACCATGGCTATAAAAAAACAGTAAACAGCAAGAAATAAGAAATAGTTTCCAATAAAGAAAAATGGATTTGTTTTTCATTTATTTTATTACATTGTTGCTTAGACCATTCATAATTAAGTTAATCATGGCTATAGCATTTTAAAAGACTCTAAAAGGCGTTTGTATTTAATTTAACAAAATAAAATTAAAATTACAATATATATATGTGTGTGTGGGGGGCGGGCGGGGGGAAGTGGGGGGCATGAGTGGGCCTAATGGTTAAGAGCATGTGTTTCTTCTTAGGAGTTCACAGGTTCAAATCCATAGCAGTTAAATCTTTAAAATTGGTTTAACTGGACTTTTAAATGACTTGCTGAACATTGTGGACAAATTAAAATATTATCAAAATAAATACATCTTGAAAGGATTATAATAATTGTGTTTGTTTTAATTAACCAATACCATTAACTTCATAATGGTAGTAGCACAATTATTCAATATCAACTTACCTTGTATGTGATATATTGGTCTAAATTACATTAAGTTGAAATTGTTTTAATTAAAATGTGTGTTCTAATCAATCACATTCAATTAATGTTTAAATCATTTTATTCCTTGATTTTTTTAATGATTTCTATGGCGGTTGTTTGATTTGTTGTTGGTATTTTTGTGGCCTTCGTGGTTGTGTAAAATGTTTTGGTTGTGTTTGGTCAAAGCTTACTTTTGAGTATGTTGTTTTGGTCAACAAACATTATTGTTTTGATTGTGTTTGGTCAAAGCTTGCTTACGAGTATGTTGTTTTGGTCAGCAAACATTATTATTGTGTCTTTCATCTTTGCAATAGATGATAAAAAAGTAGGCACCTTGGTTAAGAGGAGATAAAGAGATGAAGAATTAAACTCTTGTTGAAGGAAGACTTGTTTTATTGGGAAATATCATGGATAAATTATGTTTTCTAGTCTTTTTCTTCCTCTTATAAAGTGTCATTTATACATTTATAGGTTGCATCATCTCCCTGTGAATTTGAAGTTGGACTCTTAAAAGGCTTGTTTAAGGGTTACTAAAACAAACATTGGTCTAATAATCAAAGCACTTTGAAAAACAAGTCAATTAGTTATGGAAAAAGCTATATTAATTTATTAGATGAAAATGAAATAATTTTAATTTTAAGGCTTCACTATAAACATGTGAGTAATTTCATGTTGTTACATGGCATGTACTAATAAAACCTTTGATGAAAGGGGTAGCTAGTTCTTGAATATGGTCCTATGATCTTCAAGAGACCAAGCAATAATTGAGGAAGAGAAACCATAACACACCAAGAGCAAGTAGTCTCCTAAGAAAGTTGGTATCCATGTTACAAAATCTTGTTTACGGATGTAGTTTCAATTTATTCAATGCTTATGGCATGATAATTCTTGGTCGTTAAACTGAATAGCGTGAGTTTGCACTAGAATGTCTAGTTGGGATTCTTGGATTTTTATTGGCAATGGACTGACTCCTAGTTAAATTTAGGAGCTTCTCATTTAGGAATTGATGACATTGGAATTTGATATGGTTATGGAAACAGTTTGTCTTGAGGATCTAGATGAAAGATGTTGGGGAAATTATGATATGCAAAGTTGATTGAGTCACTCATTTACATAATAAAATGCCCATGATGTAGTGGTTAAAAGTCAACGATCTAGTCACAAAGATAATGGTGTTTGTTGATGGCACACATGGGTGGATTGGCCTCATTATTGATGTTGTAGTTGTTTTTGGTGAAGTTATATTGGCTTGGGGCCAAATTATTGGACCATTGATTTCGTCACTGATAGAACTATGAAAGATGCAAAGGTTTAAGGTTGTGAGACAATGAATGGGATTGCTTATTCATAATTTGTGTAGTAGGTGGAGCCACAACAACATTAACATCGTGCAATGTGCTTATGGTTAATAAAAACATGCACTGGAAGATAAACCATGGTCCCAAATTGATTTGGTTGAGCCATAGTATGTTTATGCCAATTGAAAAGTTAGTTTGTCTACTAAACAATAGAGGATTTAGATTATAGCTAATTGAAGGTTAGGTTTGGGTTTCGACTATGGAAAGGGTATGAGTTTGGTGTTATGATCCAAGGGGGGAATATATGGGGTTGGGTGTATATGATATGACCCAAGGGGGGAATATATGAGGTTAAAGGTATATGTTATGAGATAATTGTATATGTAATAATGTTCTGCTTTATGAAGGGACCACATGTGCAACAAATGAATAGAAGTAATGTAGTGGTTATTGGATGAACATGTGCTTTGGATATATGAATATATTGGGGTATTTGGAGGAGGTTCTCTTATTGCCTAAAGAGTTATTGTGTAACTCGTTTCTCTTATCTTTCTTTGGAGTTGTGCTACATTTTATGTACATAGTGTTTGTTGATTTATTATATCAACATTGTATAGATAAAATGTAGGCATGGAGCACAACTCCAAAGTAGATAAGAGAGATGAGTTATCATAATAAATTAGAGCACACACCATGTACATAAAATGTGATGTGGAGCACAACTCCAAAGTAGATAAGAGAGACAAGTTACACGATAACTCTTTAAACAATATGAGAACCTCCTCCAAATACCCCAATACATTCATATATATCCAAATGAAATGTTCATCCAATAATGAGTACTATATACTTACTCATTTTTTACACGTCTGTCCTTCATTATATTAGTCACTATTACATATACATTCAACCCCATATATGCCCACCTTGGGATCATGTCATATGCATTTAAGCCTATATATGCTCCCCTTAGGGTCATTACATTTGTCTTGATTGTGTAACCATTGTTGGTTGGGGCTACAAAATGTTTGTGCATAGAACCGAGTGATCAACCTTAAATGAGGTTTGAAGGCCAATAATTAGTTGGGAAAAGGAAATTAGGTCTCCTCCATGTCAATATTGTCAATGACTCACATATGGATCCATGATATTGACTATATGGGCTCATAACTCTCAGGAACTATTGGGTTTATATGGTTGTGTTATCACCTTATGTGATGAACTACGCAATGGCATGTCTTCTCCAATAACAAAAAGCTTAAAATCCTCTTTGATAAAGTGGAATCTAGAGTGTAAATACTCTAATTCAAGTGATTCACTACTTAGTCATATAGGATATTAAGGTTGAGTGCTTACAAAAAAAAAAACCTTTGTTAGAACCTTTAGCCATCTTAAAGTTTTAGTTATAATGAACATCGTTAAAAAACCATTGCTACCAATAGTGGAGGTTCTAGTAGAGGCTTTTTAAATAGTTTTTCCCAATCTTGTAACACTAAAAATCTCTATTAGACGGTGTTTTCCTTGTAATGCTTTACAATGAATGAGCATAAATTTTATTATTTTACAAAATGTTTGGAATATAGATATATGATAAAGAGATGTTCATTTATTTAAAACCTTATGCAATAGCCTTCTATACTTCTTATCATTTATATATAATAAGAAGTATTAAAGTATTGGTGAAGATAACAATTGTTGAGCAAGCGAGTTTTGAGGGTTGGCTTAAGTGGTCATGAGATAGATGTGATATCTCTTCTCCTATGTAAAGGAGGTCATGGGTTCGACTTTCTTTGGTTCCCTCGGGGTGAAGTGATTGGAACTTGGGCACCGTTAGATTTAGACTAGGTACCATCCTTGAAATGAGGGGAAGTGCCTGTAAGTAAATAATTAAATCAACATTTAATTAAGAGTTGTAGATAACACCTATTCACTGTCATGACTAGTTAATGCCTATAAAGGTATTTTGTCATGAGAGCATTGTAATCATTCATTCATTATCAATTATACTTTAATATATTAAATATCTATTATATAATACTTTTGTTACATTAATATCAGATCCATTTAAAGCTTGGTAAAATTTACCATACGTAGTAAAAGAAGTACTACAATTAGTAACAAAAAATTACTAGATTCGTTAAATAAGTTTTTACTAAACTTGATAAAAAAAAATTATCAACCTTGTAAAAGAACTACCAGAACCAGTAAAAAAATTACTAGACCCAGTAAAAAAATATTTACCAACCTAGTAAAATCTTTTTATTAGACTCGATAAAAAAATTATCACACTCGATTAATTTTTTTTACCAAATCAGTAAAATATTTTTACTAGACCCCGTAAAAAGGTTAAGCTGAAAACTTTATATACATTATATACAAAGTAAAATTAAAAAGTGAGTTCTACAAAAAAAGAAGGAAAAAACCAAGACGATGAACAATGAAGAACTACATGTCGAGGTTAGTCGTTGTATGGATGAAGTTAATAAGATGAGGCACCGTTTCAGAAAGAAATGTCGAGAAAGGTTTGAAACAATTGGAAGATGGACAAAGAGATTCATGAGAAAGAACCAATAGAACAATAGAAGAGATGTTCAAAGCATTTAAAGACTGTCTTAGTAAGACAACATAAACAATTACAAAGAGTATTAAAAAGATAATGGAAGATTTTGATGCTTGATGGAAAACCCTATTAAGATTGAGGAATGATGATAATGATGAAACATCAAAGATACTCAATGATGATAATGAAAGAATTTACCAATTATCCGAACAAGTAAATGCATTATATGCACAACCCTTAGACTACCAAAGACCACCACCAAGCCCAAAAATGCAAAACATAACTTATTAGATATACCTAGATAACACAAATTATTTCAATATGAATAAAATTGAGATCTCTAAATATGATGGGTTTGACGACCAAAAGGCTATCATGTGGATTAATAAAATCGAAGGAATTTTTGCTATGAACCCACCTGCTAGTGAAGTAGAAAAGATATCGATGGTGTATTTATATTTAGAAGGTGGCTCATATGATTGGTTCACTTGATGCTCTAAGAAAACTCATGATCTATCCATTATTTGGAAGATGTTCACATACGATTTTCTTAAAATATTTCATGACAATGAAGATGGCACCTTTATAAGGTTTACTCATTTACTACAAACAAGAACAACAAATGAGTGTACACATGAATGGGAAGTCTTGGCAACCAGATTTCTCGATCTTACAGATGATCAATTATTAAAGTTGTATGTTTCAAGATTAAAACTCATCATCCACAATGAACTAATTAGACTATCAAAGCCTAAGAATTTTGTGGAAGCTAGAATCTTAGCGAAGATGATTGAAAGAAAGTTTCATGCTTGATATAAGGTGTCCCCTGAAGTCCAGAAAAAGACAACTAGTTATAGTGCATCAAATTACTACAACAACACTCAAAATCAATACTCAAGAAGAGAAAAGGATAAAAGGAAGGAAAATTGTTGCTTCCACTGTGGTGAGAATTGGATCCCTAGTCATATATGTTAAGACATGCCTTTACTCTACTATAGAATAATAGATGGGAGGCAAGTAAAAGTACCGAACCTAGAAAATGAAATCATTGTAGCATACAACTTAGGTTTTAGACAATGACAAAACACCACAAAAAGTATATATGTCATCTATTTCATGTATACTACCAAATGATTATGATGATGATGTGTTGCAATGGGGAAATATTACTAAAAAAAAAAAACAAAATATGTCCCACCTCATCTTAGGAAGACTGATGAAATCAAGATTTTGAGGAGAGAGGCACAAAAACTGAGATTTCCACCTACAACTAGGATTAAAAAAATAGCCTACACCACTAAATCTCAAGGAAATTTTAAAAAATAGGGAATTAACAATCCTTGTAGATTATGGCAATACTCATAGTTGCATAGAATCCATGTCATGAAACAGTTAAAACTTTTTGTGTACCCCACCAAGGAACTTATTATTAAGATTGATGATGGAAATCAAGTCGACAACATAGGACGATGTCATAAAATACATGTTCAAATAAAAGAACTTGAACTACAGTCATAATTATATGCACTACCACTCGATGTGATGGATGTGGTGCTAGGTGCAAAATGGTTAATACACTTGGGAACTTATCCCACCAACCTTGAAGAACAATTTATGGATTTTAACTAGCAAGGCCGATATTATAAATTATATGATATAGAAAGGTTCTCTCTTAAGAAAGGTGAATTACCATTAACGACAAAAGTATAAAAGACCATATGAATACATGACTTTGGAAGTAATGCAAGTATGTATCCAAGAGCCCTCAAGGATTTACGTTAAACAACCAAGTCAAGCAACTTCAAGGTATCATACATATATTACAAAAGAACCTTGCCAACACTAAGAAGAAGGACCAAGTCAAACCCCAAAATCAAATTAGGACAAGTATAATGTCGTCACAGAAACATGCTCAATTTTAGAGAAACCAATTTATTATGCTTTGATGACAAATCATTCCTTAAGAGGGTGGAACCGTAACACATACACAAAAATATAACAATAATAATAGTAGTAGCTAAATTAATTAATTAATTGACATTTAATGAAGAGTCATAGGTCACACCTATTCATTGTCATGACTAGTCAAGGCCTATAAAGGTATTATGTCATGAGAGCATTGTAATCATTCATTCATTATTATTAATTATACTTTTATATATTCAATATCTATTGCAGAATACTTTTTGTGTTTATAACACTTTCGCTACAGTGTTCGGGAGTTTCCTTGGGAATTGTTTTCCAAATTTTTTTGTTGAACATGTTGTCAAAATTCTAGAATGTTACAAATATGTTACCCTTCACAATGTACAGTCGACCTATTATGTGGTGGTCTTCGTATGAACACCATAAACCAAAGTTTCATTATTAAACAATTAACCCTTCCACATAGTCAAATTTCTACATGATAGTCAAAGTTCCACACTTTACACCTTTTAATATCCATCCTATGTTGTACGCATAAAAACCATACAAATTTTCCTAAAAAGTGACATATTTGTGTTTTCAAATACCAAATTAATAGAGTTATATGAAAAATAGACATAATATGAAGTATTAGCTTAATTATTAACTTTTAATTTACATGGTCTTTTTATTCTTTAGGATTTTATGACCTATATAAAAACACATTAACCAGATAGAAACCAACTTTAATATAAAAGATGAATGGTCTTATTAAGGCCTCAATAGGAGAAACTAGAAATGGTCACATGGTAAGATGATGTTTTTGAGTTTAGAAGCCAATAACATTATCAAAGTATGCACCTTTGAATCTCATTTTAAGCTTACATAATTATCACCATGGAGCAATGTTTACTCTTTATGAAAATATGTATAAATTAAGAACATTGTGAAACTAATGAGTATCTATTTTGGGATTATTGTTTTATTAGAACTTGTTGTAAGAGTTTCCACGGTATGTTCAACTTCCTATTTATGCATTCATTGGTAAGTTTCTTGCTTAGTGATTAAAAAACATTAATGTTGAGTCATCATTCCAATAAATATTGTGCCCACTTTTAACATAAATATATATTTTAGACATTTGGATGAGGAATTGTTTTATTTATTATTATTATTTTTAATCCTGGAGATGAGAAGATAGGTAGGTTTTTTTTCTCTGTGTAACATAATGAACTTACATATTTTGAAGTTTAAACTCGACATGTTATTAAAGGTGTGTAATAGGCTAGAGAAACCATCTTAGAAACTATCACAAAGTTTTCTTCAAGTTTTTTTAATGGGAGTTCATCATTTTGTATCAACATAATAATTTTCTTTGGTACATTTTTGTTTAAAAGTTCAAGCTTTAAGCAACCTTTGGAATAATTTGTTGATGTTTAACTCTAATTATGTTTTTCTTATTTAAAAGTTCAAGCCCTATGAAATAATTTGTTGATGCTCAACTCTACCTATGTCTCTCTTATGCAAGTACCATTTCCCTTATTGAAAATCATAAGGTTTGTGTGGATGTTGAATTGTTCCAGTACCTAGCTACAAGCTAAAGCCAAAATTAAATGAGTTTTTGATAGTGAGTAAATTCACCTTTTTAGCTTGAATGAGTTTTATTTAGGATCATTCACTTTGTAGATATTGAATGAAAATTGAGTAATTCATAAAAAGATATCATAATAATTGAATAGTAAAAAAATTATTATTTAATGGTCAAAATATGACATGTTTTATATTAAAACATCTTGATATAAATCTAGAAAATGATGATATTATGTTTTAAGGTGACTAAGCCATCACCTTAAGATTATATTATTACAAAATGAACATAGTCATTTTCAATATCTCATCACTTATTCTGGTACAGGTTTTAGTTTTTCATATAAAGGAAAAAGGAACATATTAGTACAACATAACCCTTAGTAATATTTAAATTTCTATATCATAAGAATAATATATAAAAAAGATGATAAAAAAATAATAAGACATTCATAATTAAAGTATATAGAATTTGAAAATTTCAATGTTCTCACTTTGTTTGGTAATAAGAATATATATAGATATATATAAGGGTGTAGATTAATGATAGGTACATTGTTAAGGCATTCATTGGTTCAAACCTTATAGTTTTATGTACCATGTGTGGAGTAGTGTTGGTGTGCTTAGGTGTATAATAACAGTAAATTAAAATTGACTTCATGTCACAAGAGTATAAGCCTGACCCATTTATTGATTCCCATATATATATATATATATATATATATAATTAAAATATTTAATTATTATAATAGTAAACATTCTATATAACCCATTTCAAAATAACAAAAATTAAATATATTTAAGTACAAAAGAGAACAAACACATACAATGAACTACCTCTCATCAATTATTATCATATTGGTGAAAGAGAGTTGTGAATACAGTGAATCAAAATAACGTGTTGTTATTATTATATGGTGAAAGAGAGTTGTGAATACCATGGATAAGAATAAATTTATCGTTATATAAAAATGGTTTTCATATTTATGAAAGAAAGTTATGAAAACAATGAATAAAAAATAAATTTTATTATTTTTTAAAGAAATGTTTGAAACATAGACATAAGATAAATGTGTTTAATTATTTAAATTTTTATGTTTTTTAATTATTTATTAATAATAAGAAATATTTTAATATAAATGAGAATAATGTTTAGCCTACAAATAGTCAAAATTTTATAAAAATATGTATTTATTATTATCAAATTTGTATGATCAAACTTGTTATATAATAGTCTAGTTATTAATATATCTAAATCAAAAATTACTTACAAAAATTATTTATTCTTATCAATTTTTTTATTATCAAACTTGTTATATGATATCTAATTATTAATATATCAACGTCAAAGCTTGACTATGAAAATTAATCATATTTACATGGTCAAAGTTCCACAGTTATACACATTAGTGACCATCCCTTCTAATACAAACATTAAATTTATTGAATTCTTATATACAAAATTGAAGGACATACATCAATATTTTCTCTTAATTTGATTATGTTTATTAGTTTTCAGATTTTTAATTTTAAATTATTAATTTTTTAATGGTAAAATTAATTTATTTTTTTAATTTTAATATATTTATTATTTTTTAAATTTAATTAAAAATTTAACTTTGATAATTTTTAATTTTATAAATATTATAATATCAAAACTTTATCATAAAAAAATCAATTCTATTAATATATAATCATAATTTCTTTCAATACAAACACTAAATTAATAGAATTTTAATATAGAGTCAAAGTTCCACCATGGTACACACTTTTCAGTGACAATTCCTTTCCATACAAACATTAAATTAATAGAATTCCTAGACACAAAATTCAAGGGATATAAGCTAATATTATCTCTTAATTTGTTTAATAATTTTTATATTTTTAATTATATTAAAATTATTTGATATTTCTTTTAATTTAATTATGTTTATTAGTTTTCATATTTTAATATTAAGATTATTTAATAGTAAAATTTGTTTATTTTTTTTAATTATGTTCATTAATTTTTATATTTTTAATTATATTAAAATTATTTGATATTTTTCTTAAATTAATTATGTTTATTAGACTTTTAATATTAATATTATTTTATTTTTCAAAATAAAATTTGTTTATTTCTCTTAATTAGAATTATAATATATTTATTAATCTTTAGAAATTTATTTGAGTTTTTAATAGTAAATTTTACTTATGATTATGATGAATCATAATTGACATGTGAGGGCACGAGAGATGAATATTAAACCATTTTATTCTTAGTTTTTAAAATTTATATTAAAATTACTTAATTTTTTTAATACTAAATTTTGTTTATGATGGAAATGTAAAAAGTAAAAATATTTATTTTTTAATAATAAATTTTGTTTATTTATTTATATTCAGTTTTTAGAAATATATGTTAAAATTGTTTAATAATAAAATTTAATCACATTGAATTTATTTAATAATAAAATTTAATCACAATTTATATTAAAATTATTTAAAAAAAAATTTAATTATGATTAATATTTGAGGAGAAAAAAAATCTAAAGACATATTGATCTCGTAAGGAGTATAACTAATAATCATTATCCCAGAATCATTAGAATTAGATTTAATTAACATCTCTTCTTTTATTATTATTATATATATATAACCCAAACAAGTGTATAAAAAATAAATATATACTTGACAATGGGCAAGTAGAAAAGCATGAAAACTAAGAAAAATATAAAGATACTTAAACTAAGGCAAAGAGTAATATGGTATCGTATAAATGTACAAATGGAAGTGACATAATAAAACATTAGAATGTTGGGAGATTAAGATCTATAATAATAAATAGTTAGAATGGACATTAGAATTTGACCCATATTTGGGGAGGTAGGTGTAGACGGGTGCTCTATAATTTTAGAGGAAATAAAGTATTGACTTATGCATGAGGTATTGGAAGAGCCTCCAACAACCAGCCAAATATCTTAGCTCTTTGGAAAGGCCTTCAAAAAGCCAAAGAACATGGAGTGTTGAACCTAATCATCATGAGGGACTCTCTAGCTATCATTCATTTTATTACAAATAAGAGAAAGCCAAGAGATGTCTAATTGACAAGGAGCTTAAGAAGGATACAAAGCATCATTGAACTTCTCCATTAGGTCACTGCCTTCAACATTCTAAGGGACCTTAACAAGGTAGCATATGCATTAGCAAAAGAAGGGAGATTTATGAAAATTTGTGAACGTAAGGAAAATGGGGGGAGACTTGCACTCATCACATCCACTGAGTTAAAGGTAAACCATCGTTCCTTGGAGAAGACAAGCAATAAATTTCATTGGAGGGTGCATGATCATATTTGTGCGCCCCCATATTCAACCCACCTTCCCTCTCATCATGATATAAACTAGGGTGCACGTCTCTCCCACGACGTGTTATCCTCAACTAGGCATAGGCAGACATGACTAACAATGATTCAACTCGGATAGCAAGAGGTAATAAGTTTATGATTGGGATGAGAAGTTAGCAATTGTGACTAAGGAGAATTGGGAGATAGATGCTCCTGTCACTCGCTCTGTTTGCTTTGATTGCCTCACCTTTTGTGTTTTGCATTTGTCTTGTTGGTAGGATATTTGAGCCTGGTTAGTAGGAGTTGTTGGCTCCAAGCGCTTTCTGTATGTCTGTCATTCATATTGGCATTCAGAATTTCGTGGTGGTGTGAGTCTGGTTGTCGTCAGCGTCGGGTCTGGGGAACAAGTTTACCTCTTGTGCAATAAGAGGTCTACGCATCAAAATGATAGTGTTTTTTGGCTTCAGATTGCCTCCATGGACACAACAAGGCTTTTCCCTGGTTCCACTCTCATCATCCTAGTTATTCATGGGGTTACTTTCCTCTCAATAAAGTTTTGTTTCCTGATTTGGCTTATGTTGTGTTTCTTTGGGATGGGAAATTACACTAACTTAATTTAATTAAGCAAGAATTGGGGTGGGTTATTAGATGCCAGGTATGGTTGGAATATGTTAGTTCAAGTCATGGACATAATCCTTACTTGTTATTGCCTCTATGTTAAAAACCCTGGTGCAAATTTGGTCATCCTTGCTATTAAATTGAGCACATAGATCTATGGAAAAACACACAACTCACATGATAGATCACACACTTTACTTGGTTATTGAAGAATGAAACAATGCAAAAATGGCTTGCAGCTATGAATGCTTTTCAATAACTGAGTAAATTGTGTGATCTATCCTGTGAGTTGTGTGTTTGTCCATAGATCTATGTGCTCAATTTAATATGGTATCAGAGCCTCGCCGGACAAGGCACTTCTCCTCCTCAGATCTCCTACTGGATCATTTTTTTAGCAAAATTGCTCCTTCCAGCTCTGCACCAGAAGCATAAGGTTTACCACTTAATACCCCAAGTTAAGGAATTGTTGATCAAGATTGCTTGATCAACTATGCTGGGTGTGATGAAAACTTTAAATGTGCAAGCTGTTGACCTTACGGTGCCCCTTTTGTGTTTTTGTAGGTACAACTTCGAATGGCTTCATCAATTCTGGATTCATCAGTTCCTCTTCTCACCCTACTCACAAACTGTTCAGAATTGAAGATGAAGATGATTGCATCTCTGAAGAGACAAGATCTCTATGAGGTGTCTATTGGACTTGGTGAAGAGTCCTTTGAGAGAAAGGATGACTGGCTAAATGAATGTGATGCAGCTTATAGAACAATGTATATGGCCATTTCTCCTAGCATGCGCTACCTCAAAAGATCTGTTAGAAACCCAAAGGATCTCTGGAAAATATTGGACAGAACCTTTGGAATGATTGGTGAGGATCATAATAGAACTTTGGAGAGCATATCCAGTACCATGAGCATCCCCGATCCAAAAATCTTGGCCTCCACTCTCTCTGATGAAGTTGTTCAAAATGAAGAAGAAGCAGAAGCTTCTACACAGTCAATTCGAATTGAAGACAGTCTCCTTGCAGTGACCCCTTCTCCTGATGCTCCGGAAGTTTATGAGATCTCTGATATCTCATCTCCTCATATGGCTGAAACAGAAGAAGACATCCGAATCTCTGATATTGAAGAAAAATACTGCTGCACTTCCATGCAAACATTTACCAGTGATTTTCCTTTGAATTATGTGCAAAATTTTCCAGTAATTGCTTCCGAAAGTGAAGAGAAATTTGATTTTTCTCCCTCTAATATTGCTGCTGGTGTGAAAATATGTAATACCTTGGAAATTTTGGAAGAAATATAAAATTACCAGAGTGATCCATTTGCTCCCCATGATCTAGATCTTCCAACAAATTCCTGTAGGATTACATGCACCAAAATTCAGAATTTCGAAGAAGAAGAAAGTTGTGCATCAATCGTCTCGGTTGACCATTTCTTTGGATCTGATATGATCTTATTTAGATCTGATCTGATATTGCTTGGTTTAATATTTCAAATTCATAATCTTTCAGTACTGCTTGTAGCTGTTCTCATCAACGGTGTGAAGAAACAAGTACCGCAAGTCTCCTACAAAACTGTTGCTGGGGATTTCATTTCATTTCACAGTTTTGGATCTGTTGTGAACCTATTTAGATCTGATTTACCTTATGATATGATATTATTTGGTTCATATTTTAAAATCCAAGAGCTTTCATTCATGCTTTTAGCTGCTCTCACCAATTTCGGTGTGAAAAATCAAGTACCGCAATTCTTCCTCAAAATTGCTGTTGGGGATTCGGTGTTAGTTTCCTATTATGAGGTTGCTAATATTTTATTTTGTGATTCATAAGCTATTTCAGAAGCTATATCAGACTATGGAGCTCAAGCATTCGCTCTCAACAGTCCCAGGGCTTCTCTACCTTTGGTCACATGCTCAACTCCTCACAAAACTAGTAAAGATGAAGATTTTTTGCATCCGCCTAGACACTTGCTCCTAACACTTGGGGATGTTTTTACCACTCATGGTTTGCTGTTCATGGCTGCAACATATCAGTTTCTTGAGTGTTTCTCACATATTCTGAATCCTCAAGTACCTTTTCTCACTTATCAGTTGACTTCAGTTGCTCTACATGGGTCTAGTCTTCATCTGGCAGCTGTCTATAATTTTGATTTAGTTGAGCATATCATTCTTCTTCCAAAGAGGAAGTTTCCTCCAAACATAATGATGGAGAGGTTCACATGCCAGGCCCTAGGATACCTGTGCACATAAGAAATAGATTGATCCTGATTCTACCTGCTTAATTAGAGGGGGGGATTTTTCCCATGTGGTTTTTCCCCAGCTCCTTGTATTGAGTAGTTCCTTTACTTTACTTGATGTAATGAGTGACCTATGGTCTTAGTTACCAAGGCCCATAGATTGTCCAAGTTAGCATTTAGGGGGGGTGTTAGGATTATTAATCCTCCCTTGTCCAATTTGGTCATAAGTCTAAATCAGGAGTCATGTCTAAATCGGGAGTCCATTTAGTCTATTTTTAGTCACTAGCACCATTGGTTCCACTTGGCCTAATTGGGGCACATGTTTCAGTTACTAAAGTGTGGGGAACACTAATTGAGGCCTAGTGCCACTAATTGCAATTGCATGCATTAGTTTATGAGCCTCCTAGACCAATACCTACAATTTAGGAGCCACTGGGAGTGCCGACACCAACCTTCAACAGTTGAGTTCAATTAGTAACTAGTTAAGTTGAGTTAGGAGTCAGTTACATTCAGTTCTAGTCCTCTACATTTAGTTAGTGCTAGGTTTGCATGGCTGCATGCAGGAGAGGCGCATTTCTCACCTACCACAGTTAGTTAGCCTCAGTCAACTCTGAAGTAGACACTTGAGTCGTGTTTTAGAACTCCGTTGAACTCCGGTAATGGTTTAGACAAGGTCAGTTAACTATTGAGTCCTCCGACAGTGATTTAGACAAGGTCTTAGTTACCTACAGTCAAGTAGAGTCTAATCAATTCGAATTTCCTCATGTGGGTTCGAGTTGCATGTGGCTATTTAAGCCATTGCACTTCATTGTAATTATTATCTAATTACTCTTTGATTAATGAAAAGCATTCACAGCTGCAAGCCATTTTTGCACTGTTTCATTCTTCAATAACTGAGTAAATTGTGTGATCTATCATGTGAGTTGTGTTTTTGTCCACATATCTATGTGCTCAATTTAATATAATCCATTGTACTTCATTGTAATTATTATCTAATTACTCTTTGATTAATGAAAAGCATTCACAGCTGCAAGCCATTTTTGCACTGTTTCATTCTTCAATAACTAAGTAAATTGTGTGATCTATCATGTGAGTTGTGTGTTTGTCCACATATCTGTGTGCTCAATTTAATATGGTATCAGAGCCACATGCAATTCGAATCCGCATGAGGAAATTCGAATTGATTAGACTCTACTTGACTGTAAGTAACTAAGACCTTGTCTAAATCACTATCGGAGGACTCATTAGTTAACTGACCTTATCTAAACCATTACCGGAGTTCAATGGAGTTCTAAAACACAACTCAAGTGTCTACTTCAGTGTTGACTGAGGCTAACTGACTGTGGTAGGTGAGAAATACGCCTATCCTGCATTCATCCATGCAAACCTAGCGCTAACTGAATGTAGAGGACTAGAACTGAATGTAACTGACTCCTAATTCAGCTTGACTAGTTACTAACTGAACTCAACTGCTGAAGGTTGGTGTCGGCACTCCTAGTGGCTCCTAAATTGTGGGGATTGGTCTAGGAGGCTCATAAACTGATGCATGCAAGTGCAATCAGTGGCACTAGGCCTCATTTAGTGTTCCCCACACTTTAGTAACTGAAACATGTGCCCCAATTAGTCCAAGTGGACCCAATGGTGCTAGTGACTAAAAATAGACTGGATGGACTCCCGATTTAGACTTATGACCAAATTAGACAAGGGAGGATTAATAATCCTAACACCTGCTTCACTTATTGTGGAGACCATGTGCCCTCAAAACCTTATGTCGAATTCTAGGTCCACCTTTGTTTTTTCAATGTTGTATTTAGGTATGAAAATAGGCCAAGATCCTCCCTATAAATTTTGTTCCCTCTAATCCTTGGGGATTGTCATCTTCGATTTTGGGCTTCTTAGCTATCCATTCTTAGAACCTTGGGTTTGTTCCTTTCTTCCACATTTCTTCATGACAGCCTTCTCCAACAAACACCTACAAGCACTTTTAAAACACTAGCCCTCAATTCTAACATGGACTTGAGAAGCAACAAGCTCTAGATAATCAAGTTTCAACCTCAAAAGGAGCTACATGAGCTATCATAGAACAATATGTATGCAATCTAAATAATATGTTTGATGTTTTGTACAAATATTAATTTCGAGTGTTTTTGGAAGTTGTATACCAACTTTGTTTATTTAAGCACTAGGGAAGATTCGAGGAAATGTCATTTCAATAGTGATATAGCATGAAGCATAAGATTGCAAGATTTTTTAAAGACAAATTGTATCAATTTTGTAACCAATGTTCATAAGGTTGTCTCTATGGCCACAATGCTTCTCCCCCATTTATAGTAATACAAATACTCATTCTTGTGAAAAAAAATCACTCCACTTTTTATTTTAATTTGTTAAAGTATAATTATCTTTATTTAATTTTTATTTAATTTATGTTTTTCATTTATATTTTTTAGTTAATTTATTTTGTAATATTTTATTTTTTC
The DNA here is from genome assembly GCA_001517045.1 of Pseudotsuga menziesii. Lineage (NCBI taxonomy): Eukaryota > Viridiplantae > Streptophyta > Pinopsida > Pinales > Pinaceae > Pseudotsuga > Pseudotsuga menziesii. Next base: position 299,580 of record LPNX010933082.1, read on the forward strand.
CTATATTTTTTTTAATAAATTTGTTTTAAAATATATTTTGTTTTGATTTTTATTTTTTCAAAGTTTTTTATTTTTATTTTTAAAATAAAACAAGTAGACATCATCACTTTTTTTAATTATTTTTAAAATATTATTAATTTAATATCTTATTTTAAAAATTTGAATTGCCCTCATTTTATTATTCATTATTTTTAAATTAATGTTAAATTTTAACTTTGAAGAAATGGGTGATTTTGAAAATACCATTTTTTGATTTAAGGATTGATTCTGAAATTTTAGTCACACGATAAATAATATTGTAATTTAAAACACAACATTCTCAACCATTATTAACTATAGACAAATATAGTCAACTATAGTCAAACATGATAAACTAAAGTCAACATATTCAACCATTTAAAGCCATAGCGAAACCTTGTCAAACAAGGTCTCCTATAGTTGAATCATTGTTATCCATATCACATGTTGATCCATTGTCAATCAGGTTATACATCATTGACCATAGTCGATGATGGTCAAACAAAGCCAACGATCTTCAACCATTGTGAAACATCCTCAACCATAATTGACCAAATTCTAGCACAATCAAACACAATTGACCAATGTCAATCATATTCTTGACCGTTAATAACTATATCGTATCTTGGTCAACCACATTCTCCCATACTAAACCTCTTAATGTCATATTGCGACATAACCTTGGATGAATGTTCACAACCATTAAGGATTGAACAAATTTGACCTAAGTCAACCATGATGAATGTTGCACCAAGATATAATAATTACATAATGTCACAATCTAACATAGCCCTTCAAAATTGCCACAATTAGACATAATTCAACCAATATTAATGTTATAATTTGACATCACTATTGAGGAATGTCACATGTATTGACCCTAGTTGACAATGGTGAACCATTGTCAATCATGTAAACATGATTAACTGTAGTAAGTCATTGTCAAATGTAGCCAACCATTGTCAACCGTGCTAGACCTAGACACAATCAATGAAAGTCAACCATATTCAACCATAATAAAACTTGGTTAATTATAGTCTCCCATAATCACTCTTATTCAACTATAATCAATGATAATCAAATTTTGCAACCATGGTTAATAATGTTCAAACATACTCTGACCATGGTTAAAGTATTGTTAACCATAATCCATGTATTAAAATACATATAATTAATACATGATATAAAGACATATATAATAATAACAAAGTTCAATATTAACATTATATATATATATATACCACATCAACATACATAGTATTTAATTATAAATAGAATCAAATTATTACTATAATTTCATGGTATCACATATTATTATAATAATAATTATAAATTAATATAATCATAATCTCATGTCCTAGTATAATTAGTACTTGACTCATAAAAACGTATCTAATAATGATATCAATATCATGCTAGTAGATAATGTTTAAAGATACCTTGTGTATTAATCAATTAAAACATATCTATATCTATATCTATATATATATATAAACCACACTAGCATACATCATATAATGTTTGAAGATACCCTCTGTACTATTCAATTAAAACATAAACTACACTAGCATACATCACATAATGTTTGAAGATACCTTGTGTACTAATCAATTAAATCATAAACCACACTAGCATACATCATATAATGTTTGAAGATACCATGTGTACTAATCAATTAAAATATATATATAAACCACACTAGCATACACAGTTATAAAGAGAATCAAATTATTGTTATAATTTCATGATATCACATATTATTATAATAAAAGTTTACAAATTAATATAATCATAATATCATGTTTTAATATAATTAATACATGATCCAAAAAACTCTAATAATAATACATGATAATGATATCAATATCATGCTAATAGATAATGTTTGAAGATATCTCTATGTACTAATCCATTAAAACATGGTTGATAATTGTCAACCATTATCAAACATGGAAAACCATTGTTAATGGTTGTCAAACATAATCAACTATGGTCACACTATCATTAACTATATTCAAACATTGTGTACCACAATCAACCCTAAACTTGCTTAGATTACTAGCAACAACCACATTAATTGATATTAATGTGTACTGCGTTAATAATATTAATGTGTACGAATACACTAGTAGGCATATATTTAGTACATTATAGAGTGTGCTAAATATATTATGCCTATTGCATATTCAAACACATTAATATTATTAATGTGGTTGTTGCTACGTCAAGGCTTTCAAACAAATTGTAAATTTTATCAAAAAAAAAGTAGTGTTTGAAACCATGATTTCATAGAAGGAATTGCATCTCTTCTCATATCCAAATGTTCTTATTTATGTTGTATCTAACTCTTCCATAAGAGGTTTTTAATCATGATATCCTATTTAGTTTGTATCTAACTAGTCCAAGAGGTTTTTAATCATGATACTATTTAGTTTGTATCTAACTAGTACAAGAGGTTTTTAATTCATGGTATCCTGTAAAGGAGGAGGTTACTAATTTGGTATTACTAGTTCATATCTAATTTGAGTTTTTCAAAGAGAAGGTTGGGAGCTTTGTCAATATTGGAGGCTTCAATTTCTTTACATTCCCTCTTTGAGAGAGGTTTTTAATTCATGATATCCTACAAAGGAGGAGGTTACTAATTTAGTATCCTACAAAAGAGGAGGTTACTAATTTGGTATTACTAGTTCATGTCTAATTTGAGCTTCTCAAAGAGAGGGTTGGGACATTTGTCAATATTTGAGGCTTTAATTTATGTACATTTCCTCTTTGAGAGGTTTTCAATCGTGACATCCACAAAGGAGGAGGTTACTACTTCGGCATTATAGAGTTCCTATCTAATTTGCATTTCTCAAAGAAAGAGTTCGGAACCTTTAAGGGACCTTTTCCTTCAAGGAATGCATCTTCCACATTCTTTTTTGGGACAACCCTTGAGGGATCCATCTCAACATGTTTCTATCATCTAGGTGTGTTTTTTTCCTTTTATAAGAGACCTTTACACTGAAGGAAACAATCTTGCAGATCCGTTTTAACATGTCTCTATCCTTTAGGTATGTTTTTTTCCCTTTTTAACATGCCTCGAGGTCAAACCCGCGGGCCTCTCCCCATTCAACATAAACTTTAAGTCAATGAAGTGGGATCCCGTACGGTGGGGGAAGGTGGTTTTCACCCAGCCCACTAGGGATCAAATCCCACCGAGACATGGCCTGCTATGATAAGGCTCGAAGGGTAGACGCCCCCTGGATAGACTACCGCCCCTGGACGGGATTGGAGTCCGGGACGCCTCGGCCTTTGCTGAGTCACAAGTTTCTAGTATATCTGGCTTGCGGGCTGTTGGATATACCTGGGGTTTATAGTGGCAGCCGGTGGCTTTGAACCTGGGCCTCGCCCAGGTAATCCCGACATGTTACCGATTTCCCTAACCTAAAAAAAACATGCCTCCATATTTTTTTTCCTATAAAGACCTTTTCATAGATGGGCAAATTTCTTCCAATTTTTTTTAAAACCTTTTAAGAATCTATAAACATGTCTCCATCCTCTTAGATGTGTTTTTTTTTTAAATCTTTCGAATGACTTACTTTCAACACAGAATTTACTTACTTTCAACACAGAATTTAAATTTAAAAGTTAATCTTACATTATGAACAACCCTTAAGAATCCGTCAACCTTTTTTTCTTGAATTTTTAAAATTACTTATTTTTAACATTACCTTTAAATCTAAATCTTTAAATTACCTTTAAATAAATAAATAAATAACTTTTAAATTACCTTTAAATAAATAAATAACTTCAAAATAACTTGGTTATATTTTAAATTACCTTTAAATAAATAAATAACTTCAAAATAACTTGGTTATATTTTCTTTCTAAATCTAGTAACTAAATACTTATATTATTTAATTAAAAAAAATTAAATAAATTTACACTTCCATAAACTAAACTAAAATTAAATTTAACTATGTTGTCATTACATCCTAAATCATCTTCCTGGCATTGCAACCCAAATTTAAACATGGCTACCCAGATATATTTCAAGTCGGATCATTAGATTTAAATATAAGTCATTTACAAATGACATCAGAACTCACATTTAAACCTGAGTCGTTCAGATTTTAATTTAAATATAAGTCATTTACAAATGACATCAGAACTCACAATTAAACCTGAGTCGTTCAGATTTTACATGACGCCCCAACCCGGATTTGAACCAGGTGCCCCCAACCCGGATTTTGAACCTTAGTCGTTTACATAGGTTCCCGTCCACAACCAGACCGACAAGCTGTTTCAAAATGGCAGTATTATTAATATAATATACACTGTTTTACATAAAATATTTACTGTCAATGAGTTAAGTGTCTTAAAGGTTTTCGAAATTCAGCCAATCCGGGCCGTGATGTGGCTGCTCCTCTGCCGCCATCAGATATCGATACATGTCAAGCTGGTCATGGAAATCACTCGAATACAAGACTTGTAAATTTTCTTTATCGTTTTCTTCATCGGTCTTGTAGGCCGCCGCTTGGACATTGCAGGAGGGAGATGACAGCAAAAGCTTCCGGTTGGAATCGGCGTCGCTGCAGAAGCTTGGGCTTGTGCTCTGCATTTCTTCGGTAGTACTTGTCGTCGTCTTCTGCAAGCCGTTTTCTTCTTCGCATTTGGCTGTAATGAATGTATTTTGGTCCTTTTTTTCACCTTTAGCGGCCACGACTTCTTGCGTCAATCTCGCCACCTGCAACCATAATTATTAATATTTATGACTCGGTAAATGCCGATTCCATGAAAAATTGTGCTTTCTTGATATTTGTATCATTTTGGCATAACATTGTGTTTTAACTGATTGTAAAAAACTTCGAAAATTTATTTCAGAAATGGAAACTTTTTCTTCAAACAAATATCAAAAAAATTCTTCAACCAATTTTTCTTTAAACAAATTTCAAAATCGTTCATCAAACAATTTTTCTTCAAGCAAATTTCAAAATCACAACGTTTCTGCATGGCTTTTTTCACATTACGGTTACTAAATCCCTCTAAATATTCACCATGAATATACTTTCCTTAAGTTTGCAGCAACTTTGAATATGCTTTCCTGTAAATTTAGATTTGGCAATTTAAATCCCTCAGATATTCAGCATGAATATGTTTTCCTTCAAGTTTGCAGTTTCAGAATATTCAGCGTAAGCAAATTTTCCGGTAAATTTAGATTTGGCAATTTAAATCCCTCACATATTCAGCATGAATATGTTTTCCTTCAAGTTTGCAGTTTCAAAATATTCAGCATAAACAAATTTTCCCGTAAATTTAGATTTGGCAATTTAAATCCCTCACATATTCAGCATAAACAAATTTTGCAGCAATTTTGAATATGCTTTCTATCAAGTTTGCGGCAATTTCAAAATATTCAGCAAGAATATGCTCTATTTAAATTTTGCAGCAATTTTGAATATGTTTTCCTCAAGTTTGCAGCGATTTCAAAATATTCAGCATAAGCATGCTCTATTTGAATTTTGCAGCAATTTTATCTTTCAGACTGGCTATTGACAAATGCATTTTGTTCAAATTCTACCTGAACAAATCGATAGCTCTCTTTATTCAAACTATTCCAAATTCTTCACCCTGCAGATGTTTTTTCTCCTACTGTAAGTACTTTACCTTTCGCACTTCAGTTTGAGGAAAGCATTTTGCAGTAATTTTACATGAACGGCTTCGACCTCCTATTTCAAGAGTTTTGCTCCTAAAAATAACCACAAATTTTCAATATGCAAACGTATTTTTGGTTTAACTCTTTGAATCCTGTAGTTATTTATCTTCTAAACTCTGGTTTTGACGAAAGCATTTTATAGAAATTTAAGATAAATCCAACCTCACAATTACTAAATCAGTTGGTAATAATTCAGCCTCACTTTGACCTGAGAATCAACATATTTTCAGTCAAAATATTCACAATTCTTCAACGTAAACACTTCGCATTACAGTTCCCTCCTAACTTGAAATAAATAATCATTCTAAGGTAATTTTACCTGCCCTAGATTTTGTTTCCTCGTTCAACCCTAACTTCGACTTTGAAATCAACATCTATTTTCTCAAAATATTCAGGACTCTTCCAAGAAAACATTTTGCATTCCAATTACTATTCATTCATATATTCATTTAATCCGTTTGAAACAAATGGATTTCAAGTGAGATTTTTTTCCCATTCCAATTACTATTCCTTCATATATTCATTCAATCAGTTTGAAACAAATGGATTTCAAGTGAGAGCATATTCACTATTCTTCATTATTATGTCAATTACAGCTTGCTATTCTTAAAAGCAACATTTTATCGTTGTTCTTCAGACAAACAGAGTCAGTCTGCAGCGTTTTTACCTGTCCTTCCAGCTTCCTTTTCTCGGCAACAACCTCCTCATACTGCTGCTTGAGATCATCGTAGTCCCGTTCTAACTGCTTAGTCTTCCAGCGCGCCCGACGGTTCTGGAACCACACCGCAACCTGCCTTGGCTGGAGGCCTAACTCTGCGGCGAGCTGCATCTTCCTTTCCGGTTCGAGTTTGCTCTCGTTTTCAAAGCTCGTCTCCAGCGACCTCACCTGCTGGACGCTCAGCCTCCTCTTTTTCGAATGAAGCCCACCGCTGGTCTCCTCGTCATCACACAGCCCGACCTCCTCGCTGCTGCTCGGATTATCGTACAAAACACTGCCATAGAAATGGGATCCGCTCCGAAGGCCGTGACCATTCGCTGCAATTCAAAAGAAACAAGAAGAACAAAATCAGGCAGGCGATTCAGGTATTTTTCCTTGCCAGAAATCAACGATCTTTTCTTTTCACTGAATTATTTTGAACAATGCATTTACCATGAAACCGCCGAGAGAACAAGCCGGACTGCAAATGCAAAAATCCATTCACTGGATGCTCATTGCCGGTCCCGAAATTGAAGGACATGCTTATTGTGTGTATCAGTGCAAATCCTCTGCTTCTTAATCCACCGTGAAACTTATAGCCCTCTCTGTAAATCGGCCTTTAATGTTATCATTAATAAAGCCGGCTCAGCGCAGCCTGGCAATGGTGATTGCCATTATCGTAATCCGGGAGGTTAGTGTTTCGAATCTCGAGGCGAGTATTCGGCGTCGTTCTGTCTCCCTTTCTCACACACAATGCACCAGGCCTTTTAATAATTAATAATTAATATTAAATCTAGATACCAAAGTATAAAACAATATACTGCCTGTATCAAAATCTTCACTGAATCTCTTGAATTCGAAGCCCCATCAAAAATAATTAAATAAATATATTGGCCATCGCCGGAGTTGTTAAACTTGATGGCCTTGTTAAACTTTCCTGAACGTTCCTCTGATAAAAATAGAGGAGGATGTCCAGGTCCAGGCCCAGGCCCAGGCCCAAGGCCTGGCCTACTGCACCATTCCCGCACTCAACTCCCCACTATGGCCTTGACCGAGGCTGCGTGGGTCCCAACCACTGAATGTTAGATCCTCGCCCACAAATGGTCCCCCCCACTAATTTCCACCTTTTAGCAGCTCTGCTATATTTAGAAAGTTATGACTAGACCTGGCCTTGTCCTGTTCACCCAACGCTTAGCCATGACGGCGTCTGTTTGAAATTCCGGCCGTCAAGAAGGGCAAGACGACAAGAACTCCCAGAAATGCGGGCCTACCTGCTTTCTCGTTCCGTTACCAGACGGATGACGTCTTCATCCCGAGAGTCCCAACCTCGCTCTCTGTTGGTTGGAGATGCGTGCGGGCAAATTTGAGAATAGGACTCGTGGGACCCACACTGCCACGCTGACGCCATTCGCGTGCCCTCCACATGGGCTTGATTGTAACCTTCTTGTAAATTTTGAGATTATTTACGTCGATCGATGAGGAGGCTTAGGCTTAAGGGTTTTCAGCAGCGGGGAGAGGATAAGGTTGAAGAGTTAGATCGATAATAGATTGTTGTTATTAAGTTAATGATGTTTGGTATCTGATTTGATTATTTTTTAGGTTCATAGGTCTTTGATTCGAATTTTCTGCCTGCTTTGGTTTTAAATTAAGATTCATTAATCTAAATGGAATCAAAAAAACAAAATTTAGTAATTGTTTACTAAACTTACGCAGATAAATAATTGGCATCATCAAATATCTTGTTGTATTGTTTCCCCTCAACGTACAATGTACTGTCATGTAGTAGATTCTACATACTTTTGATGGCTCTGTTTGAGATTTTTTTTTCAAAGGATTGATTGTATGGTAAAGTGATAATTAACTCACGTTTAAACTTATATATATATATATGTATATATAAAGCTTTTTATTTAATAAATTTAAAAACTTGATAAGGAAATTTTGTAGTAGTTTAATGAGATTTTAGGAGACCAATCAGACTGTATAGAGCATAATTCCATCCCGATACCATGCTCCTCCCCTCTGTCTTTGTCTGTGTTTCTTCCCTCCTTGCACGCCCTCCTCGATTCTTTCAAAACCAATTGTTTTACATTATTGAGGCGTGTAACGCAAGGTACTAGAGCCTAAAATTCTAGGCTTTAGGTTTTGGATCTACCCAGTCCAACAAGAATGTAAAAGTATATGTAGGATCTCGGGATTTCTATCCATTGGTTGTTGAAGGTGGGGTATGAAATGGAAAAGAGCATAGATATAGTTATTTCATTTGGTGGCGTTGAGATTAAGCATGATTCTTTTCTTTTGGCTTTTTGAAGAGAAGTATTCATCATGGAGTGAATGGACATTAACCTAATTGTAACATTGGATTGGTTAGAGGTTATAAACATAATAAATGGCCATCAACCTAATTGTAACATTATATTAGTTAGAGAATATAAACACATTAATGGTTATCAAAATTATGGTTTAAAATTGCAAAATTACATTGCATTTGTTACAGGTTATAAATACAATGAATGAGCATTAATCTAATTGTAACATTGTATTTGTTAGAGACTATAAACACATCAATGGCTATCAAAACCATAGTTTAAAATTGCAAAATTACATTAATTAGAGTCTATCAAACACATCAATGACTACCAAAAGCATGGTTTGATATGTTGAATTATAACATTGCATTGGTTAGAGACTATAAACACATCAATGGCCATCAAAGCCATGGCTTAATATTGCAAAATTACATTGGTTAGAGTCTATCAAACACATGAATGGCTATCGGAAGCATGGTTTGATATGTTGAATTATAACATTGCATTGGTTAGAGACTCTAAACACATCAATGGCTATCAAAACTATGGCTTAAAATTGCAAAATTACATTGGTTAGAGTTTATCAAACACATCAATGGCTACCAAAATCATGGTTTGATATGTTGAATTATAACATTGCATTGGTTAGAGACTATAAAAGGCTATCAAAACCATGGCTTGAAATTGCAAAATTGCATTGGTTAGAGTCTATCAAACACCTCAATGGCTACCAAAAGCATGGTTTGATATGTTGAATTATAACATTGCATTGGTTAGAGACTATAAACACATCAATGGCTATCAAAACCATGACTTAAAATTGCAAAATTACATTGGTTAGAGTCTATCAAACACATCAATAGCTACCAAAACCATGCTTTGGTATGTTGATTTAATTAATTTGGTTATTATATGCTCTTTTTGAGTGGATCGAATCCACATGGATTACTTTCTTTTAAGAAAGGTTTTGTTGTTGTGTATTTACGTAAGATGGTTTTAGAAGAGTGGCTATAGTTTATGGGTTAAGTGGACTTTTTCTTAAAGCATAGTTTTTAGAGTTCAACTTAATAACAATCTTGGAAGAATAACTTTGATGAATGCAAGATAGTCTTAGAAGAGAAACTATGGTTTAAGGGTTGAGTGAGCCTTTTCCCTAAACCTTAGTTCCTACCACTACCACTATGTGGGAGTGCATATGTCAAATCTTCTTATCTTTTTATGGATTTTGCATGTGCTTTGATAAATTGGATTGACTTTGAGGTAATTTTTGAACTCGACATCAACCATAACCAAAAGAGCATCATTACTTGTGCTCACCTTGACTTGACTTGAGTGACAAGTTTTCAAACAAAATCATTCTAGAGTACAATGATTTTCATCGAATTTCAAATGATGGATCTATCAAATAACAAATCCTTGTCCTTTGCAATTGTAAGCTCACATCTCACAAGAGAGAAAGAGAAGAAAGAGAGAGAAATTGGAATCCTTCTCTTCTTCTTTATCTAGATCTAGGGGAATTGATAATTGATTAGGATTACCTAAGCAAGAGTCAAGTTCAAATTCAAGCAATTGCCACAATAAACCCTAAATTAATGCTAACAACTTGTAAGCCAACACCTAATAGGAAACTTATGAATTAGTAAAAGCTAAGCTATCCAAAAACACGCCCAAAATAAAGGTCTCATTCAAGAAGATACCTACCTTTCTCAATGAATCACTATCCTATTAAGATTTCCAAAACAAGAGAATATCAAACTTACCTAATCATCTTTCTAGAAAATCATTCTATTATTAGTACTATAAACCAATCTAAAGCTTTATATGAAGGATTCCAACATTGAATATCAAACCTAGAGTCACTAATTTAGGCTTTATTTTACCTTTGAAAAAAATGAAGGTGCTTCCATCGATTGCCTTCTTGTCATGCAAAGTCATTGCATTGTTAGTCGAGCCATGCGTGATGACCGTACCAAAGGTAATCCACATCATGTCGTATTGCCTTTTAAGTCGTTGGTAAAGAGACAATTCTACTTAATTTGTTATTAATATGGGATCATTGACTTCATTAGCAAAGGTGTACTATAACATTCACTTGCTATTAGAATAGTGATATCTTACGAGTGTTGGTTGACAAGAAGACAACTTTGTGCTTAGCTTTGGGGTGAAGATTACTATATATTATTAGGGAATCTACACCAAACCTACTAGGTATTGGCTATGTGACACATGTCCTTGGTATAAGATAAGGACCACAATGGTTTGAGTTGCCACGTGGCTTTCAGAGTTTTAATGTTCAAGATTAATATCATTGAAATGCACAAGTAACTTGACTGAAATGCAAAGCATGCATGGAACTCAGTCGGGTCTCCTCTTCCGGTTAAGAGATTCAATTCTCCAATCAAATCCACCAAGAGGCAAGATAAACTTTACAAAAACCATACAAGTCAATGAGGCTTTCATTATTTACTAGTGCGAAATAGACATCCATGATGTTCATGGAAAATTTTGCACTCCGGATCCAATGGAAGTCTCCAATCTCCTTTCGTGCAACTCGTAGTTTCTCCATGATCTGACGAGTGTTCACCGGGTAAGTACTTTGTTGCAATAAGGTTTGAAAAAGTGAATCATGACTATATATATATCTTCATGTTCATCACGTCAAGTTGTTTAAAAATTATTCCCTTGAGAGTGTAGAGTTAATGAATCAAAACTCTTTCTCAAAGGCTTGTGTTAATAATTTAAAACTTTGTAGAGAGTTTGGTTTTACTTGTTTTTTTATTAACAAGGAATTATTATGTTGGAGAAATGGATGGTGAGATCATTGGTTGATTTTAAGATGAAGTTATCTATAGGTGGGGGATCTTGAATATGGAAACAATGGTATTATGAAAATTTGGATTGCACATCGTAGTGTAATATAAAAAATATATAATAATAATAATAATAATAATAATTTATTTTTAAGGTCACCGCCAAGCGAGACACCAAATTGGTGTATGAGACCCCCTTGTTTGTGGGACAAGGGACCCCCTCTGCGCAGCGATTTAACTGCTAAAGTCTACAGAGGTGTACATACACTACCCCCCTCTGGATTTGAACCCGTGACCTCCTAAGAGGAAACACATGCTCTTAACCATTAGGCCCACTCATGTATGTTTAAATGTTTTATGAAAATAATCATTATAATAAAAATTAAAAAAAAATATAAGTTTAAATGTTTTATTAAAATTTGGATAAGTTTGATTGGATCATATTGTTATAATAAGCTTTAAGGGGTAGTTTAATTGGTTGGAGATTTCGAGTCCAAGACTAAAGTAGTCGAAGTCAAAGGTTCAATTTTTTAGGTCTTTTGGGCTTAGGCTCTCATACATGAAGCCGATAGGGTGAGGCTCCTTCAAGTGGTCCCCTTGAGTAATATGGATGTAGCAAGCCCTTCATCTTCCAAGGCTATGAACCACGTTAAGAAAAAAAGAGAAAAAAGAAAAAAACCAATTATCATATTTTTTTAATAAATTTAACATATGCACACTTGATTTTATGTGGTGTAATTAACTATCGAATATAGTAAAACATTTAAAAATAAAATTGGAAAAAACATGTTATTTAAAATTCCAAAGGGAGTCCATCATGAGGGAATCACAATGCTATCATCTATCTCAATCATGACTCCCTTTAAAAGTCTAAGTAATAGGTGTTTTCAGTTGTATCTTAAAAATTTGTGGCATGTAGAATGGAATTTCTTTACAGTATGATAAAATCTACAAAAACAAAATAATTATATTTTTTTACATAACCTTCTTTTTAAAATTTGATGGAAGTTGGAACCTTGTCAATACCAAAGCTAAATGGATCGCCATCTATAGACGATATGGTCCTTTAAATTATTTCAACAAAATAAGTGTGTTTGCCTTGTTAGTAATTCATCGAGGCCTTCCTTAGAAGTTGTTGTTGCAAATGAAACAATTCTTGTTCGCATTGTGTTGGCATAGAATATCTTAGCACATATTTTGACAATGCAAGTATGTTCAAAAATGTTGAGGCATCTTTGTTTGGAATGTGTGTGGGGATAAAATTTTCTTTGTAAGATTAATCGAAAAGTTGTTCTTTTGAGTAATGTTGACTTTATTGGCAACATTATTCTTAGGAAAGATGTGGCCAGTACTATTAGTATAAGGAGCATGCATATTAAATTTTTGTCGTCGAGCCATCATCATGTCAAACACTTTATAACTTATCTCTATGCTATAACTCAACAAATTACTTCATAAGGATATGTATACATAAGTATGAGGGATTTTTTTTAATGCTCTAGGAGAATTGACAACTAACTGGATCATTTAGACAAGACCCGGGTTCAAATTTAGTTGGTTGTCATTATATACTATTGGCTAGGTGAAATAGCCTGCAAATCACACCTAAATGGAAACTTGGGCCTCAACTTAGGGATGAGACATCCCGACTGGAATATCTACCTTTTTAACCTAAACATAATAAGCTAATTCTAATTGGTAATTGAAACTAAATAAAGATGGTGTGAAATTTACCTCCCAATTAGTTAAACTATTTTAAATTGTAATTTACTACAAGTTGAAAAACTAATTCTAAAATTAATCAAATTAATGAAAAAAATACCTTTATAAAGAAATTGTGGTCTTCAATAAGCTAGAGGACTTTCCCTAAGAACAGATTTATAATAAATTTTCAATAATTAAACATTTTATTTTGATAAAGCTAAACATGCTTATATTGCTTTCACATTTATTATCACAGAAAGTTACAAGTTTGTCGATCTTGTTAGGGAAGTACAATGATCTTAAACAATTAGACAAAACAAGAAAATATCTTATGGTTTTAATATTGGAAGGTCTCCAATTCTATCTAAAATAAATGTGAGAAATGATAACGAGTTTTAGAATTAAAAGATGTTATGAAACGAATATTATTATTGAAAATGGAATTAGGAAAACAGATACTTATGCTTTCGTTTAAAAACTAATATTCATTGAAAATGGGAATATGAAAAATATGCCGTAAGTATAATTGTAAATTATACTACTGACAAATTTGTGATTTGGAAAGTACTGTAACCAAAATATGACATGGACTTCCATATCTAAAAAGTGTTGGAAATGTAAACAAGTTTTATGTGGATTAAATGAAATGTATTTATAGGGAGAGTGTTTGGATGAAATGTATTTAAAAGGAGAGTGATGGGAGTTTTTATGCTTAGCTTATTTTATATTGGTCAGAATAAAATGTATTAAAAGGGAGAGTATTTGGAGTTTTTATGTTTAACGTGTTGAAATTTAGGGAGGAATTTGGGATGATTGGCAAAGGTGATATAATTTTTATTTAAAAATTAAGTGGTTGGTTTTAAAATAAACGTTTGGAGTTTGTTTGGAGTTTTTTTTATGTTCAATTTGTTGAAATTTAGGAAGCATCAAGAAATATGATATAATTTTTATTTAAAATTAAGGAGTTGATTTTAAAATAATTAGTGAAATATAGAGAGAATGTGTTTTTTATGCTTGAGTTGTTGAAATTTAGGGGAGGATAGTGAAAGGTGATATAATTTTTATTTAAAATTAAGAAGTTGATTTTAAAATAATTTGTGAAATATATATGTAGTGTTAATTTTCAAATATTTTATAAAATATATGTTTATTATCAATATTAATTATATAAAAATGGGTGGTAAGTGTGACAAGGCTTTAGTCTACTTTGAAAGAAATCAAAGAAACTTCCTTTCAATGGGGAATGAGAACAATGGCAATATTAAGGCAAAGACCCTTGCCCTATTTCAAGGCTTGAAACATAACAACGAGGGAAGAAGGATAAGGCATATGTTAGCCATTGATGGCTCGGAGATAGTAATCAACCTAATGAATAAACCTCCTCCTCTTCATAAAGGTAAACTTGATAGAATTCTTCACCAGTTAAAAATAGAAAGACAAAGGTTTGAAAGCGTAAAATTTTATCATATGTTAAGGCTTGATCACTTCAAAGTAGATGCATTAGCAAATCAAAGTTTACGACTTGGTGGAGTTTTGTGGGTGTGTGGGAAGTGTTATCACATATAAAGTAGTCGGGCTACCATATTCTATTTTTCAGATTCAATACATTTTTCAGCCAGATCTTTTACATATGAGATGCTGAGATGAGCAATTTTGACGGATCATTTTTTGTTTAGTGGACTATTATACTCTCCCATGTCAGGACTGAGTCTTAGGACACTCAGATTCGAGGACTGATATAGCCATTTAGTCATTTGCAGAGCAGTCAGTGATGCCCAGATTGGTATTAGTGTTTTCTCATTGGACGGATGGATTATTTGCATGGTTATGACTCAGCATTCAGTATATTGTGTTATGGTTATCATTGCTCTTATACTCATCTTTTGTGACATGTACTAGCATTTAGTGTCATGATCTGGCGGTCATAAATATATGGACTTGGATGTATTTGTATTATGTATTGATGTCCCTACTTAGACTTGAAAATTCTTGATTTATACTCATTGGTTTTACCGTCCCTAGGGAGAATAGAAGTAGTCATTCCCACCATACTCTGGCTTGCTAGTGTGGGCTTCATTGTTCATTGTCTCCACCCATCCATTTCCTTCCAGTTTTGTTTTAACCCGACTTACTACTTGACTTGTGGCATGGAGGACCTTTCCCCGCTAGAACCTTTGTTGGACAAACCTCCCTGTTTATGTTGTGTCTCGGCTCTGAGTTGGTGACAGAACTTGCCTTTGGTAAGTTGAATTGTATGCCTAAATCATTCTGGTCAGTTGTCTCGATGTTTGGCACTGTGCAGAACCCCCCCTGGTCACTTGAGATGTTGTTGGCTAAAACTGAAAGCTCATGTACTGCTTGTATTGGAAATATTTATATATGCGCCCATGGAAATCGTAAACTCTAGAATGTGTTTCTTAACATATATGAGTAAAGGGCAAGAGCAATGAAATTCTAAAATACCCTACGAAGGGTATAAGAAAAGGTCCCAAAAGCAATAGTTAAATATATGCTATATCTTAATATTGCTGACCTTATAAATTTGAATATGTCCTTGATGAAAGCTGCAATTAGTTGTGCTTTTAAGCGTTGGTGAAGTCCCAAAGGGTCATATAGGCCAAAAATGCCATGGAAATAAAATTGATGATCTTAATAAACCTGGATCAAACTTGATGTAGACATGATGCCTAAGTTGAATAAGCACTCTCTGAACAACTCAACCATTTGTGAGACACTACCATTCCCTGTGTTGTTGTTTGTCCAACATATGGTTATAGTGAGTATTCCCTTTCCACATCCGAAGTGTCACAATGTTGAATTGGTAGTCATCCTTTGTCCTAACCTTGTAAATTTTAGCCTTCACCCTTCACTAGCAAATTGACTACAACTATGAAATGAGTATAGTCCTGAAAGTCTAGTTTGAGTAATAATAAATAAAACTCTATATATGTATTCGGTTGATGTACTGCTAGTGAGGTTAGTGTTACTTGTTATGATTGTTACTTAAATGATTTGTAGAGCATGTCTTAGCCTTGTAACACTTGCAACAGATGGATAACATTCTGAGTTATATTATTGGTATCTAGTCATTTATAGGTGATTATATTGTCTATTGGATATTGTTGATGATCAGGCAGAGACCTGGAAAGGGTATGAGTATACACCCTAGATGGATTTGGATTCTCTGAGTCTAGTGAGATAGCTTATTTTCAGTTCTGGGCACTTGTAGAGATGGCCAGGCTCGTTTTACCCTTCTGATGTAGTTTTGCTTCACAGGATGATGTGTTTGAGCAGGGAGAGATTTGGACTCTCTGAGTCTAGTGAGATAGCTTATTTTCAATTCCGGGCACTTGTAGAGATGGCCAGGCTCGTTTTACCCTTCTGATGTAGTTTTGCTTCACAGGATGATGTGTTTGAGCAGGGAGATGTTTTTATTGGATCTCCCAGGGCGTTGCATGGGGCATAGGGGGTGCAACCACTTGATTGTACCATAGTACCCTCATCCCAGAGAGCTTGGTGGGATTAGTTGGACAACGCAGGCACCCTAGGAGGCTATTTTGGCAGGTTCACATTTCCTAAGGCAGATAAAAAAATGATTAAATGGCTATTGAAGAATTCGATTTGGGCTACTAAGGCAAGGAAATGACATGGGATGAGTCATGATGATGAGTGTGGTGTCCTCCGCACCTTCTCCAACAATTGCAGCACCTGATTGGGCCCACACCTATTTTTTGGGCATTTTTATATTATTTTCTGGAGCTTTTGGGAGGCTCACGATTTCCTTAAGGAGGCACAAAGTAAAAAATTAAAATATTATATTGTTTTATTGTGCCATGGGGACACTTAGAGGGAGTTAGTTAACACTCCATGGACCCACCATGTGCTTCATTTATTTCTTATTGAGTGAGGTACCCTCTTTTTGGGTGATCTAGTCCACTTTGGTACTTTATGGTTATATTGATCCATGTATTGTATGTTGAGCTCATCTCAACCATTGATTAAAACATTTATATCTTTTAATCTTAGTCACTAGTTTTGAAGGTGGTTAGGATTTTGGTTCTCTCGTTTCTATTTAAAGGAGAGAGCTCACTCATTTGTAAGGGGTCTTTGGCTCTTGGATCTGATTAATAGAAAAAAAATCTTGTGGATATTTTTTGGATCTCCTTTGCATATGGTGTTCTTAGATGGTGATTGGAAAGTCTTTTGCTTCCTAGCATTTGGGAAATTTGTGTGAGATCTATATATTTTTTGGGATCATTGTCTTGTCTACATGAGGGTGACTTCACTTAGGCGTTTTTGCAGGGGGACCTCAACTCGCTTGGACTGGTTTCGTCTGTAACAGGGGGTTTTCATTAGCTTCATTGTTATCTATGATTACATCTTGTTATTTTTCTGTAGATCTTGTCTTTTTATCATGACACAGTAAATCTGATATTGTTGGTGTTTGCTTGTGCAAGAGAGAGGGCGCATTGGTCACTTGGAGCAAAACGTTGGGCTTAGAAATCACACAGGTCTTCTCAAATTGATCGAGATAGCATGGATCATCACCTTCAAGGAATATACAAGGATTTCCAGGTAAGATCTGCAGGTTAGTTCCTTTCTTCTGGATCTCAACCCATTGACACATGTTTTTCTTCATTTTACTGAAAATTCCATAAATAATAAAAAACCAAAAAACACTAAAAATAAAATGCTCGATCTCTGGACAAACCACTGCTGGGTTTTGTAGATCGGGCCTCCCTCTCACCAATTCACCCCTAACACTAATCTGAAAGTGGTTGGTTTTCCCTAGATCTAGAAAACTGTTTGCTCAAACCCCAACGCTCCTCATGAAATTCTGACTTTTTTCGGGGATTTGATTTTTCTAGCAAAATTCCTTCTTGGGTTTGTAGATCGGGTCCTCCTCTCTCCAAATCACCTTCAACATTGAGCAAGATGCTGACAGGTGACCCTAGATCTGAGAAACTATCTTCTAGGACCCTAGTGCTCCTCATCATTTTTCTGACTTTTTCCTAGATCTGATTTTTTCGGCATTTTTTCAACTTGGGTTTGTAGATTAGGTCATCCTCATTCCATTTCTTCTCCAACACTGAGCTGGTGGTATCCATATTGTCCTAGATTTGAGGATCTGCCCTTTCAAACCCTAGCACTAGCCACCTTACTGCTGGTTCCTCCCATAAACCGACTTCTTCGGCCAAAGTACCTTTCTGGGTCTGTAGATCGAGGCATCTCCCGTGTGGGTCTCTCCCAACGATGGGAAGATAGTGACTCCATTGCCCTAGATCTGACAAGGCACTGATCTCCGACCCTAGCGCTAGCCCCTCTTTGGCCTCTTTTCCTTGCAAATTTGATTTTTCCTTGATGACTTGGGTGTTTTGACATTGTCATATCTCTCATCTAGTCTATCCATAGGTACTAGATAGCCCCAATTCTGTCCTTTCCATCCCTACATCGATTACGTTTCCCAAGGCAGCAAATCAAGCCTCACACTTCCTAAACCCTAATCCAAAGCCTTGGTTCACCTAGTGACATCATCCATAGATCTAGGGTTTCCATCCACCTTACACCTTACATACCTCAAGTCTACTTGATCTGATATGGTGTCTAGGTCTGATCTCTCCTATCGGGAGTAGATCTGGGTCTCCCCCTTTGTTGTCTTGGGCTAAGATAACATAAAGTGATGGCTGCCTCGATTGGCGTGACAACCATCCATTTGGGAGTCTAGGCAGTATTGGTTCCACCTCCTTAGTTGCTTGTCCCTCTACTGTCCATCCTGGATCCACCTCACATAGGCAACTACAAGGTTGGTGATAACATGAAGCTTAACTTCCACACAGTTCCATAATCAATTATAAAATCCACCTCTCATAGCATGCCTTCCACAGACACTTAGTGGTAGGGTCTAATATTTATGGTATGTCAAATCCATTTAATGGACGAAGTACCCTCGTGCAATTATGGTAAATAGAAGCATGTGGATAAGCAATTCAACGTGTATGGGGATATGTATGCTTTGGTCTTAGTGAATTGTTTCAATTGTGGATGTGTTGGTTTGTGGAAGAGGTGCATTTTGGCTATCAAGGAAATGACTTCGCAACAAGTAAGTTCATCTCTTGATTCTGGTTTCCTTACTATTGGATTTGTAATTCTATGGGACTCTATTCTTCAATTTTTGAGGCTACTTGAAGGGGAAGATTTATGTTTTTCCTTTACAAATTGGACTAATTTTTATTTGAGACTAATCATCTTGTTGGAGTTTGATTTACATCTATCTATTGTGGTCCTCAATGTTTATGTCTCCATCACCCTCATTGGGTCCCCTTTGTTTCGGCATAATGTTGGGATTAGTTTGTTGGTGTATCCTTCAAGCCCAAGTGCTCACTAGATTTATATCAAACCATTATAGAGACTTAGGTTGGTACAATGCAACACTAGGAATGTTGTCTAGAATCTGGTTTGCCCCTTTGTCCATATTTAGAGAGCCTAAACTCGTCATAATTTTGTTCGTTTGCTCCCTTGAATCTAGGTAATTCAACTATGTTTTGGAAGTGTAGCAACATGGAGTGTAAACACACTCACTCAAGCAAGGACATTCTCTATGAAATGGCTAAATTTAATCGACTTCTCAGGTGACATGAAGAAATGATCACAAGAAATAACACTTCCATCTTTTCATTAGTTAATAAAATGCATGCTTAGGATGAAATGCATAATAATTTATGTGTAGTAGTTATGGAAGCACTTACACCTTAGAAGAGACAATTGCAAGCTCTATAAGCAAAGTGCTAGCTCCTTTGCAACATAGTTAATCATTTCCACAACCTCTCCATTGCCCAACAAAAAAAAAATGAAGAAAGAGGATATCGTTAAAGCAAAAATGAAGTAAAATGGTTTGGTAAATACTAAAGCAATGAAATTTAAAATAAATATTTGGAAGTCAACATTAAAAATGATCGTACTTAATTTCCTTAGTTTGTTTTGTTTTGCACATTTTCTCTATATTTGAGATATTCTTGTTATTAATTTATATAATATTAACAAAAATAATATTCTTGTTATTAATTTATATAATATTAACAAAAATAATAACAAATCATATAAGAAGAATAGTGTTTTTTTCTTTATAAAATCATAGTATACAAAAATATAATTGTACCTTATTGTACGATCACGTAAAGAGGTAAAATATATTTACTCTTTTGTATTTTCATGTTCATTAATACAACTATAACAACTTATAAATATAAATTTTACTCTTTTTGTTAATTTTTTTATAAATATTTTTTTTTTATATTTTTTTTATAAAGTGATAATTTAAATATTAACAATTATAAGGACGACATAGTCATTACACATGTCAAAGGTCATAATCATCACAATTATCTATTGAATAATTTTTTCTTGTAATAAAAAGTAGTTATTTTTTATAAAAACGAATAAAATAGTTACATTTTTATATAATGAAAAACAAATAACATTACGAATGAGATCTTAATATTCTGAATATTTAGTTGGTGACATTTTAGTTAAATTGAATACTTAGTATAACATGCATCTCCGTTCTAAAAAGTTAGGGTAGATATTGTTTCTTACATATACACCTTGGCCATATATGTCAAGGCATTAGAAAGCTAACGTATTCAACTTATATTACAAAATACTGATTCACGTATTGAAAATTATATATGTATAATCATTATAAATATAAAAAAAATATTGTTTTTTTTGTTAGGGAAATCTAATGTCTTTATTATTATATTTTTAGGTGTTTATACACAAGCATGAGACACAGATAAAGTCGAATGTGATTTGAACTCATGACTTTCAATTTACAACATATGACTTCATAACAAGTGAACCATAAAAAAATCTAAGTATAAAAAACATTATCACCATAATTATACATTAAATATATTTTTGTATACATCTCCATTCTAAAAGGATTGGGCTAATATTGCTCCTTGCACGTATCCTTCCTTTGCCACATATGTCAAGGCATTACAAAGCAGCTTAGTCAACTTAAATAAATACTTTTATTTTTATTAAAGATATATCTTGCTACCATAACCAACTACCCCTTGATTCAAAATATGCAGATACCCTCAATTTAAAATTTTAGTTAAAGATGCATATCCACTCGGGAATCAAAATATGCTTAAAAAAATTAATATACTATATTTTAGTTAAAGCTGCATATTCATTTCAAAATATGGACTTAACTTTGAAGTTGACAATGATCGATTTGACTTATTCCAAATGAATTTGAGATTTTGTTATTTTATAATAAAATAAATTTATAGTTGACATTGTCATAGTTTAGTTTTAGTGCCTGTATCTTGCTAAAGTAAGGAGACACTGTTTCTTTTCGAAATTCAAACCATTGGATATATGATGCTTCAAAAAGCTATTAACAAGAACTATATGCATTGAAAGCAGAAAAAAAAGATAAAATTCATATCAACATTACATTTCTAGTGAGGGTTTGCGGTTTGCCACATTAATTAAACAAGTTCAATCACTTCGTATGTATGGTTTTAATTTATTTATTTATATATATATATGTATGTGTGTTTCTTAACTAATGAGTATAGTTAGTTTTGTGTAGATGATTAATTTAATTGAAGTTTATAAGATTTATTTAAACATAACAAAATATATGACGATCATGAAATGAATTCATATTATACATTTGTTATACTCTTAATCTTATTGATCCACTAAAAAAAACCTAAAATGTGAGATAATATCTAAATGCTTATCACCATAATTACATTCTTTTTAAATTATTATAATTATGATTTTTTATAAAGATATCAAAACCAATATATATATATAAAGGGGATCTTCACTTGGTTGAACACCTCACAAGTTTTAGACATGGTGATAATCATTTTTTTCATTTAAAAAAATTATTTTAAGAAATTTATCAATAAGATTATCAATCCCTTTTAGAATGGTAGTGTTCCATAAGTGGATTGAAAGACTTGACAATCAAACTCTAAATTGAGGTGATATAAATAGATATACTCTCTAAGTTGAACTTTGAGAATTGTGATAGGATAAAAGGTCCGGACTACCCCAAAAACCATGGTGCTTGACACAAAAGCCTTTATATAAGATAACGTTAGACTTAAAACACAAGGGATATTTTACTTAGATGATATATTCAACATAACTACCATCTTGACAATGGTAGAATATGTTAGTGTTTTATAAATGAGTGAGTGACGCCTAACATAAAACAATGGATTATGACAAAACAACAAAACACCTCACTAAATGGTAAGAAAATTCATCAAAGTCTCTTAGAAAATGTTTTAACGTTATTTTCCATTCTATTCAAACTTAGAAAACACAACATTATATTATTCATATGAACCTTGCCTTGAAATACTATATATAAAAACTACTATGAATAACCTAAACATAAAAACCCTAATCCATTTTTTCATAAAAATTTAGATGAGCTCAATGAAATTGTGTTGTCACATAGAGACTTCAAAATATGTTTTTGTTTTAAAAATGGTAAACTTATCTTTCACACAACTAATCTTATTTATCACAATTTGATTTGTCATTATAGAGAACCAATTTGAATTTCGAACTCAAAAAAATTATACCATGTTCTTTTGGGTTTCCAAACCAAATTAATTATACTATGTTATTTTGGATTTGAACAAAATAAATTATACTATGTTATTTTGGATTTGAACCAAATAAATTATACCATGTTTTTTGGATTTCCAAACCAAATAAATTAAATTATATCATGTTCATGTTTTTTGTAGACAATTTTTTTAAAGAGAAATTTGAATGGACATTGAACATTATTGGTATGGAAGCTAAATGGAAAAAATAATTAAAAATTATATGATTATTTATACTTCCTCATGAAAGAGAATGTTTATTAGTTAGTAATTTATCAAAGCCTTCTTTCAAAAGAGTAGTGATTTAGAGTATATTAATTACATATTTTGACAATGCAAATTTGTTAAGATTGTTGTGTTTTTGTTTTGAATACCTTGTATCAAGTTTGATTTCTTAAGATTTAATGGAATGTTGTTTGTTTATGTAATGTTGTCTTTATTGGACCATTTCATTTAAAGGTGTTGGGCATTGTATTTCTTAGAAATTTTGTTTTAATGTTTTTTTTATTGTTTCAATTAGAAAATTTGATTTCTTAATAAACTAAATACACAATTTTTTTACTAAAACTTTTAGTGAACATGAGTAAGTGACAACTGCTATATTCTAGATTTCATTAGAATAGAAACATCCTACCACATTACAAAAGCCTCATTCAATTGAGAAGCCACAAATAAGAGGCATCTATTCCACCAAAGTCATACATGACTTGCACCTAACCTCATTCATTTCAACAAGTACATATGTACACAAGCATGAGCACAAGTACAAGCATAACATTGTATAAACTTGAACTCAAGTAGAGGTGAAGACAATACCCCATGGGCCCACTTTCACCAACCAAACAACTACCTTTGACTAAATACACAATTTAAAAAATATATATAGTCTTTTAGAAAACTTAAAAATATTTATTTAAAAAACATAATCTAAAAATTTTCTATTCTCATTTAAATGAACTTATTGATATATACATTAAAATGAATTCACTCAACTATACATTAGCCAAGTATTATATTATTTGCAAATGTAAAAAAATTCTTTAAAATAAATCAAATAAAACTTAAAATAAACTATAACTTAAAATATATTTACCCTCACAGTTAACAATATTATTACTACTATCCCATGGGTAGTAGAATAAACGATGAATGGGTGTATTGTTAAGGAACTCCTTGCATAAGAGGGGTGGCAGGTGTGGGAGGGATCATTTTTGGTCCAGGAGGAAAAAAAGTCAATTGTTTTGCATGGGGGCTTAGAATTAAAACCAATAATAAAGCAGAGTGGTCGGCTTTCCTTCATGGCTTAGAAATAGTCTCAGAATTAAAGATTCGTTGTCTAATGGTTATTGGGGACTCCAAACATGTAATTCAGAAGATGTGTCGAGGGTACACAAAATGTACTTCAAATTGTAAAATGATTTATAAGCGTATATCACATCTTAGCAAGCCTCCTTTGATAAGTTTTTTATCATGTGAAAAGAGAAAAAAATAGGATAGTTGATAAGCTAGCTAAATGTGAAAATTTTCTTAAAAATAAATCAAATAAAACTTAAAATAAACTATAACTTAAAATATATTTACCCTCACAGTTAACAATATTATTATTACTATCCCACAGGGAGTAGAATAAATGCTGAATGGGTGTATTGTTAAGGAACTCCTTGCATAAGAGGGGTGGCAGGTGTGGGAGGGATCATTTTTGGTCTAGGAGGAAAAACAGTCAATTCTTTTGCATGGGGGCTTAGAATTAAAACCAATAATAAAGCAGAGTGGTCGGCTTTCCTTCATGGCTTAGAACTAGTCTCAGAATTAAAGATTCCTTGTATAATGGTTATTGGGGACTCCAAACATGTAATTCAGAAGATGTGTCGAGGGTACACAAAATGTACTTCAAATTGTAAAATGATTTATAAGCGTATATCACATCTTAGCAAGCCTCCTTTGATAAGTTTTTATCATGTGAAAAGAGAAAAAAACATGATAGTTGATAAGCTGGCTAATAAAGGTGCTAGAAACAAGCAAGGCATGGTTGTTAATTCCAACAATTCCATGGTTAATAAATGTGTTCATTAACTAAGAGAATCAAGTCATTTTTCTATAGTTTTAAAATGGTGTATTAGAATCAAGCTTAGATTATGGGGGTGTGCCCCATCCCCACCCTCAACCTTTCCTCATTCCCCACCTTGCGTGGGACACTTGGCTCCACGCATGTCAAGGAAGACACCTCTCAACTCAAAAGGATAGAGGCGCATTACTTGAACATTAAGTACCCTAAACCTACGGTCTCTTCCCCATCAATTGTGCAAGTTCCCACACTTGAAATTAATTGTGATATGCTGGATGTGTCAAGAAATATGGTAGGGGAGAATTTGAGCCAATATATTATATGACGGTGGAGATCTCCATAATGTGAGGGCGTCCTGAATTAATCTCAACGAAGTGGGAGGCGACCAACAATATTTCCTTCTGCCATGCCTTTCAGTCCCTTTCTTTTGAAACACCTATTGTTGTTGACAATTTTGGTTCTTAGGAGAGCAGAGAGTAGGCGACCAACAATATTTCAGAGCTTTCTGTCGAGAATATGGCAATTTGGACGGAGATTTTTGCAATTACAAGGGGAAACATGGAATATTTCAAGAAAAACCTAAGGAGGGTCTTCGAAACCGCAAGCAGAGGCCTTTAGGAAACTATTTATATATTTTAGGACATCAAATACAACTCATTGCAACTATCTTGTTTGGATTCTCGCATAGATCATTTGGATGGAAATCTGAGAGAACTCTTGGCCTTAGTGGATGAAATTAAGGAGCTAAATGGGATGGCCAAGCTGAACTAGTGTAGTCATTGTAAGGAGTCCCCCTATGAAGATGTTCGCCCAATGGAAGAAGCTTCAGTTGTCCATTTTATGGTCTCTGAGGAAAGAACGAATAAAAGAATGTCTTCCTTTATACAGTCTATCTTTTGTGTTTTTCTGCAAATTCCTATGTAGTCAGTTTGTTCAGGTATACTCCACCCATTTCTTGGACAAAGGATAAGAAGCCTATTGGGAAATTTTGCAAGTATATATAAGCTTATGTAATAGGGATTCTACCTCATGAAGTTTTAACAACCAGATTGTGGCCTTTTTATATATATGGATGGTTGTGCACAACCTTTTTAATACAATAGTCATTCCAGTTTCTGTTAAAAAAAATCACTCTTTGTGTAAGGTCACTAGTTTGAAACTCTGTGGGTACTAGCTTACCAAAATAAAACTATATTATTATATATTATTATTTAACAATAATTGATAGAAGTTTGTATTAAAAAGGTTGTAGTCAAACTATATAGTCGAGTAACAAAAAGATGGGAATTATCTTGGGCTTAAACACCAATTATTCTATTACAAAAAAAAGCTATAAAAAATTAACTATTTTCCTTTTTTAAGAAGTCCTTAAAATTGTTGAAGGAATACACACGATAAAAGATGTCTAAAACAAAATATTGATTTACAAAGAATTACATAAATTCATTGAAAGAAATGTTGGTTGTGAGCTTATCCTAGCTCTCTAGTGACTTGATGCATTTTTAGGTTCTCTAACTCCAGATATTCGAACAATTGGGAGACAATATGTTATTTCTTATTATCTACTAGAATGGAGCCTAAGGATTGCCAACGATTTTAATTTGTTGAATGTGTATCATTGTTGACGTTGTCAATGGCATATTTGGGTGTAAAACACTCTACCTCTAAATCTTGAATTTGTCTTATTTGTTTCATCATAATGTCCATGACTTTATGATTATGTGAACTGAAAAGATGCTCATTAGTTTGAACTGTGTCAGTGAAGGGAAATCTTGGGTTTTATTCTCATTTATATAATTTTCTTACCTCAATAGAATCCTCTATATATCATAGATTCATAAATAGCTCTTTGACACTTTCCATGGCAACTTGGGTAATCCATGGTTCTTTGGAATACCCAAAATTTTTCAATAACACAAAATTGAGCAAACATAGGGTTGCTTCCCCAATCATTGTTAGTGTTATAATTCCCACAAAGATTTGATAACCCAAGATCTGGAGAGATTTGTAATCCCAATTTTGGCCAAACAATGGACTATCTAACATGGATATCATCTACACAAGAGAGTAAGTGAGACTCACAAAATGAAGCTAGTCTCTCCAACCTTCTAGGATCCAATCTAGCATAGACCTAAGACACTAAAATGTTTGGACGAAACCAAATCATGAATTTATTGTAACAACCCTTTTATTATTTAGCATATTTTAAACCTAATTAAATGGCAAATTCCCTGAGAAAAAATCATAAAATAACTAATCAACCATGTGCCTATTGACAGTCAAATGGATCATCCTTAATAAACTAGCTAATAACTCTAATACAACTCAGATAACTAACAAAAAAAATGTAACCCAAAGATAAGAATCTCTACTTGATCGATGACTGCCTTGTCCAATTTTGCATACAGACCTTGTTCTCTATCAATCACCAACTCCTTTAATAACAACAATGTTAGGGGGGCAACTCTTCACCTAACCAACCCGTAGCAGAAGTTGATCCCCCCAAATCCTCAACAATTAACCCTATTCCATACCAGGTGAAACCTTACTCTTTCCTCTATCAACCTCTATACAATCATTTCCTCCTCATTAGCCTCCTCTTCCAATGGATCCCCTCACAAACAACTAGAAAACTAGCACAAACAAGTAAACAAGCCCCCAAAAAACCACCAGCAAGACTAGATCCCTCACCTCTTGGTCATGTCCCTCTTTATTACTTAATTTTCATATTTTACTCAATTTCTTAATTTTTGCATGGATGACACACTTGTCAACCATGCACCTAACTTAAAGTTACAATGCATATGTTCCTTTTTATTTTTACATTGTAATTGAACTTTTCAATACTATCATATGCTATTTACACGTATACTAATGTCTAAGGTTGGGGTGTTACACATACCCAAGTTTCCAATGAAAAAATGGGACCTTTGAGATTTTATGTATGGCCTTTGGAAATATACCCTATCCAACGAAAGCATAGTCCAAACTGAAAGTGAAACCACCTGATTCGAATAGAACACCAAAATACCATGGGACTTGAGAGATTCTAAGGACGATGTTCAAACAATCACCAATTCCAATAAAGGAAAAGACCAGATGGAAAACTCGATCATCCACTTCTAACAGGACATACCTCAAAATGACCAAGTTTGATGAATCAAACGACGTCGATATCTACAAAGTCGTATATTCTAAGGCAAGAAAGGGTATGGAAAAGGGGGTCCCATTATCCCACCTTATCCCACAAAGAAATGGCCAAAGCATTCAAAATGATAGGACATGGAAAAGAGTGGCATGTGTGATGCCATCATGTAACATACCCCTCCTAGTTCTAAAGGAAAGGAAAGGTATAGGGGCTATATATGGTGGTAAAGAGGGATAATTTTATGTTATGTACAACGGATATGTTCACATATTCAGATCTGGTCGGTTTATCATAAAAAAATTTTCTTCATTAAACTAGTCATGAAACTCTTAACTAGAAAATAAAGCAGCTAGTCACTAACTTGGATGCATAGTTTTAACATAAACAAATCCTGAATATAAATTCAGATGTAGAAGTATTCATAATAAATTCATAGCTTTCCAAAATATCAGATCTAATTAAGTCAATTTCCACAACATCATCCTACTAAATTTTTATCTTTCAGTGATGAGAAACAATCTCTACAATTCCTACAAAAACTGTAACTAGTTTCTATACAAATATGGAACTCTAAGAATTTGAGTTTAAATGATTCATGACCTAATATTGGGATGTCATGTTCAACCACCTAACAGTCCATATCATCCTTGAGCAGCTGATTAAAAAAAACATAAATAAATTACTTTGCAAGTCATCCTCAACAAATCCTGATAATTGTACTACTAGTAGGAGCTCACAGCATTACAATTTCTAATCAATTCTTTTTCCTTCAAACTAGATTTATACTCTAAGAATAAATACAAATAATTACCGATATAATCATCCATTAAACCACTTCTAAATCAGATTTCATTAATACATTCTCAAGTACAAATACACAAATCAATAACTAGTACAAGGCAGTATAGTTTCTCTCATAAACTGCTAATCCCGAAGAGGCTAAGACGTTACTTTAAATTAAATTTTATCAAGCACACACAACCTACCCTACTAATCATAATATTCAAGAAAATAACTTAAAGGATTAAGTACTTATCTTGATAGTGTGTGATTGGCGGCAACAAGACAATGTTCCTCCCAGCCTTTGACCTTTCTTGGTGTGTGTTTTCTTGCCAAAAGATCCCCCCGAGCTGAGGTCTTGAATACCATGTGAGATGGTCTATGCTAAATGATACTATGGCTTATATTATCCCTTTCCTCTAATTATCCCCCTCTCCTAGAAATCCGATCCAGGTAGTTCTTGAGATTACTCTCCTCTCTCATAACACCTCGCTGACCTCCAAGGTCACTTTCTTAATTCAAACCCCCACTAGAGAATTTAGATATTGAGAACACTGGCCCCTATATTATCCCCCTCTCCCTCAGGTACTAGCACAACCAAAAAGAAAACCCCAAATAGGATTACCTCCCTCTCGTGATGGGTGAATTCTTAAATCAACTCTTTCGACCCCCCAGGTCAAATTACCAATTCGAACCTCCACTGGAGCATTCAAAATCACAACAAATATTGCTCTACAGAGTGCAGAATCTGAACCCATACTAGGGAATTCGCTTCACATAAAAATAGATAAGCATGGACTCCTCTCCTCCCAAGGTATCTAGAAACAGACAAAATGCTGATCTTGGATCAAATTGGCAGAATCGGCACCAAAAACTGTGTAAGTTCAACCAAAATTCACTTTGGAATTCGCTATTTTCCTCAAATCCCAGCTCTAATGCACTCCTCAACCTACACAATAATGAATGAATCACTTCCTTCAACAATTCGAATCCTTTTTCCCAATTCAAGTTGCTTCCAAAAGTTTGACTCTAGACCGCTGATGAAGGACCCCCAAATCACCGGGGCTTCCTAACCACCACACACTAACTCGTTCAAGTCTTCACCGAGGCACTTGAATTCACTAATACTAACTCTAAAATACTACAAGGACACTTCCCATGCATGGACAATTCGAATTCATTAATTTAGCTCCAAAAATCCCCTTGACTGACTCTTTATCACCCATAAATTACTCCCAAATTACTCCCATGCATTGGAGACAACTCAATTTCACAAGGATTGACTCAAATTTTCCCTTGATCACTCCCATACACTCATGATAACTTGAATTCATCGTATTAATTGAATATTACTTACTTTAACCCAACAAATACATTAATTAATTGAAATCAAATTCCACTTATCCAACTGACTATCAGTTATACTAGTTTCACTAGTGTAATTGGAGACTGACTCAATTTAACTGAATGTAACTTAGTTAAACTCAAATTAACTGAATATAACTCACTTAAACTCAATTTAATTGAAATTAACTAACATTAACTCAATATTAACTAAAATTAGTTGACAATAACTCTTTAGCTGAAATTAATTGACATTAACTCAATATTAACTAAAATTAAGTGACAATAACTCAAAATTAGGTGCATGCCTTGACCATAATTAATCGATTAGGCATGTATTTCCCGTGTGAAGTGGAAGTGGGCCCCACCAACATCTAGATGAGGAGTGTTCTCACCTATGAGGGTGCAGATATTGCATGCATATGCATGCAAGCCATTAATTATGGGTTTTAGGACTTCCATAGTCCAAAATTAATAAAATCAAGTGGGCAAGTGTATTGTTAGAGGGAGCTGCAATTGCTAACCCCAACCCATTCTCATATGACATTCCAAAACCCCCTAGCAACTTTGTTGTCATGCTGTGCCATTATTAATTATAATAATAATATAGTAATAATTAAATATAATTAATAGTACTAATTATTGCAATTAAAATAGAATCCATCTCATTAGGTGTCCATGGTCTTGACACCCAGTGCCAACTCACAAAGCAAATAATCAAAATCATAGGTGTCTGGGACTTACATTCGGGATATTACACATCCCATGACCACCATGACCGTTAAATGCACTCTTGATGTCTATGAATTCCACCTTGTTAGAGCTGCTACGTGGCCAACAACATGGATTGGGAATTAATTGAGTTTTATTATTGAGATTCATAACATAAACTTGAGGGGATTGGGAGATAACCATCCTCCCCATATTTTTGTATTGTCCTTTCAATTATGTTGCAAAGTCGACTTGTATGTTAGTGTCTCCATTTAGTTCTCTAAGAATGTGATACAACTCAATGTATTTGAAATGGGAGGCTTCATTTTTTATCGTAGAGAATAATCGAGCTAGAGACTTTTTCATTAAGACACGATGCTTGTTCACAAGCTTCATTATTATTGTTGAGTCTACAATTGCTATTAGATATTACATCTTGTCTGTATCAATACTTTGGAGCCGTTGAAACAATGCACAGAGCTCATCTTGGTAGTTGATTACGGTTATAAGACCCCAAGCATAGCTTGTTTCCAAAATACCTTTAAAATCAATGATGATCCCCTGCACCTACCACCCCTCAAGGTTAACAATATTATTATTTTTATTATGAAGCAAACTTATTAAAAAATTGTTTATTTTTAAGTTGTTATGATAGATTTTACAACCTGAATTCATGGTCTGTTAAGAAATAACTGCAAAACTCGAAGACTCAAGAACGTATCTCTTAATAGTAAAAAATTACAAACAAAAAACCATTGGGAAAGTTGTTTACATCGCATGCCATTTTCTAAGATAAATATAATTTGTTGGAACTTCAAACAACTCAATTTTAATCAAATGATCATTAAAATATTAAAATTTGTTAAACTTCATGTATTAAAAACATATATAAATTGAATTTTAAATTTAATTAAATATAAATTGAATTTTAAAATTAATTAAAAAACATCATTTTGATTTTTTTTTCATTACTGTAAATTTTGACAATCCCGTAGATATCATATACATATGGTCATGGGTTTTGAACCTAGAAAAAGACAATAATAGCTTATTATCCCAACCACTCAACCTACCAAAAAAAACCATCAATTTGAATTCATTAACAACTTCATAATGAAATATTATAACAAAATGTTATAACAAATATTAATGTGTACTAAACTTCTAATATTCTAAAAGCTATGAATTGCCTACATTAAGTACATTTAAGTTGAGTGAAAGTGCAATAAAAACAAGAAAGCACATACTTTTTTCCTCATGGTATTGCATGCTTGTTTAGGCTACCCTAGTATGATACTACAAATGGCAACCACAAATAATAGCATGGAGGGCGTAGTCATATTTCTTATGTGGCCAATTAATCTTTTTCGTTGTACATTCTATATTCATATGGATGAAAGAACAAATAGGTTTTAATGATGTAAGTACTATTTTGCTTCAATACTTCTATAAGAGCACAAAGAAGACTAAATAAAATAATAGATTATGGCAAAATATCGAAGCCACCATAAAACAAAAGTGATATTTGAAAGGGTCTTTAGGATCCATGAGGATGTGATTGTGATATTTGAAAGGGTCTTTAGGATCCATGAGGATGTGATTGTGGGCCCTATAAAAAGTAAAGGGAATATATGAAAGGATCTTTAGGACCATAAGCATATGATTGTGAGATGTAATTACTTTGATTTGCTTTATAAAAGGGTCTTTTGGATCCATGAGGATGAGATTGTGGCCCTATAAAAAGTAAAGGATATCTGAAATGATCTTTAGTGTCCATGAGCATATGATGTGAGAGGTAATTATTTCCATGGCTTAAAGGAGAGGATGTTCTAAATATAACTTAAGAGATCTTAAATAGAGGCATAAGAGAATTATAGATTAAATTAGGATTTATATATATAGAGAAACCTTTACTTATGAGAGTTTGTTTTATTTTAGAAGATTACAATTTTAGGAGGCATGTGGCAATGGTATAGATTTTAGAACTATTTTGGAATTTTGGAATTTTTTTATCTTTTTTGAATTTTTTTTATGAAATACATATCACAGGAAATTTATTGAGCACTTCCTCTCATTTAGAGAATGGTATTGAAGGCCAATTGTTTGGTTGTAGTTTTGGCAATATAACTCGATGGAGATATCAATTGAGGCTCATAATATTCACAGAGGCAACCAACCCGAGGACTTGATCCCATGAACTCCTACTTGCATTTTACAACACTCAACCACTCGAGATAACCCATCGAGCTAAAAACCCCTTCCAATTATATATATTAAGTATCCATTTCTTTAATAGGATTTCACCTTCGATCAAACTAAGTAGTGAATGAGATTATTTTATTTGGAAGAAATCAAGCAATGGATATGTGTATTATTAAATAATGTTTCAACATTTTTATGTCCATGAACATTCAATTAAACAAGAATTGGTATAGGTGTTTTTATTATATAAAAGTTAACTTTTAATAGGGTTTAGTGGAGTCCTTTCTCTCTTATTTTTTTAGAAACAGTTTTTAAAGGAGGTGGTGGGTGGAGAATTTTGTGGAAAGTTTGCTTCAATGTGTTGTAATCATCTAAATGCACCAATGCACTGTTTGAAACATGTATTTTTGCATTGATATAAAGCGTGCACCTAGTTAGGGGAAAAAATCACTCAAGTCGAGTTTCCATTTTTATCATCCTGTAATGCTTTCCTCCTTTCCAAGCACTATTGCTTCTTTCACATTTCCACATCCATGCCTCATCGATCTCAAAGAGAAAACCAAGGAATTTTATGTGTTATGCCTTACTTTACATTTCTATGTTCCCCCCCCCCTTTAGTGTAAAAATAGTTGGGTTTTTATTTTTATTTTCAAATGTCAATAATGCATCTACATGCATTTTTTGTACATGTTTATCAATGCGTGAATGGGGTGCATTAATGTGATGCATTTTTTGTTTTGTAACACATCTTGTTGGTGTGAAACCTCATGTGTTGATTATGATGTTGCTCATGAAGTACCATGTGTCGTACATCTTAAAAAAATGAACATATTGGTAATAGGTATAAGGTGCATCGAAATTGACAGGACAATAGCACATTGCGTTGCACCAACATTGGTGCATGTGACAACCTTGACACACCATTTAATCAACCACTTACATTATGGATATTGTTGTGCTTTTGGTTACCTCGATGCACCATTTTTAATGAAGGGTAATTCACCTCAACATGTGTACCAACACATTTTTGTGTTGGTGAATTTTCACACACATCATACATGGGGACTCCCCTTATCTTAAACGCACCGATGAGAGTAGGGAGCAGTTAACCTAAATTACCTAGCATCTTTACCTTCATTGGACACAACATCTATAATGCGAGTGGACCGTACTCAATTGCTAGTGCACGCCCATTTTTTGGTCTATTGTTGGATGCACTGTGAATGGTGTTGGAGACGCTGAACACAATGAGAGGGGTGGTTGAATTAGTGTGTGTACCTTTTATTATTTTTCAAAACTTGATTATCAACACAAAGTACAACATTCATTGATACATTATCAACCTTTACATTTCATAAGCATATCATTATCACATCATCATCACATAAGAAGTATACACAGTACACAATATTTTTACATGGAAACCCAAGTACTAGGGGAAAAACCACAAAAGATGTTGTTTATAATATAGATATTACATTCAATGTGTTTACCAACACCAACTGGAAGGAAGCTCCAACTCCTTGATTTTCTAGCACCAACTAGAAGGAGGCTACAACCCCCTAGTTTATTAGCTCCAACTAAAAGGAGGCTCGGCAACGCCCTAAGTTCATAGGCTCAAACCTTAAGAGAGGAATCGAATACTCAGTGAGCACCAACTCACAAATCTCAGGCACCAACCTGAAGGAGACTACAAAATCCTATCCTTGCCCCGTCTTGCCACCTTGATATGAATAGAAGAAACAATCTGTAATGATCATTGTAACACTCTATCTGACAACTTGTACATGTATCTTTGTCCTTGCACCTATATCATTGTCCTTGTTCTTGTATGATTGTCCCTATTCATGTATCACAGTCTCTTTTAGCCTATATCACTGTATCACTACCTCTGTCAACTTGTCACAACCATTGTCACGTTGTCTCAATATTTGTCACACTATATCAACTTGTACATGCCTCAAGTATATACCCAAAAACAATTATCCAACAATTTCATTTGGATCCTCAGCTTTTACATCATATACATTTCCAAAACATAACATGAGAACTTGTTCAAGAGTTCCCCTTCAACGTCATATTTTTTATGATATAAAATTGGTGGTACAAAAGGATATTAAGCAACACTTTTGTTTGTTGAGTTTTAGGTTAGTGCAATTAATTAGCATTTATTTAATTTCGTCATTACATAAGCATAATTTGAACCATAACTAAACCATAAATCATATACATGTATGCAACAGTAAATGAATAGAATCATAAGAAGATAGGAAAGCACAATATACACAATATTTATCTTGGGAAACCCTGCACTAAAGGGGGGTGGAACCCAACAACCTTTCACTGTGAGAATAGATTCATTAAGTTCAAGTTTAATTAAGAACAAAATACCTTATCACAAGGTGTAATAATGAGCAAAGACACTTATGTTTTTCCTATGTCCTTCATGAGCAAACCCAACTCATGAGGACACCCTCTTCATAAGAGGACAATTGGTCTTCTCCAAGTATAGCATGCTGCTCCATAGTAGACCTCTAGTTGTAAAAGATCTATCACATACACAATGAGCTGATCCAATGTATATAGACCTCTCACATATGCCTACCAAATTGTTTCAAGGACAGAGGGTAGACTTCCTCATAGTATGCTTGAAATCCCATGAGTAGAAACAAAGGCAAGAGAGCCTTCTCAAGATGGTCGAATTGTTGGGAGAGCAGACTTATTTCAAGGTGTTGAATTGAGGTAGGAAGGTTATATCACTTTACAAGGGTGTTGAGATGTTAGATGAGGGATAATATACTTCTCCTTCTTGCAACAAGTTGATTCAAGGGATAGAATAGTCCTCTCTTGCCGAGCTAGTAAGGAGGCCAAATTTTCTTCCAAAGGGCCAAGTTGTTACCAAGAAAGAGGACCAAAATTTTAGAGCAAGAGAACCCCATGTTTTATGTATCTCATATGAAGATTTGATCCTCTTATTTATACTCATCCATAACTCTTGAACCACCGTGATTTTTGGACATTAGGATCGACCTACATTTTCCACATACTCAAGTGTCACATTGGTTCTTCTTGCAGGCTCCTTAGATCTTCTTGGGACTCCCACAATGTTCAATGATCATCGACTTAACTTAGGATTCTTCTCTTCATCATAGGAAAGGTCTCACATCTAAGTCTCATGGATCAACACCACCCTTTGTAAGATCACCATGTCACATGTATGTTGACCAACCATCTCGATCTATGGTATGTTTGCACCCATACTTGGACATGCCTTGCATAATGAGGGGTATCTAGTCCCTTAGGAAAGCACTTCGAGTCCCAAATCATGGTCATGGTCAACCCAATAATGTGAAGGTGTCTCAGGTCATCTCATGACCACTCCACTTCATCCTACTTGATGATAGTGGATCCAAGTCCATCCTACTCGATGGTAAGTGAATCGAGGTGTGTCACAAGCCATCACATGGTTACTCCACTTCATCCTAAATCGATGAGGAGTGGAGGCCACCTCATCCTACTTGATGATACATGGATATCGCATAGGATATATCCATATGGAAAAGTCTTCAAGGGATACAACCACAAAGAACGATGGCATACAACCCATAAGTCTCCCAACCACCTGGGCTACACCCCAAAGGTTGTTGGGAACCAACCCAATAATAAGTTATCCCAACCACATGGGCTACACCCTAATGGTTTTTGGGCACCAACACATTGATGAGTCATTCACAACCACAAGGGATGTTGGGCACCAACCTAGAGACTTGTACCAATAAAACTCAATCCATCAAGAAGTGTCCATGTACAACATATCAATCCATCGATATGTCCAACACATATCCATCCATCGATCTATGTTCTCCTAGTCTAGGGAGAATGTCTCACTGATGCTGCAAACATCAACATGGTTTACTAGAATAAAATCGCGTGCAAACCCAGGACATGGTATGGAATTGATAGACTCATAAGGGTTGTTGAAACCTATTTGTATTTTTAAGAAGTTTCAATGTCTGTACATGGAACTTATTTGAAAATCCTAGAGTTAGTTAAGAAGAATGACCTCAATTGCATGAAAAGGAACATTGTTTACTTTCCAAGAGGTTTATCATCATATAATGGTGTAATTAGTGGGATGCATAATGATTGTGAAGTGTTGATGTA
The DNA here is from genome assembly GCA_001517045.1 of Pseudotsuga menziesii. Classification (NCBI taxonomy): domain Eukaryota; kingdom Viridiplantae; phylum Streptophyta; class Pinopsida; order Pinales; family Pinaceae; genus Pseudotsuga; species Pseudotsuga menziesii. The sequence goes on from LPNX010933082.1 coordinate 336,874, forward strand.
TTTGGATGTACAAAAGGATTTGTAAGAAGGAATGGAGCTTTTTGTTTATGAAAATAGAGTGATTTTGATAGAGGGGGTTAATGGTGTTATGCCACCTATATACTTTATGAAGATGGATACATTTGAGCATAATAGAAATCAAAGATATTGAATGAAATGTTTCATTCCAAGTATTTAGCACAAGGAAAGGTGGATGAAGGAAACTAACTATGAATTATTTTGGATATCAATAGAAGATTGTTAGCCATGTAATTCTTGTTGAATTATATTCATTTTTATCCAAAATAATTGAAAAAAAATGTCTTCAATCATATTGGTGGCTAGGTTGGATGATTAATGAAACTCTCTTTGTGTTTTCATTTCAATTTGGTTTGCAATATAGGTATGAAAAATGTAAACAACTTTGTAAAGGAAGTTGCTATATAATTTTTTGTGGTCATAGTACAAACACAACTCGATCGAAATAAAAAAGGTATTTTGCATGCATGTTGAGTGTCTCATATGTAGGGTGATGCAATATATTGGGATATGTAGGCTTATAGAAATTCAATGTGACATGTCAACCTTAGATCGGTGTTGTGGAAGTGTGGTGCACCCATAAGCCATATGATCTAGAATCAAATATCGCTCTCACATTTAGTCATTGCTTATACCTTCTTTAATATATATTTATAATTTTACCTATAAAATGTTGCATGATTATATATAACTCCAACTTCAACACAAAATCCCAATTTAGATTTCAACTCCAACACAAAGTGAATTTCAACTTAAAGACAAATATGAACCAATGAATCCCATCTACATATCCAAGCTCTCCATAACTATTTATCATAATGGATGAGTGCTTGCTTAAGCAATAGATTTGTTCCATCATTAATTTCTAATGTTTTCTAATTCCAAATAAATATTATAATAAATGTTTTTAATGGTGGAATAATGTGATCTATCCACAATATGTTTGAATGATGCCATTGTTATTGTTAAATAATTGGTGAAATTGGGTAATGCCAAACAACTTGATATTTGTTCCAAAACCATTAATAGTATTATTTTTTCATCATGATGCCCATTAGGTTGGAAACTGAAAGACTGCTTAGGAATACTACATGAATTTTATTTTATATGTTAATGATTTTGTGTTTAAGAATCCCAAGGGTTAGGTCAAGTGGTTGTTGTCAATGTTGCTAGTGTTTTTGCTAGTTTCATGCCAATGGGTTCCTAGTACTAATCCCCCTGGGTGAGGTGCACTAGTTTACATTGACGAGTTTACTAGAAACGCCATCCTAGAATACGATGAAGCATTATGTGGGTTTCCTTGTAAGATTTTCCTTGGAAAAATATTGTGTTTATGATAAAGTCAATATCTAGATGAATAATTATTGTAATTTTAATTACATTGATGACAATACTTCATTATGATTAATTGGATCCATGCATTGGGAAAAAAAATATAAAATTATTCTTGCCATATTCGTTCATAATTACTAATAAAAACAAAAAATGTCATCATACATGATTCAATGAGTTCCCAACTCTACTTTGTAGTAAAGGAAAGCTCTCATTTCCTTTATTGATGCCACATTAATACAACATAAAATATAATTTTGAAACAAAACACATATATTAGACTTGGCCTCAACTTAAATCTCCTATAATCTCCTATATGATATGATTTATCACTAAATTTCATTTTCCACTTAGTTTTACTTTATTGATGGAAGAGAAAAAATACAATCATTACAAGTATGCAACTATGTAATATTCTAACTTTAGTCATACTTCAATAAGACATTTTTTTTGCATCATTTGCACTACCAATTGTTATAGGAAGGATCTATGCATCATATTTTGAGCATACGCAAAAATTGGATTTTTTTTAAAGGCATCCACCAAAACCTCTACAAGTAATTTGTGGAGGTTTTCTAAACCAACTTGATCAATACTTCTACTTATTTTTTCTAAAACTAAATTTTATCATTGCTTCTACTATTTTTGGGAGCACTAATGTGCAACTTATTTATATGTGCATTGGTGCATCAATCTCAATAAGGCACATGGACAACAACAACATAAACACTTTTTAAAAATCTATTGGAAAAAGCATAAGCCAAAACAAGTTTGTAATTTTTTTCCATATACATTTGAGATTACCCAAAACCTAATCCATTGTTGTGTCAAAATTGAAGGAGAGACTTAAAGAAGATAAATTTACCACAGAAAAAAACAGAAGGGCCAAAGATATATTTTGCAAAAAAAAATCATAAAGAATCACCATAGGATGCATATGAATCTACATAAGATAAATGTAAGATATGCAACTTCATTATATTCTTTTCATATATTAATCTCGTATATTAACTTCATTATATGTTTCTCAACTCTTGTTTCTTTTAAATTTCCCTATAATATTCATTTTTCCCATGCATATTTATAAAGTCAAACATTTTAGTGAACACATAAGATTTAAAATCATGTTAACAAATATAATGAAATAAAACTTACCTTCAATAATGTAAAACCTACATTTATTATTACTTTCCTCATTGTTGTAGTTTAGGTTTTTCCATTCATAATGCTATTTGTTTTTTTGTAGGTTTAGGGTTTGTGTTGACCTCGATAGTCATTTCGAGGAAAATAATGTATCAAATGATTTAAGGTATGCACACTCTATTTTTTTATTCCAAACCTAGTCTATGTCAATTTTTTCCAAAAATATTTTTGGATTATGAAATGCATCTAATACACAATAGGTGCATCACTGTATTGAGTCTAATTGGGCACATCATTAAGCACATAAATGGTTGTATGAAGTATTAAGTGCTTCAATATTAGTGGTTGGAGTGTTGATGCATCATTTTTGTGTTGTTGCGCATTGGTGCATGTTTATGATATTGTAGTATCGAGACATCTTTTCAAGAAAGGTCTTTCTTTTGGAGATATTTGGACATTTGATTTAAAAAATTAACTTTTCTATTTTTTGTATTATGATTAAGCTATAACATATATAGTCTTATGGTTAATTATCGTTGGAAAATTATGCATAGGGATTATATCCATCATATTGCACTGCCGTATATCTCTCGCATAGTGGAAAGGCATAATTCTTTTCTTGTCGTATCAGGATATATGTTGCATTGAAAAGTTCATCTACTCTCTATGGTTGAACCTCTTTTGGTATTTAACTAAAATTAACGATATATACAATAAAACATGGCACTAGATTTTGTGCATCGAGACATTGTGCATTCTAAATCAAATATCAATGACCTAAACCTTTGTCTTCTATAATAAAGAACATGGCACAACCATCAACAATGAAAAAACTAGATATAATGAAGATGCCACAAATAATGAGGCCTAGTACATTGCTCTTGTTGAAGGGCACAAATAACAATGCCTTTTTGGGCCTTGATGATGTCAAGCTTAAAAATTGCCCCAAAATTGATCCAATTTATCAAAGAACATGAAAAATACATTTAAAAAAATCACCCACACAAGAGTGGTAGTGAAGACATGGTAGCTAGAATAAACTATGGGAAAGAGTGGTAGTGAAAGACGTGGTAGTTGGAATAAACTATGAGAAGTAGGGTTTAATGAAAGACCCACTTGAGTCATAAAACATGAACCCTCTTTAAAATACATAATAATAATAAAAAATTGGAACAAAGAAACCATAAAATTTATGTTCTATGTGAATTTACTCAATTTTACAAAAAGGAATATCAATAACCACACCCATCAAATTTAGAAATTAAAAATAATTTTGATAGACAGTAAGATGTTAAGCATACCATATATCTAAACTTTATTTATCAAAATCTTGTTTATCGAGTCTCTAACATATCATGCAAATTGTATTATAAATTATTTATTTATGTATATTTAACTTACCATAGATATTTTAAAAACATAAAAAAAAACTTTCCTAATTTCTTTTTCCATACAAATACATTCATTATTGTTAGTTCACTTTTATGCTGACCACATTGAAAGTAATAAATAATATCAGTTTTCCTTTCAAGTTCCTCATAAGAAGAAAATTCTACTGAAAGTGTGATATGGAACCATCGACGTTGCATTGTAACGTTCATTTCCTATTTCTTATTAGACTAGTGATGTCTAAGAAGTTGTAGACAAGAAGACTAACTTTTTACTTAACTTGGGTTAGGTTAACATGGACTCCACACCTTAAATGCTAACAATTCCTAGATATGCCACGTGGTTTCCTGAAGGTGAGGACCACAATGGTATGAGTTGCCACATGGCTTTCAAAATTTTAATGCCCATGATTTAATCCCACCGATATGAAAATGCACTAGTTGATTAAAATATGAAACATAAATGCACTTGAATAGGGCACCCCTTATGGGAAAGAGTTTCACTTCTCCAATCAAATCCATGGGAATAAGATAAAGCTTTTTCAAAGCTACTCATGGGAAAGAGACATCCATTATGTTCATGAAAAGTTTTGAACTCTAGATCCAATGAATCCTTAAATATGCTTTCATAGTGCCATTTGTCATGATGAGTGTTCACTAAATAACTAGACAGAGGTGAAAGTGATCATTAGTGACAAAACCACTTTGTTTTTTGTTAATCACCTTAGGAGAGGATCTTCTTGCAGCCTTAGAGGGTTGACAATCCTATCTCAGCCTTGGAGGAAGGGGATTCATAGGATTTGGACAAGTTTTCCCTATTGAATATTGGTATTGCATTATCTTAAGCTTAAGCATAATTAATATCCATCTTTTTTCTTTGAAAGTATGATTAATAATCAATTTTTTCCTTAGTGAATTAAATGGTAAGAAAATTTAATAAAAATATTATTTAAAAAAAATATTTTTCTATTTATTTTTAAATTTTTATTGATAGGAAAAAAATCCATATACTTCAAACTTTTTATTGAGAAATAGGTTTTCAAATGCAATTATACTATGGAAAAATCATATATATACTTTAAAGCTTGAGAAATAGGTTTTCAAACTTCATAACTACTTTCATTGTTGAATAATAAGATGTTTTGGATACTAGCACAACCAATTAACTTGTGGTTGGTGAACACTCATAGGTCACAAGTTTAGTGCCACTAACTATCCATGAATCACCTAAGAGTTATCTATGCATCAATTATTGGTTATCCATGAATCAATTATTTTTTATATTCCTCTAAAATATAGTTGATCACATTGTATATAACCATTTTTATTTAGGTGAAAGTCAATTATTATAATATGGGTCATTTAATCATGTAACAAACAATTTATTTTAATAAAAATCAATTTTTATATTATGTATTTAAAATTATTTAATTATATAGCAAACATTTTTTATTTAACAAATTTAATAATATTAACAATAATAATGAAAAATTGCTTTATAATAATTAAAGTTTGTAATTTTGTAAACTTGTACATTACCCATGAGTTTCTTAACCTTATTTTTTATATGAACAAATTTATATTTTACAATTTTAACGATCTAAATTTGAAATTTCAAAAATTCTCTCAAATTTATGACTTAAAACTACTATTAATTCAAAATATATTAGAAAAACGATTATATTTATATATAGAAAGAGGGGCCTATGATTGTAAATAAATTATATTAAAGAAACACTTAATTTAATAATATTATTTTATATACATATTACTTTATTATTTTATATATATATTAGAGAAACTATTATATTTATATATAGAGAGGCATATGATTGTAAATAAATTATATTAAAGAAATGTTTAATTTAATAATATTATTTTATATACATATTACTTGATTAGTTTATATACATATTTACTTATTAGTACATTTACATAGTTTGTGGTTGGATCACGTTGATAGGGATCAAATGGTTGAGAGATAGTTATAAAATGGAAGAAAGTTTGAAAATATTTTTTTATTCCTCACATTCTTCTAATTAAACAGGTTTCACTGTGAGCTATCTATGTCTAGTTACATGTTATCACTGACATTCTTTTTCTTGTCCATTTATCAACTATCAGTTATTTTTTATATAGTGACATTCTTTTTCTTATCCATTTATCAACTATCAGTTATTTTTTATATTCTTTTTTCTTTTTATCTCACATTCTTCTAATTATCTGCTATGAAATGTTGGTTATCCATGCATTGGTACCACTTATCTATTCATCAATTAGCTCCGAGTTATTTTTATATTCTTTTTTTATAATTGTTTATTTGGAATTTTGAACGATTAACATAAAATCAATATCAATATTACACTTGTTTCATCCTTGTTTGTAGATAAAAAAACATAGATCGTAGTTCACCCTAAATCTCAAATAAAAATATCTATCAACATAATGAATCATAATTTATAAATGAAGATATTTAAAACATATTATTTTGTTTGAATTGCAATCATGTATTTTTTTATAAAATTATGTGTTACAACAAGATAGCACATTTTGAAAATATTTGGTTAATTTCTTTAATACAAGGAACACGTTCTTGAAAAAAAATCTTAGTCACTTGCTTTAACACAAGGAAAACACTTGTCCAAATTATTTATTAGATTCGCAACATTACATCATACTTAGTGTTTGTCGCATTAACATTACATCACGCTTAAAAATGTTTAGGTAATTAATATTTAGTACATTTGATTTTAAGAAAAAGGTAAATTTACTTTTAATTTCGATATTACAACATGGTTTTTTGAGTTTCAATCATCAATTACTTTAATAAAAGAAATTCTAAAAATAATTAAAAATAATGATTGATTAAAAAAATTAAAGATAATGATGGATTAAAAGGCTTCTCATATTAAGTCTTATGTATCATCACAATTTCTCACATCAACTTGACATCACACCTAAAAACACTTAATCAAGTACATTAATACATAGAAATCACTCACTAAAATCATGTCAAGCACTTTACTGCATCATACAAGACCAATGGAACTACTTGACAAAGATGTGTGAAGCAGTGTCCCATGTCTTGGATAAGAGAGATGAGGACCACATTGTTTTTGAGTTGCCACATGGCTTCACCGACTTGGATTAGATTAGGAGGATGAGGACCACAATGATTAAAGGTGCCACGTAGGTTTAAAGTTTTAATAGCAATGATTAATCACACAAGCATGCATATGTAGTTATTTTAACAATTAATGATTGATGTAAAGAATATTTTTTATCAAATGCATGGGAGATAAAGGTAAACCTTTTAAAACTACATAATTCAATGAAGTTTTCACTCTTCCCTATTCGAAATAGACATTCATTATGCTTAAGAAAGTTTTTGAACTCTGTGACCAATGGAATTATTGAGCTCCTTTCATGTCACTTTTCCATGGCAAAGTCTTTACTCAATATAGATTTTGCTTCACCAATGTTGAAAAAAGCCTAGTATGAAAAAACACTTTTCCAAGGCAAAGTCTTTACTAAATATATATTTTACTTCACCAATATTGAGAAAAACATATCTCTTCCTTAACCATTCAAGGAGAATGTTTTTTTAGGCGCTCACTTTTTTTCCTAAGAAACTAACACATTTTTTTTATATTTATTTTGAATAAAAAAAAATCATACATTTCATAGTTCATCTCACATATAATTGAAACTTCTTACAACATTTCGAAACAAACACTATAGCTACTAATTTTTTTGACCTTAGCTTCTTAGCTTCAGCTACAACTAACCTCAACCAAAAAGTTTTTTAAGGCCCTCATTTATGTATAGAGATTGATTAGGTTTTTTTTTCTAAAAAATATCGCAATTTATTATATTATAATAAATCACATTGTTTAGAGGCATTAAATATCTTGCTATACATTGCATCATCAAAATGTAACTCATTAGATACTGTAAGTTTTACAGAGCCTTTATAAAGATACTAGTTATGTTCACTACATTTCTAATAGCTCATAACAGTTATTAATATATATATGTTGTGGTTGTAGTCACATTCTAGTGAAAATGTGTTTTCTTCGGAAATTGAGTCTTGGGTCATGCTCCATAAGATTGTCATTGATTTGTTCCCATTGATGCCACATACCTTCTACCACCTTGAGTCATTGCTTAGAGATTGTTTGTGTTAGTTTACAGAGTTGTACATACTTTATCCATTTTCAGATTATAATTTGTAACTTTCAAAAAAAAATACATGGTATTGACCATTAAACTCACTCAAATTATACATTATACCCACATATAAATTATGGTATTTATTTTTCATCATATATGAACATATAAATTGTTGCTAAGTGATCATTTTCCATGCTCATTTATTCTATATAGAGCTTGATTATTTTAGTTTACATAAGTGTACATATTATATGTATTTTTGAATTTGAATTTAATTTTTTTTTTAAAAATAGCACATATTATTAACCATTAAATCTACTCAAGTAGTATATTTTATGTACATATACATTATAGCATTTATTTTCCATCAAACATGTTATTGACCATTAAACCTATTCAAACTATACATTTTAAAATATATAAATTATAACAATTATGTTTCATTAAATTTAAACATATAAATTGTTGGCTAAAAACAATTGTTTTCCTATTTATATAAATTTAATGTTTAAATTTAATATAGACATCATTTTTAAGCTAAACAAAGAAGTGGCAACTTATATTGGTAGAGATTTAAAAAATATATATTTGAAATATGAGTTTAACAGAAGAAGGAGAAACCCCCACCCTCACAAGCATAAGGTAATGACGACAACCTATTAAATCTACTAATCAAACCATTGTTGTTGATAGCCATTAAAAATTTGCATGCCATGTCCCTAATCCAAATGGAAAATTTTGACTAGGCAAGGCACCCCCACAAGCATAAGGTAATGATGACAACCTATTCATACCATGGTTGTTGATAGCCATTAAAATTGTGCATACCATGTCCCTAATCCAAATGGAAATTTTTGACTAGGCAAGGCACCCCACAAGCATAAGGTAATGATGACAGCCTATTCAAACCATGGTTGTTGACAGCCATTAAAATTGAGCATGACATGTATCCAAATGGAAAGTTTTGACTAAGCAAGACACCCCACAAGCATAAGGTAATAATGACAACCTATTAAATCTACTAATCAAACCATGGTTGTTGATCACCATTAAAATTGTGCATATTGTGTCCCTAATCTAAATATAAAAAATTAACTTAAAAAAGTTGCATTAGAAAAAAATATATTTATATTTTGTTTAATAAATGAAGATACATTCCCTACTTAACTTCTAGTTATACTTGTGAGTACACTTTTTATCTTTTGGCAATTCTGCTCCAAATGAGATCGTTATACTTGTGAGTACACTTTTTATCTTTTGGCAATTCTGCCCCAAATGAGATCATTCCCTCCATTAGCAAAGTAAACTTGTAATTTTCATTTGTTTTTAAATAGTGATGTCTTGTCATTTTTTTTTACAAGAACACAACTCTATGATTACCTTGGGGTGAGGATCATAGGTTATTAGGACCCAAAACCTAACCTATTCACCTAGCAATTTCTCAATATGCCACGTGGCTTTGTTAATAAGGACGATCAGGACCACCATGGTTATGGGTTCCTGGATGATTTCTTCATGCCCATGATTTACTACCCACCAAATGCACATGTATTACTTGATTGAAATGTAAAGCCTAATGGATTTAATCATGTCTCCTATGTGAAGCAAGAGTTTCATTTCTCCACTCAAATCCATGGGTAGAATATATAGGCTTTTTGAAACTAAAGGAGTGGATTGCTTTCACTGTGCTCCTGAAAAGTTTTGAACTTCCATCCAATGAAATTCTTAAATTTCTATCTCAATGCCATTTGTCACTTTTTCCCTTACAAAGTCTTCACATAATCAATAATAAAGTTTAATGCAAACAAAATTCCCTCTAATAATAACCTAAGCAGAGAATCTTCTCTCGCCCCTAGAAAGCATAGTGTTTTAAACGGTTTATCTCAGCGTGGGATAAACTTCTCGAGCGATCTTGAGTCCTTTTATTATTTTAAAATTAAAAAAAAAAAAATTTGTAATTGTGTTTAGTTTAGTTAAATGTAACTGAAAAAAAAGATGTAGTTAGTATTTTTAGAATTTTATTTTTAAAATGTAGTATGTTTGGTGTTAGTAAGTGGGGAAACACAATTTTTTATAATGATACAATTTTCACAAATTAGGTAGGATTTTTGTAAAAAAAAAATCATAAAATTTAGTAAGAATTTTGTAAAAAAATCATCATTTATACTTAATTGATAATTTTTATTATTATTTAATGTTGTACTTAAAAGATTCAAGTCATTTAAATTTTAAAAAATAAGTAATTCAACATATAACTTTTTCTTAGTAATTAAAAAAAAAGAAAAATACTAAAAAAAACTTGAATTTATCTACTTATTAACTCTCTCTACTACTTTTATTCTCATTTTTCAGTCTTTCTTAAGGAAGTTTTATAATTTTTAATATTGATTTTTTAAATGTTGTTTTTTTAATGATTTTCTAAACTTAATTATAAAAAAAAAAATTATTTATTTTTAATAATGTTATGCATCATTTATTAGAGATAGTTGGTGTGGCAATGCTGTATGACCCTGAAGGAAATGAAAAATGTTATTGGTCAGGGTCAATTTTAGATTTGATTTTGAACTATTTTTCTATTCACATCTATTTATGATATTGCTAATTGGACATAAGTAAAAGGGCAAATTGTTAAGCAATTTGACATATAAAGAGGACGATAAAGGGGTTGATTTTACTATTGTAATACTATTGTTATTTATGTTGTAAATGTATATTTTGAGATTTAAATATTGATTGATAAGTTTCCCTAGAAGTAATGAAGACTTATCTCATTGGTTGGAGTCTTTTGTCCATAATTGCTAGGATGTTTAGGGCTATGAATTATTGTATTTCTTTTGTTGTTGTATTGTACTTTAATGTACAAGTCCTAGGGAATAAAATTATAGGGTTAATATCTGAGGGACCTTCTAGAAAGAAGTTGAAATTTTTGGACTGCATTGAGGCATCATTTTGATGAAAGTTCCAACGAAGTCCTAGCTAGCCATTGAAATTTTTACTATAATAATATTCGACGATGTGCAAAATAAAATTATAATTAATGTGTGAGAGAAAATATATATTCCAATTTGGTAAGTTCATATATTAATTTAGATTTGATATTTGGCGTATTTTAGGATTTTTTATTACTTTAAAAAAAAATACATATCCTAGGGAAACTCACTGGGAATTCCCCTCATTTTGAGGATGGTCCCAAAGGTAACACGGATCCTTCATGGATTGAGTTCTATAAAAAAAATATAATCATTAAGAGCTCAACACATCACTTGCAAGAATTGATCCTGGGTGGGGACGATAACACCCCTTATTTGAACCACCCAAGCTAGACCCAGTTGATAATTTTCATAACACAATTACAATTCTCTTGGATTTTTTTTTCTCTCCCTAGTAATATTTAAAAATTTCAAGCAAGTGAAGAAAAGCCTTCTTCAAAGAAAATTAGGGAACATAGTGGAAAAGAGAAAACACTTGATTTAAAGTCCTATCATACATAGGATTTTATGTTTAGTATGTGTGGGATTAGTTGGACAACCTAAGTGACTAGTCTTATCAATATTTAAGCGATATTGATGGGAAATAAATGTGATAGAAGGATGGCCCATATTCACCATATGAATGCTCCTTGGTGGTGGAAATAATGTCCTAATTTGTTTATTATGAGTACATGTCTATATCTATTCTCCTCCTCCCTTTTTATCATTCTCTTGACTCGAGTGACCATGTCTACTCACCTTTTGATGGATGGAAATATTCATATTATAAAGGCCATACTTAAGATAAAAATTATCTTTGAAATGTAAACACATATGTTGTCTAAGGCCCTACTTAAGATAAAAATTATCTTTGAAATATAAACATATATGTTGTCTTTGAAGGTAAACAACATGCATCTTGTCATAGGAGTTAGAGGTTATTTAATCTAGTAGCAAACTTTTCTTTAATTATTAAAATTCAATGATATAAGAGTCAAAATTTCTATCCATATATTTAATCTAGTAGCAACTTTTCTTTAATTCTTGCAATTCAATGATATAAGAGTCAAAATTTCTACCAATATGGAGTTCTAATCAAAATTTTGACAATATGGGTTAATTAAAAATTGGTAAAAAAAGTTCAATTCTACATCTATTAATAAGTTAATTTTACAATGTTTTGAATATTTAAGATTCTTTTTTTGACAAGAATGGTTATGCTTTTATTAATCGAACAGTCGTGTAACCATTGAGAAATTTTCTACATAGATCATAATCTATTCATACTTCAAAGATTGTTCATTACAGATAGAATCCACAAAACAAAAAGACTGAAAGCTCTGCTAAATACATGTATAGAGTCACTTTCTTTGCGCATTGTACCTAAATAGAGAATAAGATTACTATATATGAGAGAAAAATGCAAAAAAGAGTTTTCTCATGAGAACCTGCTTTTTCCCTTCGACACCACCATGATGCACTGACTATGCTGGTTCTTTTCCTCCTGCACCAGCTGCCAATTTCGCTACTGCCAACTCCAATTTATCAAACTTCACTTCTAATTTTGCTATCATCCCGGTCAATGCCATATCAGTTTGAGAAATTTTGTCTGAAAACTCCTCGCGAAGGCTGGAGAGATCCTCGTCGACCAATTCTAGGCGACTTCCTCCTTCATGATAAAATTGGTTGAGATAACATTTGTACTTGCCCAACTTCCGCCTGAGTGTCCTCAGCTCCACTGTGACTGAGAGAGCAGGGGTAGAAGAAGCAAACAACTCTGGAGAAGAATCCATGTTCCATACTGCAAGCAAAAAACAAGCATCCAAACCTCCACAGTGAGCGATAAAGATTGCTACAAGCTCCTACGTTTCTAGGCCTGACAATTTTAAATGCACACACCATAATTCCACAATCTTAAGTAAATCCATCACACTCCTTGCAGGCCATGGATGGAACAGTGAACGTCCTTCAGTTTGATCCAAGACACAGAGCAGATCAAGGTTTCTATACAGGTGGGGTTCTCCTGCGATGGACGGGACACCATCAAGTTATTAGATGCATTCCAACCCACGTGCCGGCACCAACTCCATGCGCTCGACATGCTCCTGCATGATGGGAACCAGGACAAGTGGGAGCCACATGGACATCGTTGGGCCCAGTCTTTAAAGCCTTTGCCCATGGTCCTATGGAATGAGGCAGTGTGAGCTGGCCCCATTCAAGACCAATGTCCCTTTACTCAAAGAGGCTACTTTGTTGGCAGTGAGGTTGGCTTGGTCATTTAATCCTCTTAGGACATGACAATAGTCAATTTTTCAGAAAGAGTTAGCAAGATTTTGGATCCTTCTAAGCAATTGACAAAGGTTAAGCTGGGATGACAGGGAGCTAGTAACCAATGCTTGGATAATGAGCCTTGAGTCCCCAATTACCGTGAGATCTGATATTCCCTGATTTCGAGCTTGTAGGAGGCTTTGCCAGAGAGCCAGAGCTTCTACAACATTGTTGGTTTCATCACCTAATCCCCATGAATACTCTCATTCCTGAATTCCATTGGGATTAATGAAAATCCCTCCCCACCTATCACCCCTGAATATTTAAAATTTATTAATCATACAATGTTTTGAATAATTAAGATTTATTAATAATAACTATTACTATATTTTTGGAAGATAAATCTTTCTAATATGTTATTTACCATTTTTTTACCTTTATTTTCGTATGAATTATTCTTTGAACTAAAATAACTTTAAATATTGTCAATTCTATAAAAAAAACATTTTTTATTATATAGTATTTTAAAAATTCTAAAATGTATATGTTTATGTTATAATTAGCACTTAAAACGTTTTGCTAAATATTTAAAATTCATCTTATTTAATATATTTATTAGGTATGTTTTAAAACTAAATAAAAAAAAAAATCATTTTTATTTAACTTTTATGGTATTATAAGTGAAATAAAACTACAAAGATAGAATTTTTAGTATTAAGGTGCTTATTAAAATTCGTTTTTATGTTGGGAATTGATTTTTGAAGATATATGTTGATTCCTTAGTTATAGTTAAGTGGGCTAAGAAATTGTGTACTCTATAGGTTATGGAACTTTATTAGTGGTGTTCGAGGACTGAGTTGTTGTTGGATTTTTTTTATGATATAAATATAGAACACATTTTTAGAGAATTGAATACTGTGGCAGAGATTGAAGGATATCTTAGTTGGGAAGAGCAAATAGATGATATGATAGAGCATGTTGGCCCTATTTACATTTGGGCATGATGGGCATGAAGTTGTTGGCATACTTTTGCTTAGTTTTGATTGTTGGCTTACCATGTATATGTCAAGTTTGTTTTTGTATTTAGATGGAGGTTATTTTGGATCTTTGGATAATTGGTTCTGTTAGAATCAGAACTTTTTGGATAGATCAGTTTGGTGAATGTACTTTTTTATTCTATTGAATAACAGAAGTACGGTTTTTTTATTATTTTGCTTGAAAAAAATACATAATTAGTTGACTCTCATAACTCTAAAAAAAAAATGGTGGATACTATTTTTTAAACATAAAGGGATTCTATTTGTATTATTATAAAAAAAAGGGAAATTGTGATCGAACCGTCTAACTACTTAATTCAAAAAGAAAAATATTATCCATATTTGCTTCACGAGCTTCATCATATTGTTTACATTATTGTCTACATGTTTTAGATTCAAAATTTTATTACTACTATTCATCACATGGCTTTTGAAAAGGCTCAAAATCAGTCCCAGAATTAACAGAGTTCTATAAAACATATGAAAAGACTCGGTGTTATAGGTACCATGCCCATGATGGGTATTCTTCAAGCAACTTGCAACAGAGGATTTCTAAGAGGTTCCAACTATGGATGTCCTAAAAAAACTCTACTCCATTGTTTCTTCCACTTTTCTAACTTGTTGACAATTTTCAATTAAAAGCCAATTGAAGCTCTAAGAGAAGGAGTATATTTTATAGATAAGAAACCTGGGAATTGTCCCAATCGTAGATTTTTCAATTTATCTTGTAGGCTCTTGATTATTTCGGCTTACTCAACAATTTTCTTATTGGTTGCTTCCATGCTCACGTCTAGTAGAATTGTTTTTTACTTGTATTTTCTCAATTTCCCTTTTCAGGTGTTCAATCTCCTCTAAAATACCTTTCTCTATACTCTATAATACTCCCATCATTTGCAACTCTAGAATCAATCATGGAAACATCCTCCATTGAGGAATCACAAATCTCCAATGAATCATTAGAAGAATCATGGATGAATCTAATCTCAACATCACACCTTTCCTCCTTTATACAACTAGAAGTAAAATGGATGGAAGAAAACAATGTTACGTGACTAGCACAATTCACTCTTACATGCTCTTGATCCACTGGATCAGATATCTCCACATTCTTCCTATTGATGGGAGGAGAACCTTATGCATTGAAAGATCCCATAATTAGAGTGAAAGAATCAAAACCTAGTTGGGCATGTGCTTCCTAATAAATAGGAGGTCCTACCAACCTTTCACTAGAATCTATGAGTTCCACTAGATTAACAAGTAAACTAAAAAGGCCACCCTCTATCCAAATTCCTTGGTCTCTCTAGATTACAATCATTGATGGTGCAGTGTTATCCTTAAAGGAAACTCTATAATGCATATTCGTCATGCAAGAAAATGAAAGGAGGTTTTTCTGAAACCTGGAACAAATAAAATATCATCAATTGAATAATATTAATTGAACATCGAGAATGAAATGGATCTAACTCCTCCCATGGGGTATGTGGCATCATCACCAAGCTTAACAATCATGCCTCCCTCTTGCTCTTGAATCCTACTGAATAATGACCTATCATATGCCATGTGTGTTGAAGCTCCATTGTCCACATAACAACCAATGGTAGACATTGCGTTAGTAGATAAACAAGACTCCATGTAAAAGGTAGTCTCAAACTGAGAGTTTATCACCTCTACTCATGTTATAGTCCTAGACGCTATTTCCCTTCTTCAATGGACACTTTCTTGAATAATGTCCCATCTCATGTCTTTAAAATCACATGACCTTACTTAGTTCTTTCTTCCTTGTATCTATCCCATCCTTCTTCTTGAATCCTTTCATTCTACCATTTTTTCCTTCTCAATGAGACCAATAACATCTACTTCTTCTTATTGCTCTGTACAATACTGCAATCTAATTTCCTCATACACAAGATCTACCCAAAGCTTTGGGAAATCTAGTATATTTTATCGAGCAAAAATACCCTAAAGAAAAGGTGACTAGGAAGGAGAAAACCCATTAAGGGCTATGAATACTAGCTCTGGATCCTCAACCTTAGTTCCAGTGATGACTAACAAATCCTTCAATCCACTGATCCTCTTAAAAAATCTCAACATAGTATCTGTCTTGTTTTATTCTATAACAGATTATTATCTGGAATGTGTTCCATTCTTATTCTCAACGCATTTTGAACCTACCAGCAGAGGTTCTTCTTCAGGACAATAGTAAATGTCTTGTTCATACAAATCGTCGAGAGTTTTTTTTGTAAGGGTATTTATCAATAAGCATAAGAATTATAAAATAACTTGACCAAAGCATCAATCATGCACTTACCTAACTTATTATCAACATTGTGTGAAATGAAATGATCCTTCACATAATCAAGATTAATTCTCTTCATCTTGGATTCACTCTTATAATAACAACCAATTTTGTTGGATCGGTAGGTTCATGAATTTCCATCTCAGCATGCTCCCAAATAACAACCTCTTCCATAAGTATTTGAAGCCTAATATTCCATGGAACAAAATTTGAAGCTCCATCTGGCATGTCACGTTGTCTTGGACCAATAGTGACTTTACACATCCTAAAAAGGTTTAAATTTCACAAAATCAACAATATATGAAGTAGACAATGAAACTTTTCCAACGAAAAAGGTTCTTATCTCAAGCAACCTAGGTTTCACGCCCATTGACCTCAACTTAGTCAAGTACCTATTCTAGGTAATCACTCACTAAAATACAACTCCCTCTTACTCAAATACAACTCCCTCTTACTCACTAGTGATGAACCAATTTGATACCATGTTGAAAATTTCATCGAAATGAAACTTCAATGCAATTCAGAAATTTCACATTGTTTCTAGAAGGTTCCTCAAATCATAACCCCGTAATTTTCTGACCTAGGACTGTTGTAAATTAAAGTATAAAACAACATCAAAAGAAATACAATAATTCACTTTCAAACAACCCTAAAGTTTTTGAAAATTAAGGGGAAAATACACCAACCAATGAGATAAGTTTTTCATGATTTCTTGGGAAACTTATCAATCAATATTCAGATATGAAAATGCACTTTTACAACAGAAATAAAAGCAATATTATAGATGTAAAATCAACCCCTTTATCTTCTTATTTATATGTCAAATCTCTTAACGATTTTCCCTTTTACTTATGTCTATTCAACAAAATCATAAATAGATGTAACTATAAAAATATGAAGAACAAAATAAAATCTAAAATTGACACAATGTATGCATGGTTGGAAATTTCATATGTAATCTTAATGATGAAGTACATAATATAGCCTCCTCTCAAGGCTACAAAATATAACTGTGCAAAATTTGATGGCTAAGGTATATCATCAAATCCTAGCTCCCCAACAAGAACAAGTGCAAGATGTTGGAATATGCAATGATAAATTGTGTGGTGTTGTTGGTTGTGTAATGGTCATATATATAAAAGAAGGCATAAATAACCCGCTATATTATAAAAGTGAGTTACCCCACATGCATCATGTTATAAACTCTCTTATTACCATTATTTATATAAGAGAAGTGGCAGACTATTTATCCCACGTGTGTTATAGGATGTAAGTCTTCATTACATATTCCAACATTCCCCCTTAGTGATGACAAGGGAAAAGTACCACACATGGAGAAAGATGGCATTGCATTAACACAATAATCCCTCCAACACTATCTCCAAGGAAATACATCCTCCTCTTCCCTTCTTCTTCACAAGTCTACCATAGGGTTTTCTCCCAAAACCTTGGTCTCCAATATCCAAGGGTAAAACCATAACTCTAGAACTCGAAAGAGACCAAGAAATCCTAGCACAAGAGAGAGTGGGGGGGGGGACAAGTACACTTATATTCTCTCTTTAGGTCATGTCTCTACAAAGGAGTGAGAAAGAGTGAACACACAAATCATATTTGAATGAAATACTCTCGCCTTAGTCTATTTATATGAGATATAAGGGAGGCCAGCAATACTATGTGAGAACAATAAACCTACATGATCCCTTTTAGGCCACACAAGTGATACATCCACTCTAGAGTACACGTGTCATGCTCTAATGATGATGTTGTACACAATTAGGACTCTAAGGTGTTGTAGCTACACAAGGAAAGTCACATCACTCCATCTTGAGCCTCCATGGAATCCATACATCCTCCAAAGAAAAATAATCCACTTGGGTTGCTACTCGCTGGAAGAAAATTGTTGAATCCCCATATTTCCCAAAGCCATCTCCAATCCTCCAAACAGGAACCCAAACTACCACATTCCATCTAGGGATTGAATCCCTCCTACATGATCCACAATACTCCACATCCCCTATATATCATTCTCCCGCATAACGAATCCTCCTTTTGGCCATCATGAAGTGCATCCACCATCCAAGGAAGAGATATTAAATTCCCAAGGGAAGAACATTGAGACAACAATCAACTTAGGTCAAGTGTCCACTAAGAAATATATCGCAAGTGTCTATATCCATCATGGACCATCCTTGATGCTACAATCCATCTTGGACTATTTAGGGGTTTAACATACATTATGTACCCCAAATATCATGAAGCACCCCAAAACATGGTGTAAACGCTTTTAGAGTAACTGGAAAATATAACAACGTTATGGTGTCATTCACAACCAAGGATTTCTCAAAAAATTCCTTTACGCATAGAAACATTTTCACTCGAAAAATCCTCATTAGGTCATGTATTATTATATCTCACATGATAATTCTCACTAGCTATGACAACAACTCAATCGGGAAGGAGGAGAAGCAGGAGGAGGTAAAACCCATCGAAAAATGAAAAAATGCCACAGATATGAATTTGTTGTCCATCCCCACCTATCCCTCAAGTAATGACACCAACCAATCAAAGAATCAATCCTACAAGTCTCTATGTGGAGAATTAATCCCTTGACATTCAGGTGATGATGAATTGAGATCAATCGCACATAATAGAAAAAATGTAAAACTCCTTTATTATATTTGGAATAAGGAGTTTATAACATCTATGAGGTTGTGATTCTCACAGGTTTGTATAGTTGGTTGCATTTAATATCTACCCGTCCCTAACTCTTTAATTTGAATTAAGCCCCTTCAATTCTATCCTTTCATGGATTTTACATGCCAAAATTGCGATTGTCATAGTTAATGTGAAAATACAAAAGCAAATTTCAAGCATATACATATCACCCTAATAAAAATCTACTTCATAGTGAATACTCCCTACATCACCAACCATTATTACAATCACACATGTACTCTTCTATGCAAAAACCATACATTGGCCTATAACTGTAGGAGGTTCGATCCCTATAATAGTTTAGGAGATCTAGTCAAAATGTAAGAATTGGAGTGGGGTAGGGAATCATAATACTAATCGGAATCAAGTTTTATTCTTTGGCAATAGATGATTTATTATCCATTTTTTAAAATTTCTAATGGCCTTTATTGTTACATATATAGGTGAGTTTTTTTCGTGTACCATTATAAGCAAGTTATGCCAACACATCATGCTTCTATGAAGCTCATTCAAATATTTTTTTATAAAATGGATCAATTATTGAATTGGATTTTCAAGTGTTATATATAGGTGTTAGGAGAGAAGGCAAGGTTGTCTTTGACCTTGAAGAAAATTGTGAACTACTGTAACGTCCTCGACCCTCCGACCGACGAAGAGGACGCTACCAAGCCATTAACCATCCGGGCAAAACCGCCCCCGTGAACATGGACATACCCCGAAATGCTTGAACATAAAACATGCTAAGATACATAATCATTCACATACACAGCGGAAGCAAACATACATTCATTCATTCAACATGTTCATTATAATTCATTAATAGTAAATATGGTTGCAGAGATTGAATAGACAAGAATACTTATCTTGTGAGGAATTCGTCCCGCAACCAACTACGTCACTACAACGTTCCACCCAACCATAGGCTAGTGTGCTCCTTAATCTCTCAGCAACACTGCCACCCCCGGGTTGGGCATGATTTCCCAAGAAATAAGGAACAAGCAAGCTTACACATAGCCATGGATACACAATTCAGCCAAGCCAACACAGTTGGGTTTATCAGGCCATCAAGGAGCTGGGAAAAGTTGAATGCTAAGCTGGTGAGCTCATTGAAGAGATAAGGACACCTACACCAGAACTAGCATGACTTCTAGGACACCCACACACACCCAACACAAGGAAATCAGTCCCTTCTCTGCTACACAGTCCCTCATACCCTGACTTCCCTTCCAATGCTATTCAGGGGTTGTGGAGAAGAAAGCCAACCATCTAGCTCTATCTGTGTGTCTCCCAAACACACCAGGTTAACCAAGAAAACCACACCTTCATTCCCACTCCAACACAGTCCAAGACCAACCACTGCATACCCACAGCAAACAAGCAATTCACAACTCTGACTGGGGAATTCGATTCTTGAGTCGTTCTTGGCCCTATCGTGGCCAAAACAACTCAATGGGAATCCACAGCAACCCACAAAATTAAACGAACCCACATCACACAAAATCGTGGGGAGAACAACAGCCCGATCTCAACATTGAAGCAACGAGAATACACAACCCAAACGTGAATGGATCATTCACAAGAAAATCATGAAGGAACCCACATCATCATTCCCCAACTAGGGCATTTGCACACACAGAAATCATGAATGCTCATTCACATGAACAAAATCATGGATGATAGAAACGGCTTCCCCAGCTCTCTGCGTGAGGAAAAAACGATGGAGAACCCCAACCTGTGCGTGAGGAAAATGGAACCATTGTGCCTGCATGAGGATGGTAAACAATGGAAGAATGGAGTCATTTCCTTCCTGCCCACGTGAAGTGAAAGGGTCTGCTAGTGGAGTGTGCATGTGGGAAAGGACTGACAGTCCTACCACACAACACTGCCCAGCAATAACTGCCCCAACTAACAACAGAAGTTTAATGTGGTAGTTGACTGATGAGACAAGGATAGGTGAGCAAGTCAAAAGGGTTTAACAGTTGACACATGGCTTTTCCCCATAGGCTCAAAGTTTAACAATTCCCCCTCCTTATGCTTAGGAAAATCATGCCCTTTTCATCATGGTTGCATTGACATAGTTGGTTGGGGTTCATTTTAATTAAAGTGCATATTTACATGATGCTGAAACTAATATGTGTCGAATATCACGATATACCATTAGCAACGATTTCAATCGCCGAAACATAATACAACCAAATAGATGGTGGGGATTTTTCCTTTAGCTCCGCACCACGATTAATTACAATATATACATCATATACATTTAATGCAAATGGGGTCAAAATTGGGGTGTTACACTCCCCTCCCCCTTCAATAGCACTGTCCTCAGTGCTTTACAAAATTTGAACAAAATGCTACACTGGTATCGCCTCAGTGTTCCGCAGAATTGAACAAAAATGGATGTGCCAATCGCATGGCATCCTCCAGCTCCCACGTAGCCTCTTCAGGCCCGTAGTGCTCCCATTGCACCTTTACCTTCCCTATGGCTCGATTCCGGAGCATTGTGACCTTCCTGTCGAGGATGCGCATTGGCTCGATTTGGAACTCTCCCTCGGGTTCCACCTGAATCACATCCCAATTAATCACATGGTTAGGATCATGTACATATTTCTTAAGCAAAGAAACATGAAAAACATTATGAGCTCTAGTGCTAGCAGGCAATGCAAGTCTATATGCAACTGGCCCTATTCTTTCAAGCACTTCAAACGGCCCACAATACCTTGGTGACAACTTGGCAAAACTTTCAAGCTTCAAGGAACTCTTATTTGCCCTCACTCTGAGGTAAACATGATCCCCAACATTGAACTCCCTATTCACCCTATGCTTATCTGCATAGCTTTTATGTTTGTCATGTGCTGCTTTCAAATTCTGCTTGATCTTTACAACCTCCTGCTCCATCTCCTTGAGCAATTCTGGACCAAGCACAACCCTATTCACTGGATTGTTCCAAGTCACTGGTGTCCTACACCTTCTTCCATACAAAGCTTCATACGGACTCATCCCCAAGGATGCACGCTTTCCATTGTTATAAGAAAACTCTACCAAGTGTAAGTAATCTTCCCACTTGGTTGGTTTGTCCATCACGTACATGCGAAGCATATCTTCAAGAACCTGATTAACTCTCTCTGTCTGCCCATCTATCTGAGGATGGTAAGCAGTGCTGAAGTTTATCTTTGTACCCAAATCTGCAAACAACCCCTTCCAAAAATTGGAAGTGAACTTGACATCTCTGTCATAGACTATTGCCTTAGGCAATCCATGCAATTTGAAAATCTCCTTCATGAATATCTTTGCAATGTCATCAGTCTTATGCGTAGACTTAACTAGTATAAAATTTGTTGCCTTTGTCAACTTGTCCACCACAACCATGATGGAATCATGTTGTCTCCAAGTCATCGGAAATCCTGTAATAAAATCCATGGAAATAACTTCCCATTTCCATTATGGAACTGGCAAAGGCTGCAACAAACCTGCTGGGTGTCAATGCTCAACCTTTACCTGCTGACATTTCATACACCTTGAAATGTATTTAGCCATGTCCTTTTTCATTCCTGTCCAAAAGTACTGTTTTCTGGCAGTAGCAATCGTCTTCTGGTATCCTGGGTGACCAGAATAAGGAGTTTGGTGGATTTCATCCATAACTACTCTCCTCAACTCTGCTACATTTGGAATATAAATTATGTCCTTATAAGTAAGAAGTCCATCTTCTTCCAATTTATATCCCTCATACCTCTTCTCAAGACTTTGCTGCTGCAATTTGTCTTTCACCAGCTCATACAATTCATCTCCAACAGTACGATTAACAATCTGCTGCCTCAAATTTGATTGGCAAATACTAAAAGATGCCACATGCATTTCCTGCTGAGTGCTTCAGCTACCTTATTCTATTTTCCCTTTATGTGCTTGATTTCAAAATCAAACTCACACAAAGACTCCAGCCATCTCGCTTGCATGGCATTCAGAGTAGGCTGGTCAAATAGATACTTCAAACCACAATGGTTTGTCCTTAGTTCAAATCTTCTTCCCATCAAGTAATGCCTCCACATCTTGAGAGCATGTACTGTGGCTGCAAGCTCTAGATCATGAGTGGCATAGTTCTTCGCATGCTCCTTCAGATTTCTCGACTCGTAACATATCATGTGGTTGTCTTGCATAAGGACTCCTCCAAGCCCTTGCCCGCATGCATCGATACACAGCACAAAATATTTTCCCGGATCTGGAAATTTCAATACTGGTGCACTGGTGAGAAGACTCTTCAACTATTGGAAGCTTTCTTCACACCTCGATGTCCATTCAAACTTTATCCCCTTCTTTTGCAAAGAAGTGATGGCATGTGCAACTCTGGAGAATCCTTCAATGAATCTCTTGTAGTATCCTGTAAGTCCCATAAAAGATCTTACATCTGTCACATTTCTTGGAGTAGGCCAATTCATAATGGATTCAATCTTTTCAGGGTCTACAGATATACCCTCTTTTGAGATAATGTGACCCAAATACTAAATTCTATCTCTATAGAAGTCACACTTGCTCAGCTTGGCATACAACTGATGCTCCTGGAGCAATTGCAATGTCAATCTCAAATGCTCTTCATGCTCTTCCTCATTCTTAGAACAAATAAGAATGTAATCAAGGAAAACAAGAACAAACTTGTCCAAATACTTGCTAAAGACATTGTTCATAACGCACATTAATGTAGCGGGAGCATTTGTGAGACCAAATGGTACCACTACAAACTCATAATGTTCATACCTTGTTCTGAAGGTTGTCTTATGTATGTCTTCATCCTTGATTCTCACCTGATGGTAACCAGACCTCAAGTCAATCTTGGAAAATACCCTTTCTGCTCTCATTTGATCACAGAGGTCATCAATCCTAGGCAAAGGATATTTATTCTTCACAGTAACCTTGTTCAATTGTCTGTAATCAATACAAAACCTGAGTGTACCATCTTTCTTCTTTACAAATAGAACTGGTGCTCCCCAAGGAGACACACTCGACCGGATATACTTCTTTTCCAACAACTCTTGCAATTGCATCTTCAACTCTAGCATCTCCGGTGTACTCATCCTGTAGGGTGTCTTGGACACTGGTGCTGCTCCTGGCACAAGTTCAATTGTGAAATCAATGTCCCTCTTTGGATGAAGCCCTGGAATCTCCTTAGGAAACACATCCTTGAATTCTTGTAACACCTGATAGTCCTCCAACCTAGGAGTTTCATCTTCTATTGCCTCCAAAATATGAGATGCATACAACTAGCAACCTTTCCTACAGAACTTCTTCAATTGCATTGCTGAAACCTACCGTATTGAAATCACCTTTGGAATACCTTTTACCACTACTGGGTTTCCTTCTTCATCCATGCATTCGAAAGTCTTATTATAACAGTCAAGCTTCACCTTGTGAGCTTCCAACCAATCCATTCCAATGAGAACATCATATGAACTAAGTGGTAGAACATTCAGATCTACACAAGTGACCAATCCATTCATGACCAATGGACAGTTCTCTACCACTTCACTAACCTTTCTCTTAGTTCCAGTGGCTAGCTGAACTAACCAAGATTTATATGCTTTACTTTCTTAAAAGCACAAATCTCCACTACTCTAGGGGTAATGTAACTGTGACTAGAACCAGGGTCAATCAAAATAGAAACAGACTGCTCAATAATCTTACCTACAACTTCAACCACAGTTGACTGGTGATCTGCCTGGAGATCCTCCATTGCTGCATAAATCCTAGGGACTGCCCTTGCTACTTGACCCACTAATTCTGCTTCTTGAATGTTGTAAGATGTCCTTGCACTCTCATTCTCGAGTGGACAATTTATGCGTATGTGGGGTCCTCCACATTTCCAACATTTGAGTGGTCCTCTATTCTGTTGTGGATCTTTAGGATTTTCTCCTGTCACTCCAACTGGCTTACTCGTAGCTTGGGATGGCTATTTCTATTGATTCCTAAAGTTAGAAGGTTTGAAACCTTTCTTTCTTTGGTCAAACTTATCATTCTTCTTGTCCTTCCATGCCTTATGGTAATCTAGTTTACCTTTGCTTTGCTCATAGCAATACTTAGCCTTCCTTATTACTTCTTCAAGAGTTCTAGGTTCATAAAACTCAATTCTATCTTTGTAAGACTGAGGCAATCCACTCAGAAAACATTGGACCTTCACTTTTCATCTTTGATGTACCTGACATACCTCAACAATTCCAAAAAAGTCCGAAAAAAAAAAGAAAATTCAAATCCAAAAAGATTACAACTTTTTCAAAAATTATAAAACAAAAAAATGTAAATACACAAAAATGATTAAAAAATAAATAATAATAATAATAATTAAAAATTAGAAACAAGATTTAAGAAAATTTTAAATTTAAAAAAATAATAATTTTAAAAAAAAAACAAAAAAACCCACCTCTCCCTCTCCCTTGTTTTTTTTTTCATGATGTGTAGAATAGACAATGAATAGGTATACCATTAAGACACTAATTGTAATAAGTCATCGGTTCGAAACTCTGTGGGTACTAGCTTACCATATATATATATATATATATTAAGAAATAAAATATTGTAGTTTTTTGAATTTTTTGAATTTATTTTTTTTCAAATTAAAAAAAAATGTTGTTTAAGTGATTGTTTTATAGGGGATCGTTTTTGAAATTTTAACATTGAATCAAAATGAGGGTGATTCTAGGGGGTCCACTTTTTGATCTAGGGGTTGATTTAGGGTTTCAATTGCAACCACCACCCGTGGTTACCAAAAAGTTGTAGTTCTAGCCACCCCCAAAGGTGATACTAGTATCATCACTTTTTGTTTTGGGGTTGTTTTTTGTGTTTTGATGCTAAAATATGAATTTTTATGGCTAAAGTTCTTGTTCTTTGTATATAGTTCTCATTCTTTTGTATATTGGGTTAAACGGGTGCATTGCATAACAAAATGCACTGGCGTATTAAAAATAAAAATAAAAAACCTTATTGATGTGTTGATTTGCTTGTAACACATTGTTGTCAACATGTTACAAGACTAAACACACTGATTATAATAGCAACATGAGCCAAACTTGCAACTTTTAATTTGAATAAAAATTGTCGCATCGGTGTTTGTCATGCTAAAAACATAATCATTGCGTAATAAAACATGAAGCATCATAACAATTATGGTGCTTCTTTTCTATTGTAATGCACCAACAACCGTGCATATAATTTATTTTAGACGCACCAGTTACTTTACCACATTTTTTTGCAAAAATAAATTAGTTTAATAATTGATAAATACAATGTGATTATATATGTGTGTTTGTGTTATAATTTCAATTTGTTTTATCTATAATATATGTGCCTAAGAAGAATTTTATGTGAAATATCAGAGACCGCGATGGGGTGCACCGCAGCAAACAACTTGACCCATACAACATTGTGCATCAATGGGAAGCTAGAAAGAGGAGGAGGGAGATGATTCCTCTCCCTAGTATAGATCACACACCTATCCTTCTGAGAATTAGAATACTCAAGTTCTATGAGGAGGCTACATCCCTCATGGGAACTCCTTGTTTTTACAGTAGTTCATCTGGCGTTAGGATCATGGAAGGTAGGATTTTAGGGTTGGTCCCGATATGTGGTATTATCCCACAGAGAAGGATGTTTATTTAACCACTAGGTTGTCTATGATGGGGGAGCATTTGCCTCAATTACCATACCTATCACTCTATGTTGCTAGAGAGAGCTAGTTGCCATACATGCAAGTATATATCATCCCTGACATTGTAGACGCTACACAAATCTAGGTTGTTGGCGGCTAGTTGCAGTTACATGCATTTGGTGTGGAGTATGTTAGCTACCTATCTCTTATTCTCAGAAGCTACATCATGGGCAAACTCTACCTTTGATGGGCGGTGGATTAGTTGATCCAATTAATGTACTATATAGATAGTTTAGTACAGAGGCCTGACTAATTAGGTGGTCAACAATATTTTTTAGACAACTTTGTTTTGCTTTAAATAGTTGTTGGTTAGTTTTCATGGCAAGGGGTTATTCCCTTTTGCATCATAGAGCTATTTACCTTATTTTTTTAGAGGTTTCAAGCCACTCGAGCTACATTACCTGAGGACTTCCCTACTAGGCCTAAGACCTATGCACATGTGGGTAAATTTGTTTCCCAAGAGTGGTCATGTGGTTTGGTCGGTCGAGAGATTTGTGATTTTTTTGCTAGAAAGGGCGATCCCTTCTTCAATATTGTACAGTATCCAAATGCAGGGATGGATTGAAGAGGATGTCTTAACATTGTTTTTACTCAAGAAGAGCCACCATCTGAAAGAGGTATTATAATTGTTATGTTTTTCCCATAAATGTAGTTGCATATTTTTTGTCTTATTTAATTCACATGTAATTTACTATAACATTTTGTTTCAATTATCTGAATATTATTCTATATTGTTTTGCAAATATTGGCACATATGTTGGGGATGTGCCTCCATAAGATAATGAAAACATGGATGATCCAAGTGCTCACCATGATCAACCTCCAATACATAGAAATTGTATGCCATGTAGGCGAGACCATAGATTTCGAAGTGAGTTGGAAGACCGCATTTGCGGTCTGGTGGCTAGAAAAGTAATGGTGCTAGTGCTTGTTTGGAAGATTTCATGAGTCTCGAAGCTATCATATATATGGGATACCCTTTCCCATTACATGACGACATTGATGTGTCATGTTTTTAGTTCCCTCGTAGTGAATCCTGTTGAAATATTATAACTTCAAAGGATATGCTAAATGTATTTTACTGATGTACCCCAAGGGAGATGTTTTATTCCTCCGCTGGGATGTTATTATTGTAATTGGTCATCATAGAGTCATGAGGTAAATCCTCCATTGTAATTCAAATCAATAGTACCCTAATGAATATAATATAATATTGTTTTGAGTATTCCTAGCTGAAGTCAGCCTAGTTAGTTTAGTGGGGCTGACTTGTTAGGGTAAAAGTCAAGTGACTTAAAGTGTATAAATAGAGGAATTGTGATCATTAGTATAACATACAGACACGCACTTGTGTGGCTCATAGGAGACAAAGAGAGAGAGAGACATACCAACAAAGAGGAGAATACGTGTTTTTGGGGTTTTATCTTATACATCTATATAGAGGAAGTTTTGTTGGGTTTTCTTTCCCTTGAGGGTTTCCCATGATAAATATTGTGTCTATATTGTGATTGTGTTTCTTTTAGTGATTTTACATATGCTACTATTGTGAATTTGGATTAAAAACTAATTATATCTAGCTAAGCATATGAAATATTAACATGGTATTAGATCTAGCATGAATAGAACATCTTTCACAATGTGAAACTCTCTCTCCTCTCCCTCTGGAAGAAATTAGGGTTTTTGCAAAGTTTGGAATTTTGAAGATCTTCTTGCATAGAAATTTGTCCCTCCCTAGAGTGCATCTATTGAGCCCTAGATCGAATTTTTTGAGTGGATGAATCTCTAGGAAATCCAAACCCTAGTTTGGCCATGAACCAGAAAACTGTAGAAAACCAAAACCAGAAATTTGCAAAAACTGCAACCTCACAAGAAATTTTAAATGGTGGATATTTGGTATCTCCAGAAACCAAGTGGACCAACCAAATCGACTCAGTCAAGCGCATCTCCTCGTGAGGTCAGCTTTTCATTTTGAGAAATTTCAATTTTTAGTGAACTCCTGGATAAGATGGCCCCAAGCACTGAGCTTGAGGACAAGCCGGAAGGCATAGAAAACTTCCTAGCATGGAAATATAGGATAGGTCTCATTATTAGAGAGAATTATCTTGAGAAGTACACCAAGGATGAAGTTGCATAACAGAAAGAAGATGAAGCTAAGGAGAAGTATCAGAAATACCTAATCAAGGCAATGAGGATCATTTTTTATTCTATCAAATATCACTTGATCCCTCAAGTGTCATCTAAGAAAACACCAAAGAAAATGTATGATGCACTTTCCAGAATGTTTTAGGGAAAGAACATCAACGGGAAGATGAATTTGAGAGCTCAACTGAAGGGTACCAAGATGAGTAAAGGAGAATCAATTCAAGATTAATTCACAAGGGTCTCCTAGTTTAGGGAACACTAAGTGCCATTGGAGACACCCTTGATGAAGATGAACTAGTTATGACTGCTCTCAATGGTCTCACTAGACCTTGGGATTCATTCATACAAACTCTATGTACCATAAAATAAAGTATGAAGTTTGACATTGTATGGGAAGATTGCATCCAAGAAGAAGCTAGAGTAGCTAACATAGAAGCTCTACTTACAGAAGATGATCAATATCTAGCCATCCATACTAAAAGAAGAAAACAATCAAACTTCAAGAAGGATAGTCACAATGAGAATAGACCTCCAAAGAAGTTTCAAAAGAAAACATAAAACAATCAGAAGAAAGACTACTCCAAATATCAATGTTACAACTGTCATAAGATAGGACACCTTTCCAGAGAGTGTCCATCGAAGAAGAACAACAACAAAAGACATAATGCTCATCCAGTTGAAGATGAGGATGAAGAAGAAGAAGAAGAAAGACCTCAAAAGAGACTAACAAATGGAGAAGATGTAGAAGAATATGTATTATTCTTTGCACTCTCTG
Organism: Pseudotsuga menziesii; assembly: GCA_001517045.1. Classification (NCBI taxonomy): domain Eukaryota; kingdom Viridiplantae; phylum Streptophyta; class Pinopsida; order Pinales; family Pinaceae; genus Pseudotsuga; species Pseudotsuga menziesii. The sequence continues at coordinate 366,817 of LPNX010933082.1, forward strand.
GGTCTATAACACCTGGAGAAGATACATGGCTTATTGATAGTGGTGATTCAAAGCACATGACAAGGAAGAAGCAAACTCTGTCAAGACTTGAAGAATAAGTGACTCTCCTCAGAAAGTATCATTAGGAGATGAATATCAATATCCCATCAAAGGTATTGGTGAATCAAGCTACAAGCTTGACTCTGGAACTTCCATGAAGATGAAGGAAGTACTATATGTACCAAGTTTCAAGAAGAACATACTTTCCATCTCAGCACTAGATAAGAAAGGATATAGAGTTTCTTTTATAGATGGAAAAGTACTCATGTGGACCAAAGGAAAGACTCTTGAAGATATTGTGGTCATTGGTGAAGAAGAAGGAGGACTGTACAAACTCAAGGGACATCCAGAGACAACCCTTGTCTATGAAACCACTAGCTCAAGTGAACTATTGCATAGAAGGCTTGCTCACATCAACTACAAATCACTACCCTATGTGAGGAAGGTGGTAACATGGTTACCATATCTGAAGATTGATCATGAAGGAACTTGCAAAGTATGTGCAAGAGGAAATAACATTAAGAATCCCTTTCCAAAAAGTGAAACAAAGACTAAAGGTACGTTGGAATTAATTCATTCTGATGTATATAGTCCTATTCCCTCCACATCTTTAAGTGGGTATGAATATTATGTCACATTTATTGATGAATATTCAAGAAAGACATGGATATACTTTTTGAATACCAAGATGAAGTGTTCGGGAAATTCAAGGAATTCAAAGCTTGATAGAGAACCATTCAGAAAGAAGAATCAAGACACTGAGATCAGATAATGGTGGAGAATATACTTCAAAATAATTTGAATCATTCTACAAGGAAGCTGGAATTAAGAGGGAACTAACCACTCCCTACAATCCCCAATAGAATGGTGTTGTGGAAAGAAAGAATAGAACCATATGTAAACAATGATTCATGACCAAGACCTTCCCATGCATCTATGGGTTGAAGCAACAAGAACAATTGTGTATGTGCAAAACAGATTATCTCACAGTGATCTTGGATTCAAGACTCCTAAAGAAATGTATACATGAAAGAAACCTGAAGTGAGCCATCTCAATATATTTGGTTGTCCAATATATGTACATATTCCGAAAGAGAAGAGAGCCAAGTTGGATCCTTGTGGAAAGAAGGGAATATTTGTTGGATACTGTGAAGTCTCCAAAGCCTTCAGATATACATTTCAGGATTCCATCATATAGAGATTAGTAGGGATGTGACATTTGATGAAGAAACAACTCTTAAGAAATACATAAGGTGTCAGCTTGAAGAAGTACATGAAGAGGATGTACCTCCCAGAAAGATAGAAGTTGAACCCTCTCCTTAAATAATAGCATCAAAAGATCATGATATGCTATGGTATATGGTGGACATGTTTCTCATCGTATAAATATTGATTGTCAAAATATTAAACATTAGATCAATAACATTAATAACACAATGCATTTAATATGTTCAAACATTATACCAAACATTTATTATAAGCATGGAAAAAAAATCCAATGATAAACATGTAACCAACCACTTTTTACAACACATGTTGAATTAAGTAATTAATTTACATTAGTTCCATTTAAGATAAGATAAGATAGTTTTATTAATTTCCATTGAATGAACACAAAAGTAAGTCAATGGGACTAGAGGATACATCTAGTAAGAGTATAAGGTAGGAATGTGAAAGCAGCTCCAATATAATGATGCAATCAAGATAAATGCAATTACTCAATTATCTTTTTCTTATGCCCCAAGAGAACGTCTAAAGGTAAACCCAATGCAAGGCATTTTTGACAAATGGTCAGTGGTCTACGAAATTTATAGTTTATTAACAACTCGTCACTGGGAGACAAACTACATATTGCATGCACAACAACAATATTGGATGCTTTGAATAACACTTTTTCATTGGAGTGTTCCTGAAAGGAACAATTTGCACTAAATAATGAGGTAACACAACAATTAATAAACCCTTCAATGTTCCCATGAGTTTGTGGATGACCATCAATATATAACATGTTTTTCTTGTCAAAGTTTCCAAAAGCATAATCATTCATGCACATACTATACATAGAAATGTTATGCTTATATTTAAGCATTTTGAAGTAATTAGGCCGACTATAAATAGGACCACAAAATGACATGAGTGTTACTAATTGTTTGGGAGGAACAAATACATGTGAAAGGATAAACAACCCAAGATTTGCACCAAATATTTTAGACTTGGAAACCATACAACTATTACCACAAAAGGATATTTTGATTGCAACATTAGGCACAAGCATGGAATATGGCCAAACATCATAGTAAGCACGGTTGTAACAGGTTTGGTATTTACTTTCCAAACAAATGGGAAGAGGGAAGTCATCACTGCCTTCCAACAATTGAACTGACCTTGGTGTGTAATTGGACATTTTTTTCTCTCGGCTCATACAACTTTTTGGATCTCCTAATAGAGATGTTTTTGGTAGTATTTATATCATACTTTGGATCACTAGAAATATTAGTTAACTTTTATATCATACTAAGACCAAACTTAGTTGATCTCGTTTCCAACTTTAAAAAAAGGAGGACATGGAAGTGTTCCTACATGTCTTTTCTATATCACCTATTAGATTCTTGACTGCAACAGGAGGTATTAGATCATCAAGATTGGGTAGTCGCTCATTAATATAGTGGGAAAATGTGGTGCATTATGGTTTTGACTTCAACCCTTTAAACTTTGAACAACCACATACTACTAGGGTGTCATGAAATAGATCCAATTCACAATGTAGTACCATTGACCTAGGTTGGTTGCTAGAAGATGGCATGTTATAATTGGCAGGGAAAAATGGTTGTCCATTTTTTTCAAACATATGCCTACAGTATATTTCTTTTGAAAAGAGCTTGCGGCATTTTTGGACTAGCGAAATCTCTTGTGCATCTGAACTCAATCTTGAATCATGATCCTGCAGTGTTCAATGAACAATTATTAAATTACACATGCATAAATAACATAAATTTAATCAAATAAATAAATAATAAATAAAATCTAAACTTAATGCAAATGATGGGGGATAAATTGCAACGATGAAGAATGAGTTGGAATTTGAGAATTGACCATTTAATATTAAAATATATATTTTTCTATATTTGAGCCAAAACATCATCAATATGTGAATAAATTCTAAAAAAAATTTGGGAAACATAGAACAACATAACTTTGAGAAGAATTCCAAAATGATTATAATGGTATCGATGTGTTGTATTGTTTTTTATGCACCAGTGCATCATTGGACTTTGTTCTACCTCCACAAAAATTAAATAAGGGAGATTTGCATTTACATTTTGTCAAATATTTACTTTTTGCAATGCATTATACAATGTAAAGCGCACCGGTTCTTTTTACTTACAATAATACATCGATGCACTTACTATAAAGAGCATTAAAAAAATGTAAGTTTAGAAAAAAATTAGCATACGTGTTTATCATCGATGGGTCAAAATAAATAGTGAAAAAATGAGTAGTGATTTCATTTTCTTAAATGTCTATTTATAAAAGAAATCCCTAATAATAATTTCATTATTTTGCCAAGATTTAGAGAGGAGATTTGTGCAAGACAGATTTATGGGCAAAGACTTTGGAGTGGGCATTTTTTTTGAATGAATAAATTTGTATGGGCATTTTTTTTTAATGAATAAATTTGTAAGGATCATTGTAGGGCATATGTAAATATGTAGGGCACATGTAAATATGTAAAGGAGAAATTTAAGTTATGTTATTTTATTTTATTAAATATCTTAATATTTATTTTATTTGATTCAAACAATTTTCGAAGTATTTTAAAAAAAAAGTTTCATGCTAACCTTCATTATTTGAAGCCTTAGCTTTATTTTTAGCTTTATTTTTGCTTTTCTTGGTTATCCTCTTTATATTTCATCAAATGATTTTTTCCCTTCTAAGCAATATATTTTTATAGGGTTATTTTACTTGTATATGGGGGTGTTCAACATATGTTACAATAGGACCACTCATTGCATTGGACGCCATTGATAGTTCCTAGTTTAAAAAAAATGTTTTCATGGTTTGTGGTGTGCACTGTACAAAAATACCGCACCGGTGCATATGTACAGTAATAAAGCATTGGTGCGTACTTGCAAATGCACACTAGTGTGTATTTAGGTATTGTCACACCAATGTGTACTTATGTATTGTCACACCAATTATCATGTGTCTGCCATCAACAATGCTTAATTTGTAATGTAATTTGCTTTTAACAAAAACATTACGTTTTGAATTTGTTCATGGGATTGGCAATGCACATAAATATTTATGAGGCACTGAGGCATTTAGTATTTTATAGAGCACCAGATGAATATAGAAATTGTAAAAAAATGAAATCGAATTTAAGACATCATGGAAATTATATGTTGAGGTGTACATGTATGTATACCACACTGGTGCACACATTTATATATACCACATTGGTGTGCTTATGAATGTATACCACAATAATGCTTATTTATAGTATAAACACCATTATATTTTTGGTAAAATTACTTCATAATTTATATACCTAATGATTCCTATCTTCTTCTTTTTCTTTTTTCTTTTTCAGAATATGGTCTATAGAAGTTTAAGAAAAACAACTTATTACAACGAGCACAATGCTAGATAATCCCAACAAAATAACAAAGCAAGTTCTTTAAGATTTATTAGAGATTTAATATATTTGAATTATCTATAGGTTTTAATTAATTATGTGTATTGGTTAGTGTGTGTCATGAAGAGAAAAACCTTGAAGAAACTGTATAAGATTGTTCACAATATGAGTGCAGAAGAGCGTAAAAGCTTTATGGAAATGTTGCAAAGAGAGGAATTAGATGGATCAAAATGTAATAAACATGAAGTTTGTCTTTGACTTTCACTAAAAATGAATTTCTTAACATTAATAGTTAACATGTTTTAAGCGCTTGATTTCACATTTTGTTTTAAGTTATGTAGGGACCAATACCGAGGGAATGGAATGTTGTCCTAAGAAGATAAAAATTATGAAGGATCTAAATGATGATGAGTTGGTCCCCACTCCATCTGGAGTGGTATTGGAAGTTAACAAGAGGTGGGGTTTTTTAACAAAACTATGAGAGATATAGTGGAAAAAATGTATAAATGTAATTTCCACTTGTAATGCAAAAATCAATCAAAAGACTCCAAGAATCAAGTTACATAAAAACTACAACAAACATTTCTAGAGAGGTGGTAAATGAAACACGTGAGACTTGCAATAGTAAAAACATATAATAACGAAAAAGAATCATTTAACAAGTATTATTACTAAACATGTTTTTATATAATATGTCTCAACAATTACCAAATTAATTTTTGCTGCTATATATACTTTCATGTCAATATATATATATATATTATTTTTCTTTTCATTTTCCAGGAAGATTATGAAAATTTAGAAAGACAAATGAGGTGATCACCAAAACATGCCCGGAGGGATGTCCAAAAAAATGTACAAGAATATAGTAGAAGAAATTAACATAATTGCATAGCAAGAGGAACTAACCCAACAACAATGTGCATCAAAGGTATATGTGGTCATTAATGTATTATTTTATGTACATCGAATTTAACTATCACATGAAATACTAGTTTTCAATTGTTTTATTGCAGATGAAAAAATGGAACACATTCAACAAATAAGATGTGATGAAAAGGAAGAAAATGGTTGATAGCAAAGTTTGTGAGTACTTGTGTTTTTACCTTACTAAAGATTTCACATTTGTTGTGATATTTATATTTAAATAGTTGATTTACACTCATCCATGGATGTATTCTAAGATGTATTAACATACAAAGAAGAGTCATCCGAAGAATTGATCGATATTTGGTTAAGTATGGTTGGCATAGATATTCCCTACCTATTCAAAAAATGTGATACCTATGCCATGGAGAGATTTCACATTTGTTGTGCTCTCTATATTTACATAATTGATTTACACTCATCCATGGATGTCTTCTAATATGTGTTAACACACAAAGAAGAGCCATCCGAAGAATTGATCGACATTGGATTAAGTATGAGTGGTATAGATATTCCCTACCTAATCAAAAAAATATACAAATGTTTATATTGAAATAGTATCGTTAACATTCTTAATCTTCTCTCTCATTCTTTTATATATATATATTCCTTATCATTTCCAAAAAATTATAGAACTTAAATCTACATGTTTATATTGAAATAGTACCATTAACATAAAATATTTTAATAAATAATATTATTTTTAATATATATATTCTACACATTCCAAAAAACTTATACAACTTAAATTTATATATTAAAATTGAAATAATACTTTTATTAATATTTTAATCTCTTTTCACACACACACATACATATACTCTCAAACAAGCAAGAGTGCTAGCCCACTAGTTTTGAAAGGACCTTATCTCATTAACTTTTTGAATACTTCATGGAAGGTTGGTTATAAAAGGAAGGCAAATGATCTCAAAAGGTCTAACCAGTAAGGCCCTAACCCGACTGGCTTCTACTTGTCCTGATGGGCCCTTCTTACTTAATAATTTTTTTTTCTTTTGGTTTTGCAATATGAATCCAACCAAGTCTAAATCCTTATATATAATCCCTATCCATTCCAAAAACTTATAGAACTTAAATCCTATATTTATATGTTTATATTGAAATAGTATCATTAACATATAATTTTATTTAAAGGATAGAAGAACCTCTCATCTTTTTCAATTATAATAAGTAAGTTGCTTAGAGTAGTATTTTGAAATCTGGTCCTCCCTTAAGCCCGAGAGTCTTCTTTATCAAATAACTTGAAGAGTAGGCCCGCTTGGAGTTTAGGTCTGCTCGGTCCTCCTAAAAGCAAGCCTGGGGTTTAATAATCAGTAATATTTTAATATATATGTTTATGGGTGCTATAAAACTACTATTATATTATGTTAAATGTGTTTATAAAAGTTATCATAACTAAATTAAACTGAATGTGTAAATTATTTTATTTTATTTTTATTATGTCTTACTAATATTTAATATTGGTTTTTATTTATATAATATATTATATAAAATTGGAACTAAGTTGCATGTAGCTATTATTATTAGATCTATACTAAATATTTTAAGTAATTTAAATAATATTATTCATTAAATATATGATTAATGAATAATTAATAATAAATGTATATGAGGGACGACCCTAAGGAGAAGCCNGAGGCCCTGGTAAGAGCCCGGAGTTAGCAGCGATAAAGACGAGGAGATCCTAGACTTCACGAAGGACCCGTGGCAGGGTTTCTCCATTTTTTTAGCACTGGATCTCTCTGCGATCGCATCTCCGACTACTGTACAGGACAGGATGGAAAAGCTGCCAGCTGGAATCAAAGCTGAAACCAAATCTAGGGCTTCTGGGATTCTTGCACAATCAACACCCCAAGTTGAATCCGGGGCTACACGAAACCTTGCAGTCAGACAGTTAGACCCTTCGCTTGGAGGCTCACCCTACACCCTTTTTCCGGCAATCACACCCACAACTCCTTTGCTGCAGTCAGTGGATGCCATAATCATGCACAACGAACCCTTTGTGCAAGCTCCTCCAGACCCCTTGACACTTTCAAAACAAGGGTTTCTTAGTGAGCTCGATTTACTGGAAGCGGGATGGTCGGGTACTATATCTAACTATGATGAACAAACCCCACTTTTCCCAGGAATTTATACTTAGCCCAAAAGGTTTCATCTCTTCCTTCTTACAGCAGGGGAATTTTTGCAGTTTTTCACCCAACTCGGGCTCAAGACATAGTGGAAGGGACACAACAGAGGATCTAGTTAATGGAAGCCCTGGGGCAGGGAAAAGCAGCAACAAAAAATGAAAGAATTGGTTCCTAAACCCTAACAGAAGACCACTTAATTTGGTCTGTGGGGTTGATCTCTCAATTGTTGAAGCGAAGGACATGGCGAAAGTTGCCCTAGTAGGAAAAATCAGAGGCCAAAAACCCCACCCAAGATGAAATGGGGATTTGGGTCCGAAGAAATTGGTCAGGGATGTTGAATTACGAACCAGAATTCACACCATTAGCAAAGGGCTGGTTTGACTTCCAATTTAACTCCAAGGACAAGTTTGAGAAGATTCTAGGGAACATTTGGAATTTCGGCGTAACTCCTTTCAAGCTCAAGAAATGTATCCCTTTGTTCGATACAGACATCAAGAGGTTGGATACTATACCGGTATGGGTTCGGATGCCAAGGTTTCCATGGGAGTTCTGGAACCCAACTTCTTTGAGAGATATAGGCAAGGCATTGGCGACCTTCATAAAGGCAAACCTCTCTTTCCTGTAAACACAACGTAGAATGGTGGCAAGAATCCTCGTGTCAATGAATATACAAACCAGCCTTAGGGATCACATCAACCTGATCTTGGGCCCAAAAATAAGGAAACAATTGTTGGATTATGAGGGGATTCCCTTCAAGTGTCATAAATGTCATAAGACAGGGAATTTGGCAAAAAAAATCCCTCTATCCTTGCCACCAGCCCCCAACAGGAAAAGATGGATCTCTAAGGAAACTAGGGTTCCGTGTTCAGAAGGGCAAGCAGCAGGGCAGGAAGACAATGGAAGTCAATTAGTAGCAAAGACGTTAAGCCAGCCAACAAGGCTTTTCAAGGAACAAACTGCAGTGGCCTCTACGCACGTGTATATCCCCCCACCTCAGGAGGAACTGCAACACTCTACTAGTATGATCGCCTTTTCCTCTTTAAATAATCAATTAATTGATTCACAATTAGTTGATAAAACCTCCTTGGCCCCATGTGTTTCTAAATTCCCACCCCCTGCACCTCCTTTCATTCCCCCCCTCTCACTCACTCTCCATCCCCCCCACTCCCTGTGGCGGTTGCTAGGTCTCCCCCTCAGCCTGCTCCCTTGGACTCTCCCTCAACCTCCTTAATTTCTTTCTACCTCCGGTCAAGGGATATTCCTGTTTTGACGGTGTCGATAGCCCCTCTCCTTGGCCTAGGCACAAACCCTACCTTTCCCGCAAAAGGAAAAGGGAGAGGAAGACCATCACATCTCTCTGCATCCCAACAAAAAGCACTCAGGGATCAGGCAAACAGAAGGAAAAAACCCTCTTTGGGGCATTTAGAGCAGTGTAAGTCCCGAAAGGGGTTCCAAAATGAAACTTCTCTCCCTAAATTGCAGGGGTCTGGCAAGTACCCAGATAAAACTTTCCCTTAAGAGGATGCTTTATGTCCATAAACCAGATGTAGTCCTACTCCAGGAGACGTTATGATCAGAGATGGAAGTGACAAGGCTGCTCTCCACAACATATTCCTTGTACACCTTCATAGCTTAGAGTGCAAGAGGACACTTTGGTGGATTAGCAATAGGTTGGAATCAATCCACACTGCGTTGCACAAACTCTTGGGGAGCTCCCTATGGCCTTGGGATTCAACTTAATTGGGTGGAGGCAGACCTAACTTTGAATATTCTGAATATTTACGGGCCCTACAACAATAGAGTGGAGTTCTGGGAAACTTTGAAAAACTCCAGCATCATTTGAAAGGAAAATCTGATTATTGGGGGGAATATGAACTTTACAATGGGAGTGCATGGAATTTGGGGCCCAAGGGCAAGAATGGACCCTTTGGCCTCTTTCTTTAGAAACATCCTTCATAACTTGAGGATGGTGGATTTAGACCCTCAAAAGCTAAAACCTACCTGGACAAACATAAGGGCGGGGGAGGAATGGATTGCAAAAAGGATGGATAGATTCCTGATGGTAGAAAATCTTCTAGAGAAAGATTTAATGTTCAAACAATGGGTGGACTCAGGAGTAGACTCGGACCATCTGCCCATTTGTCTGGAAATCCAAAAAAAACCAAGGAAACTAGCTAGCCCCTTCAAACTCTACTCTGCTAGGCTAAAAAATGATGAGGTTCTCTAGATTATTCAAAATAACTGGCAACCATATCAAGCAGATGAAGGCTCACACACTACTATTCATTTTGCACAAAATATCCTCCTCATAAAAAACCTTCTAAAAGACTGGGCTAGAAACAAAAAGGTCATGGATGATCAAGCAATCACCCAGATTGAGGCATATTTGGAAGAGATCCAAAATACTAATGGAGGGGGTTTCCTTACTCAGGAACATAAGGAGAGATTGTACACCCTGGAATCTAACATAAATAAGATTCTTAAGGAAAGAGAGGAAGTCTTGAGGCTAAAAAGTAGAGCCACATGGATGGAGTGTTGAGATGACAATACCAAATACTTACAAGATTTTGCAAAAGGAAGAAAAGAACAAAATACCATCTGGGAGCTAAGGAAAGCTAGCAATGAAATAGTCTCCTCCTTCGAAGACCTAGTCAATACAGGGAAGTCTTATTTTGAGAATCTGTTCAAAGCAGATCAACAGGAAATAATAGCTGATATAATTCAAGTCTCGCAATTCTTTCCTGAAAGCATCATAGAGGAAGACAACTCAGATCTCATGGAGGAAGTGATGGAAGAGGAGTTGAAAGCGACTTTTCACAAATTTCAAATGGACAAAATCTTGGGACTAGATGGACGCACTGTGGAATTCTTTCTAGATACCTATGACATCATTGGGCCTGATCTCCTCCATCTGGTGGAAGAATCTCGATTAAATGGCCTTCTACATCCCCCCCTCAACTCAACTTTTTTTATCCCTAATCCCAAAGAAAGATAAATCGGACACTCTGGAAGACTACAGGCCCATCTCCTTGTGCAACATCACTTACAAGGTAGTTACAAAGATAATTGCACAAAGACTCAAAAAGGTCCTTTCAAATATTATCTCAAAAGAGCCATTTGGTTTCTTGGAAGACAGACAGATACATGAAGCTATTGGGGTAGCCCAAGAAGGTCTCCACAGTGCAAAAGTCTAAAAATCGACCTATCCAAGGCTTTCGACAAAGTTAGTTGTATTTATGTCAGGCTGCTCCTTACACACTTGGGGTTCAACTATGCCTTTATAAAATGGGTTTTTGCTTGTATCACAATAGCTTCCTTTGTTGTCCTCATCAATGGAGCAGCCTCCCCTTTCTTTCACTCAGAAAGAGGCCTTCGCCAAGGTTGTCCACTCTCCCCCCTCCTCTTTTTGCTGGTTGCAGAAGGGTTAAGAAGAGCTTTGTTGGATGCAAAAAGAAGAGGTTTGTTCGAGGGAATCATGGTGGCAGATAATCTAAACATTACACATCTTCTATTTGTAGATGAAATCCTCATTTTATGCAATGGATCTCTCAGGGAGGTAGAAAAGCTTTTAGAAATCTTGCTTCTCTTCTGTAAGGAAACTAGAATGCACATAAACTCCAGGAAATCCACACTCACCACTTTCAACCTAGAATGATATCACGAGAGTTATGTTGGAGCTCTTCCCTTTTCTGCATTACACTATGGATGAAGGTCTCAAATATTTAGGTTTTGGGCTTAAGCCAAATTCTTACAGAAAGGAAGACTGGAACTACCTTTTGGCAAAGCTCGAACATAGAGTAAACATTTGGTGCAATAGATGGATTTCACGAGCAGGAAGGATTATTCTGGTCAAATCGGTCCTAGAGGCCATTCCAGTCTATTGGATGGTGCTTGCCTGGATTCAAAAGCAATATTGGAAAAATCCAGAAGAATCTGCTCAAATTCCCTATGGATTGGAAATAAGGAACATAGAGTCATCTCATGGGTGAAATGGAACCAAATCGCTAGGCCTAAAGAGCTGGGAGGGTGGGGACTAAAAAACTCCATTATGTTTGCAAAAGCGCTGGCAGCAAAAGCGGGATGGAGGCTTATCTCAACCCACATCCTTTGGACAGAAGTGATCACACATAAATACATTGATCTGTTACCGCTAATAGACTAGATTAGAGACTCTATCTTTACAAATGCCCCAAATGGTTCAATTATTTGGAAGGCTATGTGCAGTGCTTTCCCTCTCGTTCATAGCGAGCTGGCATGGAAAATTGGGAATGGATCAAGTGTTAGAATAGGGGCATATCCTTGGCCAGAAAGTCAACAAAATCACCTTCTTCCAGAACAACTTGTCCTTCTTCTACAACAAAAAGGATTCTTTCATCTCAACCAAGTGGTGGATCTAGCCTCGACAAACATCTGGCATCAAGGTTGGATGGGAAGTCAGGCTCTAGAGATACCAGACATTTGGTTTGAGGACTGGAATAAATATATCACAAATTTTCTCTCCTCCCACATACGACTCTCAAACTCACAAGATGAATTGGTTTAGGAGCATGTAAAGCATGGACAATATACCCCAAAAACAGGATATCAGCAGATCTGTTCAAATCACTTTCAAGAGGAACCAAAGTGGTGGAAATCGAGTATATGGAAGCTAAAATTCCCTCTAAAGGCAAGAATCTTCATGTGGTGCACGCTAGCAAATAGAATCTCAACCTGGGATAGGCTACAAAAAAGATCTCTGGCAGGGGCAAGTTGGTGCTCACTATGTAAGGATGATGAAGAAAGCACAAACCACCTCTTTCTAACTAGCACTTTCACTACTCAGGTTTGGCAGCACTCACAAAATATGTCAAATCTTAGATATATCTAGGCAGGACCCTTGGTAGAAGAAGCTTGGAAAACTTGGTCCTCCAACACCCTAAATGCTCAGATAAAAGCTCATCCACTTCTCCATATATGGGGAATTTGGCTAGCACAGAACAATGCCACTTTCTTAGAAAAGGATTCCTCCCCTGAATTGATAGCGAAATAGGGCCTATCAATTCTTTCCTATTTTCCACAAACCAAAGACCAGCCAGCTCCAAGGACCATCACTGAAGAACTCTGAAGTTGCCTAAGTGAACGAGGAGGAGGCATATTTACAATGGCCTCAACTTTTAAAGGATCCACCTTAATGCCCCTACTGGAGACAATGAATCCAAGCAATCTACCTGATTCGACGCAGAAAACACACTTGTGGGGATTCAAGCGAATTTTTTAGTATCTGCATCTCTCAAAAATCAACTGTAAATATCTGGATGTTGGATCCTCTTGTGAGAATGAGCAGGCAGATCATCCAGGTAAGGCTCGACAATGGCTTTTATGTCATGAAAAGCGAAGTTCATGGCTCGTTGAAAGGTTGCCCCTGCATTTTTCAATCCAAAGGGCATTTTTCTATACGCGAATGTACCCCAAGGGCAAATAAAAGCAGTTTTATGCTGGTCTTCCGGTTTGATTTGGATTTGATTGTAGCCGGAGAAACCATCCATAAACGAGAATACCTCACTACCCGCACATGCATCTATGATCTGATCAATAAACGGTGTAGGGTAGTTGTCCTTAGGACAAGCTTTGTTAAGGTCTCGAAAGTCCGTACAAACGCGAATAGTCCCTTGCTTTTTATCAATAGGAACTGGGTTGGACACCCATTCAGTCAAAGCTACGGGATATATAAAACCTGCTTTCAACAACTTTTCAACCTCTGCCTTCACAACCGCCGCTTTACGTGGGTTCACGGGGCGTAATTTTTGCCGAACTGGCTTAGCATCAGGATAGGTTGGGATCTCATGTTGAACAATAGATGGATCAATGCCTGGCATCTCCTCATATGACCAGGCAAAGATATCGCGGAATTCCTTGAAAAGGGCAGTATAAATGGCAATCTCCTCCAGAGAGCAGCTTGCACCTATATAGATATTTTCCACGACATCTGGCTTTACAAAGATGTTGATCGGTATAGTGGCGAAAATGTTTGCCATATTCCCCTCGGCAAACACTCCTTCCCTAGGTAAAGGGTTGACAGGTGTATCAACATCATCCGACAATCTCACATGAAACTCTTGGTTTTCTATCTTGCTTAGCTCTGGAAGGAAATAAGATCGGTGATGAAGATCCTCACATATCTTATCACGTGAACACATAGCTTCCAGAGTAGCTTCATCGGAAGGTAAAACAGTGTCTAAGCAATCTATGGAATGTAAATATTTTTCCGCCCATGCGGGCATATATACTTCTTCTAGATCATCCGAGACTGTAAGAGGATCTAGAATGGGGTCTACAGTGGTTTGGGTAATAGCTTGATACGCCACTTCCACTGTAAATAAGGGCACTTCCGGTTCCTGAGGGGTTGGGAGGACCCAAGTATCAGTCCTATCGACCACCGAATCAATGGAATTCCCTACAGTAGTAGAACCGATATAAAGGACTGGAGCTGGAATATCGAATGTGCCCATCAATGATGCGTACATTCCAGCCCCCAAGCTCTGTGCAGCAGGTTTGGCCTGATCAACCAATGGCACAGTGGAATCTTTAGACTCTAAGCGGCCTTTTCGAGTAAAATCAAGTTGGTCAACAGTGACCACCTTGCCCTCATGTGGAAAAACCATGACACGAAAGACAGCAGATGCAACAACAAACATTGCATAAGTCCAATTCCTACCCAGAAGCAAATTGTAGTCCAATGGAGCATCAATCACTTCGACTTCAACAGACACTGCTTTGCCAGCCAACTTAATCTTGAAAGCTAGTAGGATACCGTGTGGACGGAAAGACCTTACATCAAAAGCAATAAGTAAAGTGGTTGATGGGACCAGCTCTGGGGATCGAAGAGCTTCCCAACAGGCCAGGGACATAACACAAGTAGAGGCTCCCTCATCAACAACTGCTCGTCCAATGGTCTTACCACCATGGACAACATCTATTGATAGAGCTACATGATAAGGGAGGCGAATTTTAACATCAGAGAGATTAAATTTCGCTAAGAGACTCGAAGAGTCCATTCTACCTAAAGCTGCTAAGAGGGCATCCCGCTGAGCGGGACAGCTCTGTAGGACCTCCAAAGCTGACATTGCACACGGAGTCTGAGCCAAGTCTTCAACCACATAGTAGTTAGAAGCGGCTCGGGCATTTGGGTTATGCAAAGTCTTCTTAAAGACACCTTTGGGTATCTTTGGCATTATTTCCGTAGGTTTCTCTATAGTGAGAGGGTTGGAAGATTCAACTACAGCTTTACCCTTCTCATCGGTCTCTTTCTCATAGTTTTTGTTCCTGGTTTGTAACAAAGTTGAGGATCTAACCATGTTGATATAATTGGGGTCAGGGGCAGCTTGAGTGACCCTTGTTACGGTAGAAGCTAAAGCAGAATTTTGCCCTTGGGCAAACGGATCCTTCGGGACAGCCGGCGGTTGAGCTTGTAACAGCTTCTGAGCTTGTTCCATGAGGGGACAAAGGTGAGTAAGATGGTCCCCTTGGCACAACTTACAAGGGAACTTGACTTTCTTCTTTTCCTTTTTGCCCCCATCAGCATTGTTTGCGGGCTTCGGCTTGTTTTGATTTTGGTTTTCCTCTCCCTTTTTACCTTTCTTCTTCTTCCCACCGAGCTGCTGATTGCCCTTCGAAGAGGTTTGAGCAAAAACATTTGCATTTTGGGAGGAGGGGGCAGCCTTTGCTGCCTCCGCCGTAGACTGTTTGACAGACAATTAGTGAAGTTGTTTTGTCAAAGACTCTACAGTGGGAGAGTTTACGGACCCAACCACACCATCGGCATGGGGTCCAGGCTTGGGTTTCTCGGCCTCATGTGAAGGCCTTTGTGCCTCAGGGATAATTTCATATAGAATCCCAGACTGTGAATAAATCAAGTCCAACTGCTGGGCCCTGAGTATGGCTTCTTCTTCACTAGTCACTCCTGATGTGGAAACATCCTTAGAAATGTATGGCAACAATGACATAAGGAACCACTCTAATAGAAACTCAGGAGGGATGGTAGCTTTGATAAGACTCTTTCGCCTCCTCCACTCTTGGATATGATCTGAGATGTGGGTTGCCTTGTTTTGTCTGAAAGTAGACAACAAATCCGTTCCGAAATCGTAACAAACCGAAAGCTGAAAGTGACTAAGGAAAGCACTAGCTAGGTCCCAGAAACTACTAAAAGCAGCAGAAGGCAGCTCAATGTACCGTTTTTCCGCAGTGCCAGTCAAGGTCCTATGGAACAGCCTCAATCTCACTGAATCTTCATTCAATGAGTTGGAAGAACACCATAAGTGGAAGGTGGTGGCATGAGCCCCAGGATCTTCACCAGCCTTACCTTCGAACTTAGGGATGTCCGAGGGCAGTTTGGTGGGAACAGGTGGCCACAAGGGGTCATGCCTCACCGGGTCATTCATCAATTTGGATAAGTCTGGCAAGTTCAAAGTTGCTAGAAAAGGAAGCTTGGGCCTAACCGGTGCACTAGATGTGCCAGCTTGGGGATTAGAGGGTCCAGCCCCCAAATTCCCATAGGTAAAGGTGGGGTTGCCCCCTGACACCGATTGTGAAGTGGGAAGGTTGCTTTGAAACGGATTCCATCAGTAGGCCACCGGATTTTGGGTGGGAGGTGCAGTGTAAGTGGTTCGGGCCATCCCCATAAAAGCTGGGGTCTGAAAGACTAGAGCAGGTATCCCTCCGCTAAACAAAGAGAAGGGAGAGCTCGAGTATGGGACCGAAATAGGGGTATGGAAGCTTTGCCCATAAGAGGTGTTGCCTCCAAACTGCACTCCTACATATGAAGGAGTTGGACCTACGTATGGACTGGATGGGGGGATATGCCCCCCATTCCAAGGAAATCCTTGGACATAAGCCGAGGATCCTACCGGGCCACTCTGAGTAGTGTAAGGGAAGGAAGAAGGAATGGTAGGTATACTGGGGATCCCAGCAACCGTGTTACTAGAAATACCTCCTATGTTGGAGTGAACCGGTGGTTGAACCACCCGGCTCGCTGGAGTCAAAGGGGTAGAAGGCAAACTAGATCTAGGGGCACTAACTGGGGGAGGTAGTACCCCTTCAACAGGAAGGGTTGAGGTAAATACAAAAGCACTCTCTTCCGTAGAAGACATGACTCTACTCAAAGGGACACCTACTACTGGTGAACTAAAAGGTCTAACTTGGACGATCACAGGATCGTTAAGATCAGTCAAGGGAGAGTTAAAATTTCTTGCAAACTCGTCAGTCTGCAATTCTTCTATCTCGACTGTGTCTAAATCAAAATGGTTAGCTATCATTTCCGGTTCACCAAGAACCTCACTTACTCCTACTGGTTCAAAAGAACCATCTGTGCCTAATCTCCGCCTTTGGGGTAAAGGTGGAGGCTCCAATGCAGGAAGACGAGGAAGGTTTCTCAACCTTCTTGACCTTCTAACTAGTTAGTTCTCCAGAATTAAAAATTTGACTTAATCACACCCTAAGGTCAACTAAGCACAAGCAAATCCACAGAGCATACACTAAAAAGATCCTAGAGTCTCAAGCAATCAAACCAGGGTATAAAGATATGCTTTCCCGAAGAAAGCTGATGAACAGTTACTTGGCGTCCTTGAGGGGTTCTCAGGCACAAGCGGAAGAATCACCCACCACCCTCCTGCACTTTCCACAAGGGTTACCTTCCAAGCCCGTTCGAGGTGAACCAGAAATAACCTTCCGGTTTACCTAGGTATGAACCCTAAAGAGACAAGAGACTAAGGCTACCTTGACAATACCAGCTGTCTGGGGGGACAGTCGTCAGCCGAACTCGTACGCATGGGCAGGGTAGCTGAGCCCGAAACTCTGTCTAGGACAGAATCCCCAGATGCGTAAAAGTCCTGGGTTACGTTTTGACAAGGATTCGGGGGGTTATCCCCTCTGTCCAAGCCTCCACGCGGCCTAGTGCTTAACTCCCGTTTGAGAGGAGCTTCCCAGATACAGTGATAGAATCAAGGATTTACCTAAAGAACGGTCCACTACATCTGAGTTTATAACTTGTGGGAAGTTTACACTCCCTAGCCCGCAAGTCTAGCCTAAGCTAGTAGGTGAAAAGGCCCTAAAAATAAAACTTACTAATAAATTTTAATTTATGCGTTTATTTTAAGGTTGTTTCTTACTCAAGAGGAAGTGGAAGTGATGTACTGTATGGTGTTTTGACTCAGCAAGAAATAAATGAAAGTAAAGTGTTTTCAAAGCAAACTACTACTATAAAACAAACTTCTTTTCATTTTTTCAAATATGTATTGATGAACTAAAGCACTAATAAGAGAAACTAAGCCTATGTTTTTGTAATTTTCTGAGATTATATATTTTTAAAATGAAGCAAACACTACTTATGCAAAAATTACAATGCAAAAGACTAACTATGTTTTGTTTTCACTTTAAAAATTGCTCAAAGAAACTACTATGCATCTATAATGCACTATGTTTGAGTCAACTTGAAACTTATGAACTGTAAATAAACTACAAACTGAAACAAACAGGCCAACAGAACCTACAGACCGGCAAGAGAAGCAGGCTAGGAACTTAGCTTGGGTGCAAACAATGATACAAAACCAATGCAGACTTAAAAAGGTAAGTGCAAACCAGTAACTGACAGAAAGCAGACTGGGAAAAGACAGAGCCCAAGACCCTGATCACTGATCTGGACTAAGACACTTTAACCAAGAACCCAAACAGGCCAAAAGCTTCAGGATGCAAACAGTAAATAAATCAAGTAAAAAGACTCAATGGCTTTCAAAAAGCACTAAGATGTGATCACCTGAGGCAATCAAGCAAACTCTACAACATTCTTAAAGAAAGTCTTCCCAGAAAACAAGGAATATAACAAGAAAAGACACAAGCAAACTCTTCTTTAAAAATCCAAATATTCAGGAGTACTCACGACTGTCTAGCAGTGCAACTCGCGAATGACTCGCGACTGTGCAGTATAACAACCCGCGAATGCAACTTTATATTTGCGACTGTTCAGTGGAACAACCCGCGAATGGGTATAAAATTTTTCTTAAAAGCAAAGAAAAAACCTTAAGACTTTCAAACACTGAAGTAAGCAAGAGCCAGGATAAAAAACCACAGTCAAACTCACAAGCAAAACTGGTCAGGATAACAGAAATGACCTACAGCAGTCTAGGCTTCCCCAGTGGATTCGCTAGTTCTGTTGTAAGGGATTATGCACCTAATAATCGTAGGTCGGGGGTTACCAACATACTCAAACACTTGCAGACAATTGACTTCTAAAGTGCAGAATAGGAAATAGGAGGGTTATAAGAACTTACTTGTTAAACGACGTTCGATCCTTGCTAGTCCTCTTCCGATCTGCTCCACTTCCAAAGTCTTCAAGGCTCACTCCTCTTTCACCTGTTCAGAGACAATCTTCCAGATATAGTATGATTCATATATATATGTTAGCAGGTTAGATAATTCAAATATGAAATACTGAAGCATAAACAATTATCAAACCAAGATATATAAGACACATGTGGAAGAAGTAATCTCTTTATTATCAATAATGAGAAAGTTCAGAGTACAACCAAACGTCTGAGACAAGGACTCCTCTGTCACCAAAGGATTCTGAGTTTCACTGCTCCAAAGACTTCTGTAAACAATCCACTAGCATAACTTTGCTCCAAAAGTGTAAGTCTCCACAACTCTCCCCAAGGCCTGTATTTATATGGGTGAAATAAGGCAGTTCTCGAAGGTTAGGGAGGTTATAGCAGTTAGGGAGATTAAGTAAAATGACTTAACTAAACTCCCATTAGCGCGTGATTTTGTGTTTTCATGTTAAGGAGCACATTCGCGGGTATGTAGTAGAGCAACCCGCGAATGACTCGCGACTCTATATAAGCGCAACCCGCGAATACAAGGATTCGTGACTTGCTGTGAAGGAGACTCGCGAGTTGTCAAGAATGAGAGTCGTGAATACATCCCAACATGGCTAAATGGAAAAGTAACTAGCTGGATGAAGGTAGAATGTATTTCATAACAAGCCAAGCTATAGTGTTAAGGGCAAACCTCTATCCATAAGTTTCCTTTTGTGTGCCGACATGAGGGATATCAGCACTCGGACGGAGAGGTGCCACTTTGGTGTATAACAATGGGGCCTCACAAGATAACAAAAGTGGAGGCAGGGCAGCACTTTTCATCAATCATTCTCATCATTTTTAGATTCAGATGGGACTGGGAAATGGAACAAATAATTTTGCAGAGCTAATGGCTCTGAAGTTAGTCCTTTGTTTTGCTATTGAAAGAGGCTATAGAAGAATTTGGATTTTTGGAGACTCTTTAATAGTAATAAACTGGATAAACAAAGTTCAAAAATGTCGGAACATATTACTCGTCGATTTATATGAAGAAGTTAACAGACTCCTAACAAATTTTGATGTCATCACATGCTGTCATGTTTACAGGAAAGGAATGCCGAAGCAGACAGGATTTCCAAAGAAGGGCTAAATCTGGAGGTTGGCACATGGAAATTTTTGGAACTAAGAGATGCAGATATATATGAATTCTATCATAGACCTTTCTTTGATCCACAACCAAGGTTGGGTAGCACATAACACTCACAATATTTTTCTGAGATGACTATGCATAACTAGATGGCACTGATTTTGATACACAATAGATTATTAGGATCTCTTTTTGGTTGCTTTCTCCCACAAATGACGAAATCTCTCGGTCCCGACAGGATCTCATTTTTGGTTTTTTCTCCTACAAGTGACAGAATCCCTCGGTCCACTTAATCGGATTTTGTCCAGATCCAAAAGCAAAAGCAAAGATGGTATTTTGCGCACTTCAGCGACAGTAGCACAAAGAACAGTTTTGTTTCAAATGTTCTACATAGAACATAGCTTGTGTTTTTTTTTATGTAAGGGTGTTAAGCAACAACAAACATAACATACCTTGTATGTAAAAAAAAAATCTGATCAATATAAAAAAGCTTTTTTTCCATTGGAAAAAATTGTATTTGAAAATCAATAATTAAATTTATTAAAAATAAAGCTAAAATGTTTTTTAATAAATATATGTATTTCTTTTAATTTATGATGTCTCCGCAAGTGATATATATGAATCGCTCATGAGTATTAATTCATCTTGATATGCGCAAAAAAATTCAATTTTCTAAAGTTTGTAAATTTTTTTATTAAATGTAATTAAAAAAAATACAATTATTTGAATGTTGATTGGTGTTTGGTTGCTTACGTTAGCGTCTCGATATTTATTTCCCACATTGGTGGCTGGCTGACGTAGGGTAAGCCTGGAATTTTCAACACCCTTACTTACCCATCACACATTTTACCCAACACCCGAGGCCTTCATGTCAATTCAAAAACCTCCTTACTTACCCATCATAAATTTTACCCAGCACCCAAGACCTTCGTGTCAATATAAACCTCTGTCATTCTCCTTGCAGTGCATGGAAACCAAGTGTCTGCATACATATACGTGTACCAAATCCACCTTGACGTTGTCCTCCTCCTTCCCTGCACACTCTCATTATGTAAGAAGCTCATCGTCCTCTGTCTGATTTAGTTTATCAATGGGAACTGAATTAAATCTATTGATCTCAACTTGAAAATGAGGCGCCATTCTGCAATTTTGCTTCTTTTACTGGCCATAATGTTTCGAGGGAAAAGTGGGTTTGCAAAGTATAGTGAAAAGGAAGAGAATTTGAGTGAACCATTTGGATACAACGGTGCTCGATACATAACCATTTGGCAAGGTAAATATACCCAGTACACTATCTAGAGATACATAAAATAAAGTTTGTGAATTACCTTTTCTCTTAACGCCAATAAAGCTTGCTTGCTCTTGCGGACAGGCGCTTGTTAACTGGAAGTTGCAAAGCGTTGTCTTCGCAACATTCTTCATACCGGAGTCAACAATTACCAGCTGGATATAACGATGCTCGATACATAACCATTCAGCAAGGTAAACATACACAGTACACTATCTAGAAATATATAAAATAAAGATTGTGAGTTACCTTTTCTCTAAACATTATAAGGCTTGCTCGTCTGCCACCCGAAGTAAGTAATTAAGTAATTTGCATCTGGTAATATCTATGAGTTGTATCCCTTTAAATGTCGGCAAATACTTGGTTCTCATGATTCAAATTTGTAGTCGTGATGTGTGATTTCAGCCTCAAAAGTGTTTTCATCATGGGAGGCAGCGAAGGCTCCACAACCAGGGAGGTATTATGGCACAAGAATGTCAAGAAAGCGCACATCCAGGGAGGTATTACATCACAAGAATGTCAAGAAAGCGGTGATGTGTGACATCCATAAGGTCTAACCGACCGTCTCCATTAATTTATGGTTTTATTGTTTTTATTTTGAATTTTTATGGACTTAAATAAAACGTTGCTTCCAATATTTTGTTGATTTTTGCCGCAAATACCTTGTTGTGAAAAGAGAAGCCTATACCTTGTTGTGAAAAGAGAAGCCCTATGCAATTCTCACCTTCTCCATGTAACAAATTCTTAATGCTTCATTTTCTCAAACTATACTTTATACTTCTTAGGTTCTTGCTAAATTTTAAAGCTTTAATCAAAATTCTTTGACGCAGGGCTGCGTTAGAGAACATAGATAAACGATTCGACGTCATAATAGGAGACCTCGCAGATCGTATGGAAGAAGGTACTTGTGATCAATTGTAGACAAAATATTTATATGAGCTTGTTCTAAAGCCAAAGTTGAGCCATAGAGAATTGTTCCTTACTCTGGTATAACATCACAATAAAATGGCTGAAATTATTATAGAAACTATTTCTTGACAGTCTTCTTTTGCTACGTCACGCCGCACATCAATTAACAAGATAAAGAATAAGTTGATAATAATAAGGCATGCTTCTAGTAGTACTGTGTAGTTCTAAGACTCTCACCTATAATTGCAGGCAACTTCAGTTTGAAGCTTGAGTTTCATAAACAACTCTATTCATTTAGTTTAAAGTTCTTAAAAATATCAAGTTAGAGGATAAATATCAAGTTTAAGTAGTCATCACAACAAATAAATGGAGTTTTTTTAAGTACCAACAATATATTTTAGGACTTGAAGATTCTGGAAGCGAATATATTATCCCTCCAAGATTTCAAAACTTTTATGCTCTTCTGAAAAAGCTCATATCTATTTCTTCTCATCATTTCTTTCTCAGTTATGTTTCGTAGTGCTATTATAAGTTAGGCTATAGTTTTTTACATATGGGCCATACATTAATCCACTCTATTTATTAGGTTGTATTATATAATGAAGACAGGTTTTGGTTTTCTACTCAGCTATATGTAAGAATTTTCACGGGGTTTGAAAGATGAACCACATAAATATTGATCGCTCTTATATTCTATTTTTTTTTAAAAAAATTTAAAATTTTTTCCCTGTAATTTGTATTGTTTTTCTTATTTTTTCCATCCCGTGCTTCCCCATTTCCTGAAAGTTGTGAAGGGCCTAGACCATAAAACTCCTATCAACATTATACAACAACAACTTAAGGTGGCTAGGTAATAATATGCATGTCCTTCACAAGAATAAGAATTTCTCCAATGCTCTGTGTGCATATCATTAATAATGACACATAACAGGAAAATTAGAATGCTCTTTGTGCAAATCATTAACCATGACAAATATCATGACGATTAGAAGTATGGAAAGTTTTAAGGATTAGTAACTTTTGTAATTGTAAAACTTTTGGCCATTTTTATTAATTTCTAAATTTCTAATTATAAAATGTTAGATGATATTTTTCTAAAAAGATTAGGATTTTCAAGGGTTTTATATAGTTTTTGGTCAATTTTGGCTAGTTGTAAAGTAGAAAACACTCCATTCGGATCTCATATTATGACGTTGAATCGTTCATCTTTGTTCTCGAGCACAAAACTGCCTCAAAGAATTTCGATTAAAGCTTTAAACTTTAGCAAGAACCTAACAAGTATAAAGTATAGTTTGAAAAAATCAAGCATTAAAAATTCGTTACTTGGAGAAGACAAGAACTGCAGAAGGATTCTCTTTTCACAACAAGGTATTTGCAGCAAAAATCAACAACATACTGGAAGCAAAGTTTTATTTAAGTCCAGAAAAATTCAAAATTAAAACAATAAAACACTTTCTTGACGTTCTTGTGTCGTAATATCTCCCTGGTTGTGGAGCCTTCACCACCTACCATGATGAAAACGCTTTTGAGGCTGAAATCACACATCATGACTACAAATTAGAATCATGAGAACCAAAGACTGAATTCCAGCGACTTGGGTTTGCTTTTTTGTGTCACATAAATGCGTAAAAAGATGGGAGTGTACTTCGATGTGTGCAGACCATAATGGGTCCAATTTAGTTCTTAAATTTAACCCCTCTTCTAAGGAATTGGAGTTTCCTTCCCGGGGAAGGACCATATATTTTAAATTGTGTGAACTTGTCATGCACTTCCCATGGATAGCGGGTTATGGCTCACCGTTTGATTCTAGTGAATTTTATATTAACTTTTGTTGTCATCTCAATGTCGGTTTGTTACGTGATTATATTTTGATTTAGTTACTAGATGATATAGTGGCAATTGCACGTTGACATCATTATATAAATTTTATGCTGCGTTGATGTAATTTATTCCTTCCTTCCATAGTTATGGATTATACTATCTCACTGGAATTGTACAAGTGGGTCGACCCCACAACATTTGGCACTACCAACAAAAAATATATCGTCTCTATTTTTATTATGGTTGAGGAATTTTACCTAGAATTCGTAAAAATCACAAATAATGTTTAATATAATAAAATGCCACTCATAAGTTTTTTACATCTCTATTTGTAAGATGTGCCCTCCATTAATTTTTGTTTTTTTTGTTATAATTATACTTAATACATATATAATAAGGTCACTAATAGTATGTTTAAATATATTTTTATGGAAACAAAGTTATGAAAATACTTTATATTTATATTTTTATTGAAACGCGACTCACATGTTTTTTACATGTTTATTTGGGTGTGCCCTTCATTATTTTTTTTATAGTTATATTTAATACATATATATAAGGAGGTCACTAATAATATGTTTAAATATATTTTTATCCAAACAAAGTTATGAAAATAATTTATATTTATATTTTTTACATGAAAATAGGTTAATATTTTACATTTATATAAAATCAACGTCATTTATTTAAAATCTAAGGTATGTTTAGATTACATATTCCATACATTTATATAAAATCAAGTTAGATTACATAATCCATAAGAGCATTTATATAAAATCAAGTTATGTTTAGATTACATAATCCATAAGAGTAGTGTGTTAATTCTTTAGTGGATGGTCAAAGTTACTTAAAATCAAACAAGCTAGTTTTTTTTCTTGATAGCATTGGCGTTATAGCAATAGCTACTAACAACTGCGGTGACATTACCACCTCGTGGCTCTTGTTACATAGTTGAATTAAAAATGTATTTAGGCATTTGATTACTTGTATTTTGATTGAAATTCCAAAATTAAAAATAAGCTAAAATATATTTATGTTATTTTTTTTTAAGTATGTGTGTTTAATAGTTCTTGTAATTAGTTTTATTCAATTAATTGAGTAAATCTTGTTTGGTTGGGTTTATTTAAATAAGAAACATTGATAAAATAAATAATTATTATCCATTAATGTGGAATGAATTGTTTGATTGTATTGAGATAAAAAAAAAAGTTTTCTTACCACTCACATGAAAGAAAAGTGTTTATAAATATTTATATTTATATTTTATATTTAAATGTAAATATATTTATGTTGATGTATTTAAGTGTAAATCATTATATTTTATTTGTTTAAATCATATTTAAAATTTATATTAAATTAAAATAATATAAATATTTTACTAAAATTTATTTTAAAAAAAATATTTTTAATTAACAAATATAGAAATATTATATTTAAAATTTATATTAAATTTAAATAATATAAAATAATTATTAAAAATTATATTAAATTTAAATAACATAAAATAATTATTAAAAAATATTTTATAAAAATATTTATTTAATTAATTAATATATAAATATTCTATATTTTGATTACCCAGCTATTGATAAACAAGCCTACGTAGTATTCAAAGCAGTAAAGCAATTCAGGCCTTATATTTTAAAAAATAGAACCAAGGTGATCGTCCCCTACCCAGCTGTAAGGTCCCTTCTTAAACAGAAGGAGTTAGGAGAAAGAAGGGGCAACTGGGTAACAGCTCTTCAAGAGTACGACCTTGAATTCAAGCCAGCGTCTATAATTAAAGGACAAGGGCTGTGCAAACTGATGACTAAAAATGAAAAAAATGAAGAACACGCCTCGGAAGATGAAGCCGAATTACATGTAATGGAGGTATGTCCTTTGTTTACAGCTCCCGAGTCTTGGTATAGAGACCTTGTGCATTACCTGCAGGCAGGGCTGTTGTCAGAACATTGGAATTCTAAGCAAAGAAGAGTGCTACGTCTTAAATCAGCTTCCTATCAACTTGTTGAAGGAGTATTATTCAGAAAGAATTATGGCGGGGTTCTTCTCAGATGCTTAGAAAAGGAAGATGCGAAGAAAGTAATGTCAGAATTGCACGACGGTCCTGCTGGGGGACATTATTCAGGAGATACTACGGCCCACAAAATCCTCAGAGCCGGTTACTATTGGCCTATGCTCTTCAAAGATGCACACGCACATGTCAGGAAGTGTGATATTTGCCAAAGGTGTAGTGGGAGACAGCCTAAAACAACAGCACCCCTAAAGCCTGTGATGATCACGGAACCATTCGAGCAATGGGGGTTGGATATCATTGGAGAAATAAAACCAAATTCCTCCCTACAACACAATTACATTCTGACCACAACCGATTATTTCACTCACTGGGTCGAAGCAGTTCCGCTGCGCAAGATAAATCAAGACGAGGTCATCAGTTTCCTGGAGGACCACATCATGACCAGGTTTGGAGTTTCAGTTTCGTTAGTTTTTTATAATGCTACGTATTTTTCATCAATTAAATTAACTGCTTTTGCTCATGATAAAGGGATAAAATTGCATTATTCTGCTAATTACTATCCACAAGGAAATGGCCTGGCTGAATCCACTAACAAAAATCTGATTAGGATTTTAAAGAAGACTGTGATAGAAAACCAGAGGAGCTGGCATTCAGCACTACCAAACGCCCTTTGGGCCGATAGAGTCACCCCCAAGTCTGCGATAGGAGTGTCACCGTATACCCTTGTGTATGGTAAAGAAGCCATTCTTCCCCCCAACATCATGCTACCCTCTTCCATAATAGCTCAAGAGTCCAGAGGGTCGGAGAATGAAGTTTTGCAGATGAGGATATGCAATCTTCTGAAAGCAGAAGAGGCTAGATCTAAAACCAGGGAACGCTTTAAGCAACAGCAGGAGTTAGTAAAGAGATGGTTCGACAAACATAAAGCTGGAACAAAAGACTTTGAAGTAGGAGACTTAGTCCTCAAATGGGATCACCCCCATGATGAGAAAGGAAAGCACACTAAATTCCAGCAGTTGTGGGTAGGCCCTTTTCAGATTGCAGCAAAGCTTGGCCCTTCTACTTATAAGTTGCAAGATCTACAGGTGTGGGAAGAGAACTTACCAGTGAATGGTTTGGTTCTCAAGCCTTATTTTTCCTGAGTTTCGTTGAGTTCTTCTGTCTTGTATATAAATAATCTGTTTGGCTGTCTTTTGTCATGTTTTTTCAGTTTGCTTTAGTTTGATTTTTCTTGATTCCAATAAAGGGAACGAACCCGCGGTTGCATGGAGAACATCAAAATGTTTGGGAATGATCAACATTTTTGGGTCTGAGACTGTGTGTTGCTAAAAGAACTTCTTCCAGTTTAGCAGTTTTCTTCAATAAGCTCTGTGTGCATTGAAGTCCTGCTTAACCCTTGTGAAATAAATCGGATTCGAAGAGTCTGGAATACTATGTTGAGGCTCCATCCACGTCACACTTAAAATGTTCTAAGGAGCGACAGCAGAGGACCCATGGAAAGGAGCAAGGTGAACAGTATATTAAATATAAATGATCCCATGCCAAAAGGCAAATAAGAGTCAAAAAATCCTATGAAAGCATCATACATCAAAGCAGATGCTGAATCATAAGTACTAAATTGCCGAAAGATCCTCTCTGTCCGTGAGCTTAAACATGAAGTACACCACTCACACAAAAGGACACTATGGGATAGAGGATCCTAAATTAAAATTCAGTAAGAAAGGCATGCATGAGAACTCATATGAAAAGGGACAAAAGCCCAAAAAGCACAAAAAGTGCTAAAGTGGCATGGGAATGAGGAACAAACGAATATTTCTGTTTACCATATGCTACAACCTTATGGAGTCCAAGCTATCTGCTACCTGAAGACAAAAGTAATAATGAAACTCATCCTCTGGCCTCAACAGAGTTATCTGGACTTGAAAATATTGGTTTCCACTCTCCCAAATTAGACTATCATCAATGATTAAAGGTACACACTTCCATCATTTGAGAAATCCAGATAGCTAGAAGATAAATTCATTTGTTGTTAAACAGGTTGCCACTCAAAGAATAATCTCCCAGAGATTTAGGTTCACCAGGTAATCGCCAATGGTTGCGGCTACAACCGTTCTCCCCAAATTTCTTAAATTTTGGGCCCCTCCTCATGATTTAGCGTTGTTTTTAATCCTTGGATCCTTTGAACCTTTTAGTTGTGCTTCAATGTTGGATGATTTTTAAAGAATGACTCTCGGCCTGTTTTCGGAGGTTGCGTGTGTTTGAAGTTGTTTGGATCACCGAGTGTGAGTTTGGTTTTGCTGATGAATCTGTGAAAAGCCGTTGTTTCAGAGGTGAGATGTATTTTGACCGTTGATTTTTAAAACTCTCCGGACACTTAATTTTTTCAATTGAGCGGGTGTCATTTTTGTTTAATCGGACGCCGTAGCCATTTCCCTTCTGCCGTTGCGGCTCCCAAAGTAGTTAAGCCTCCGAAGTCTAAAGCCCCCGCCAGCCGATGCGTCAGTCTTTTAGTCGCTTGCCCGTAACCTTTCCTTTTCTGCCGTTAAGGCTCGGAAAGCCTTTTCGCGCCCGATGTTAATACCTTCCGACTTCCGATTGAGAGGTTTCCCGCCCGTGTTTCGGATGTCTCTAGCCCTTGTCTCTTCCGTCGTTGCGGCTGGGAAAGTCATTTGGCTTCCAATGTGGCTACCCTTCCGATTTTCGATTGTGAATTTTCCCGCCCTTCGGTCGCTTGTCCGTGACCTCGTTCTCTTCCGCTGTTGCGGCTGGGGTGAGATTTTTAGCTTCTGATGCCAGCACTTTGAGCGTCCGATGAGTCCTTGTTTCCTATCATTGGTGGTTTTGTGCAAACCCGTGGATAAACAAAATAGTGGTGTCGGCGTTTGATAAAATTCTAATAATGGTGGTGCACCTGGCCATTTCTTTTGGGTTGGCCGTTTTAGTTGGTATAATTTGCTGCTTTGTTTTATAATGGAGTCCCAATTAATGATACACTTTGTTGAATCGCAGGTGGACTCAAAAGATGTTTTCAGACTACCGCGGTGCGAAGGCATAACGGGCCGTTTGGTGGAGGTAGAGCTAAAAACAGGAGGATCGCAAGAAGAACAAATGAAGGAAAAGACAAAATGAATGGTGACAAAGGAGCAGCTCTGAAAGGTCCAGCAGTTACCCAGCCAATCATGAGCACGCGTAGAAAAGATAGAGGAATATGAAGCATTGGGGAACTGAAAGGTCATACGTTTGGGGGGCAGCCCAAGTGGTCTGCTGTTGTAGTTTAAATATTTCAAAGTAGAACTTAGAAAGGGATTTTTCCCTGGCAAACTTGTAAACCTTTTGCTTGTAAGAGGAACTATTTCGTTTTACAAACCAGAAAGTGAAAATTTTACCTGTTGGAGAAAGTGCTATGTAGAACGGATCAATGCGTTTAAATGAGCAATGTTGAATGTGAACTATTTCATTTTCAGCTGTGTCTCATTAGCTGTAAGAGTGTTCTAATTTCTTGAACCTATGTTCTTGTCTGAAGATTCTTCAGTATTTTTATGGTGTTCTTCCACTATGAGTAATGGGATGTTTTAATTGTTGATGAGCTATCTTGTCATGTATACTTTTACTTCTGTTTATATGTTTGGTTATAAGAACAGTTATCTGTGATTTGCCATAACACCTGAACAGTATTACGTTACTCATGAATTAATCCATCTCTCTAGAGATAGTTTAGTTAGTTTTATTTTATTACTGTTCGTATGATTTAGATGCTTGTGAGTTCTAAGACGAGAGGTAAGAACCTGTGCATCACATTGTGAATGCACTTTGCATCTTTATCACTCTGCATTGTTAATAAGGCATGTGCATTTCATAATTTAAGTCAAAATACAAAAACTCGGTGGACCGGGCCGTAACCGGTAAAGCCCTTTGTTTTGTACTTGACCTACGGTAGCCGGACCGCAAACCAGACGGATTCCCTACACCAAACAGTCACGGGCTAGTTGGGAACGTTGACTGGGGAGAATCCCTTACTGTTGTTGCCTGCGATTTTCCAGGCCTCAACAGTTTTGGCGCTAGAAGGAGGGCCGCCAATGCATGGCTGGCCGAGGAAACCCGTTTTCCCAAGATAATTCCACCGGTAACAGTTCTGAAAGCAGTGGGCTTCATAATCCAATTCCGGAAGAAAGAGAACATCTATATTATGTTGGCAACAAAGTTGTTAACGATCTGAGAAGACACACCAGGGCATATGTAAAGAAGATTGGAGGATTTCCAATCATCCCTGAATTGCCCAGAAGAGAAT
Organism: Pseudotsuga menziesii; assembly: GCA_001517045.1. Taxonomy (NCBI): domain Eukaryota; kingdom Viridiplantae; phylum Streptophyta; class Pinopsida; order Pinales; family Pinaceae; genus Pseudotsuga; species Pseudotsuga menziesii. The sequence goes on from LPNX010933082.1 coordinate 397,360, forward strand.
ATAAGAGGAAAGATCGTCCTATAGTAGAAGACTCAGTGTTGGTTGGAGACTGGGAAGAACTTGTTGAAACAGCCTTACAGGAAGTTGTACTACCTTTGAACCAAGAAGGCCCAAATACCCCTCACAGTTCTCCTGCTCGCACTCCTATTGGCTCACCGCCTCACTCTCCACCTAGACTCATGCTAGGAGTAAATGCTAATCCACCACCTAACCCACCAAATCCACCACCTGCTTGGAGAGCCAGATCACCGTTAAACCTGACACCTCCATTACACGACCTACCTCAAGCCTTTGACAAGATGTTTCCCAAGTTCGACCCAAATGAGAAAATACTAGTAGATGATCACCTACAAAGTTTTTACTTGGCAATTGAAGGATTAAGGGCCGGGGAGTATGAAGATGTAGTCTGCAGACTGTTCCCGCATACCCTTAAAGGAGCTGCAGCATCATGGTACTTTGGGTTGCCTGCTAACTCTATCCCTGATTGGGATACCTTCGAAAAAAATTTCAGAAGTAAGTATGCAACTCAGAAAACTCATGCAGCCCTCATGAAAGGGCTATGCGCCTTGAAGAAAGAAAGAAAGGAAAAGGTGCACAGTTTCACACAAAGGTTTGCAGCCTATCTCAAGAATTTTTCTGAAATGGATAAACCTTCAGACAAAGTTCTGATTGAATATTATACTTCAGCTTTAGGCCCTGATTTGGCCATGTTTGCCAAAGGTAGGGCCAAGCCTACTTTGACAAAAACCTATGAAGAGGCAGAAGTAGTGGAAGCTGAAAGAGAAAGTATTGAAGACTATCCAGAACAGTCAGGAGAGAAAGGTGCAGGAAGGAAAGCCTTATTGTTTACTAAGCCTAAGGAAGAGAAATCGCCAGATTATGAAAATATGGCAAAAATGATGCAGAAGCTTTCCAACAAAATCAGAGATTTGGAGAAAGAGAAGGAAACACAAAAGTTTTATAAGCCATATTATAAGAAAAGAGAGGATAACAATCAGTCTCAACCTCCTCCTCACAATACTGCATCTATGAATTTAACAGAGGTAGGCATGGACAATTTTTGCACTTTCCACCAACAGCCACACTCTGAAAAGAACTGTCCTCAATGGATAAATTTGATGACGTTGGTCATGAATCAGCTGTTGGATTCTAGATTAACAGAAGATGGAAATGAAGAGAGAAAAGAGAATACTACGTCAACAGAGGAACAAGAAGAGGAAACCATGGTTTTGTGGGATTCTGTTTCGTTATTTGATGCTAAAGAGGAAAAGAATCAGGGCTACAAGGACGTCATGGAAACCAACGTGGCAACAAGGAGCCAAGGGCCAATTAAAGAAAACAGTCTCATTCTACCAAAGATCAAAAGGCTGCAAAGAAATGTAAAGAAATTTCAAAATAAATCCTTAGCTGATAAGATTCCAGAATTCACTATTACCAGCCAAGATCCAAAGTAGAATAATACATTGGCTAGGACAAAGGAAGGAAGGATGAATGCTGATAAACCTCATCCCATTGAGCAGCCGATGGATTATGACATCGTGGAGGATTTAAAGAAGGTAAAAGCGAATGTTCCACTATTCAAAATGTGTAAAGTGTCGTAGCAAAAAGAAAGACTATTGAAAGCACTTGAAGCATCGGATGAGAAGCTGCCCGCTGACAATCAACCTCAGGAAGAAGAAGAAATCGACGAAACCAACGTTGGAGGTAAGTCTAAAAGCAAACATCCACCTTTCCTCCTCACGTTTGAAATTTTCAATCATAACGTGCACAATTGTCTGGTATACTCAGGGGCATTGGTTAATGTCATGCCAATATCCGTCTGTAAAAAGATAAATGGGCAGCCTAAGCCATGCACGTGGAGGGTTGTTCAATTGGACAGGACGGATGTCAAGGTGATTGGTGAGATGGAAGATGTCCTAGTCCGTCTGGCATCCAATGATAAAGTGTGCCAAGTCATTAATATCGTGGTGGCTGATATACCAGACGCTTACGGTCTTGTCTTGAGCAGAGATTGGTCGGCCAAACTAAATGGATATTTTGCCTCGGATTGGTCGCATCTGTGGCTGCCATACAAAGGAATTCCGAACCAGATTAAGATTTTAAGGGAGCCTCACATGAAATACAACGTTACTCAATTGGATGAGAAGAATGAACCAATGGATTCTATATTGGGAAACTATTTTATTGAGTTGGAACCAAGAAATTACCAAGCAGAAGAAGCCAACAACACATCAGACACTCAGTCTGATCTCCTTCAATTCTCATAGGTTGATGAGATTGACTGTAAAATAGTAGACTTAGCAGTAGGAATAGATTCGCATTCAGTAGTTAGTGATTTTTGGACTTTGTTTTTTGATGGCTCTAATACATTAGAAGGGTCAGGGGTCGGCTGTGTCCTAATTGACCCCCAGAAGAATAAACATTTTCTTTCATGTAGTTTAGAGTTTGAATGTACGAATAATACAACTGGGTATGAAGCGCTGGTGCAGGGCTTAAGGAAAGCGATTGAATTAAAGGTAAGTAATCTAAAAGTTTTTGGAGACTCTGAAATTATTGGGAAACAAATCCGGAATCAAATACATTGTGTTTCCCCTCACTTGAAAGCTTACCAAAATGAGGTATGGGACCTGCTTAAATGTTTTAATGCATTCAACATTATTTCAATTCCAAGACTTAAAAATGCAGCAGCTGACTTGTTGGCCACATCAGCCGCTAGGCTCGTGCCCACTAATAATCAATGCTCTGTCGAATTGCTTTTCAGGCCCTCAGTACCGGATATGATCACCAACCTGCGAGTGTTCGACGATGATCAGCAGATAATAGAATGCTTAACAAATGACGAGGTATTCAAAGGGGCGATTATAGATGATGAAGAACATCAGGCCGAGATGAAATATGACAATTTCATCCCTAAAGGAGTCAGAGCGTTAGAAAGAATGTTCAATTTAAATGAAAAGTTCAGAAGACTAGCCAACGTGAAGACTCACAACTCATCTCTACAGTTCGAGCTGATAAATTTAGGGACTGAGACGAATCCTAAATTTGTTAATCTTGGCAAATGTTGTTCACCAGTAGAAAGAGATAAGTTCGTCAGCCTGTTTAAACAATACAAATATGTTTTCGCCTGGACATACGAAGATTTGAAAACATACAACACCAACGTCATCAAGCACGTTGTCCCCATCAAAGCCGGCGTCAAGCCGTATCAGCAACCTTTAAGGAAAATGCATCCAAAATTGGAACCGCTGATTCAGAGTGAAGTGAAGAAATTATTGGATGCCAGAATCATTTTTAAGGTCAGACACTCGAAGTGGGTATCAAATCTGGTACCAGTGAGAAAAAAATCTGGAGAAATCAGACTATGCGTGGATTTCAGAAATTTAAACCGCGCTTCAGATAAAGACAACTACCCTGTTCCACCCATGGAGCAATTGTTACAAATGGTTTCAGGTTCTGAACTGTTTTCGTTATTAGACGATTTCTTTGGCTACAACCAAGTATTAGTAGCCGAAGAAGATAGATTGAAGACCACGTTCAGGACCAAGTGGGGAACCTTTGCCTACAGAAGGATGCCCTTTGGGCTTATAAATGCTGGAGCAACGTTTCAGAGGGCTATGGACATAGATTTCCGCGGATTTATTGGTCGTAGTGCTATAGTGTACCTTGACGATATTACAATATTCTCGAAGAAAAGAGAAGAGCACGCGTTTCACTTAAGGCAAATTTTCAAACGCTGTCGGAAATATGGCATCTCACTCAATCCTAGGAAGTGTGTGTTCGCTGTCGCGGAAGGCAAGTTGCTGGGTCACATAGTTTCGAAGAAAGGAATATCTATAGATCCAGAAAGAATTAAGGCTATTGAACAAATCCCCTTGCCCCATAATAAAAAGGGGATGCAATCATTTATGGGAATGATAAACTTCGTGCGAATATTTGTGCCTGATTTTGCTCAGATTGTCAAGCCGCTACAGCAGATGGTAAAGCAAAATGCACTATTCAAGTGGACTGAAATTGAGAAGAACGCATTCAGCAAAATCAAAATTGTTGTTGCACATGCACCCTCCCTGAAAAGCCCAGATTTCGACAAAGATTTTATCTTATATACCTTTGCATCCGATGATTCAGTAGCAGCTGTGCTCACCCAAAAGGAAGATGGGGGGGATGAATTCCCAATATCCTTTATGAGTACTGGTCTAGAGGGGGGCGGATTGAATTACCCAACTATTGATAAACAAGACTATGCAGTATTCAAAGCAGTAAAGCAATTCAGGCCTTATATTTTAAAAAATAGAACCAAGGTGATCGTCCCCTACCCAGCTGTAAGGTCCCTTCTTGTACAGAAGGAGTTAGGAGAAAGAAGGGGCAACTGGGTAACAGCTCTTCAAGAGTACGACCTTGAATTCAAGCCAGTGTCTATAGTTAAAGGACAAGGGCTGTGCAAACTGATGACTGAAAATGAAAAAAATGAAGAACACGCCTCGGAAGATGAAGCCGAATTACATGTAATGGAGGTATGTCCTTTTTTTACAGCTCCCGAGTCTTGGTATAGAGACCTTGTGCATTACCTGCAGGCAGGGTTGTTGCTAGAACATTGGAATTCTAAGCAAAGAAGAGCGTTGCGTCTTAAATCAGCTCCCTATCAACTTGTTGAAGGAGTATTATTCAGAAAGAATTATGACGGGGTTCTTCTCAGATGCGAAGAAAGTAATGTCAAAATTGCACGACGGTCCTACTGGGGGACATTATTCAGGAGACACTACGACCCACAAAATCCTCAGAGCCGGTTACTATTGGCCTACGCTCTTCAAAGATGCACACACACATGTCAGGAAGTGTGATATTTGCCAAAGGTGTAGTGGGAGACAGCCTAAAGCAGCAGCACCCCTAAAGCCTGTGATGATCACGTAACCATTTGAGCAATGGGGGTTGGATATCATTGGAGAAATAAAACCAAATTCCTCCCTACAACACAAGTACATTCTGACCGCGACCGATTATTTCACTCGCTGGGTCGAAGCAGTTCCGCTGTGCAAGATAAATCAAGATGAGGTCATCAGTTTCCTGCAGGACCACATCATGACCAGGTTTGGAGTTTCAGTTTCGTTAGTTTTGGATAATGCTACGTATTTTTCATCAATTAAATTAACTGCTTTTGCTCATGATAAAGGGATAAAATTGCATTATTCTGCTAATTACTATCCACAAGGAAATGGCTTGGCTGAATCCACTAACAAAAATCTGATTAGGATTTTAAAGAAGACTGTGATAGAAAACCAGAGGAGCTAGCATTCAGCGCTACCAAACGCCCTTTGGGCCGATAGAGTCACCCCCAAGTCTGCGATAGGAGTGTCACCGTATACCCTTGTGTATGGTAAAGAAGCCATTCTTCCCCCCAACATCATGCTACCCTCTTCCATAATAGCTCAAGAGTCCAGAGGGTCAGAGAATGAAGTTTTGCAGATGAGGATATGCAATCTTCTGAAAGCAGAAGAGGCTATATCTAAAGCCAGGGAACGCTTTAAGCAACAACAGGAGTTAGTAAAGAGATGGTTCGACAAACATAAAGTTGGAACAAAAGACTTTGAAGTAGGAGACTTAGTCCTCAAATGGGATCACCCCCATGATGAGAAAGGAAAGCACACTAAATTCCAGCAGTTGTGGGTAGGCCCTTTTCAGATTGCAGCAAAGCTTGGCCCTTCTACTTATAAGTTGCAAGATCTACAGGGGTGGGAAGAGAACTTACTAGTGAATGGTTTGGTTCTCAAGCCTTATTTTTCCTGAGTTTTGTTGAGTTCTTTTGTCTTGTATATAAATAATCTGTTTGGCTGTCTTTTGAGTCATGTTTTTTCAGTTTGCTTTAGTTTGATTTTTCTTGATTCCAATAAAGGGAACGAACCCGCGGTTGCATGGAGAACATCAAAATGTCTGGGAATGATCAACATTTTTGGGTCTCAGGCTATGTGTTGCTAAAAGAACTTCTTCCAGTTTAGCAGTTTTCTCGAATAAGCTCTGTGTGCATTGAAGTCCTGCTTAACCCCTGTGAAATAAACCGGATTCGAAGAGTCTGGAATACTATGTTGAGGCTCCATCCACGTCACACTTAAAATGTTCTAAGGAGCGACAGCAGAGGACCCATGGAAAGGAGCAAGGTGAACAGTATATTAAATATAAATGATCCCATGCCAAGAAACGAATGCCAAAAGGCAAATAAGAGTCAAAAACTCCTATGAAAGCATCATACATCAAAGCAGATGCTGAATCATAAGTACTAAATTACCGAAAGATCCTCTCCGTCCGTGAGCTGAAACATGAAGTACACCGCTCACACAAAAGGACACTATGGGATAGAGGATCCAGAATTAAAATTCAGTAAGAAAGGCACACAGGAGGACTCATATGAAAAGGGACAAAAGCACAAAAGCACAAAAAGTGCTAAAGTGGCATGGGAATGAGGAACAAACGAATATTTCTGTTTACCATATGCTACAACCCTGTGGAGTCCAAGCTATCTGCTACCTGAAGACAAAAGTAATAATGAAACTCATCCTCTGGCCTCAACAGAGTTATCTGGACTTGAAAATCTTGGTTTCCACTCTCCCAAATTGGACTATCATCAATGATTAAAGATACACACTTCCGTCATTTGAGAAATCCAGATAGCTGGAAGATAAATTCATTTGTTGTTAAACAGTCTGCCACTCAAAGAATAATCTCCCAGAGATCTAGGTTCACCAGGTAATTGCCAATTGTTGCGGCTGCAACCGTTCTCCCCAAATTTCTTAAATTTTGGGCCCCTCCTCATGATTTAGCATTGTTTTTAATCATTGGATCCTTTGAACCTTTTGGTTGTGCTTCAATGTTGGATGATTTTTAAATAATGACTCTCGTCCTATTTTCGGAGGTTGCGTGTGTTTGAAGTTGTTTGGATCGCCGATTGTGAGTTTGGTTTTGCTGATGAATCTGTGAAAAGTCGTTGTTTCAGAGGTGAGATGTATTATGACCGTTGATTTTTAAAACTCTCCGAACACTTAATTTTTTCGATTGAGCGGGCGTCATTATTGTTTAATCAGAAGCCGTAGCCATTTCCCTTCCACCGTTGCGGCTCCCAAAGTAGTTAAGCCTCCGAAGTCTAAAGCCCCCGTTAGCCGATGCGTCAGTCTTTTAGTCGCTTGCCTGTAACGTTTCCTTTTCCGCTGTTGCGGCTTGGAAAGCCTTTTCGTGCCCGATGTTAATATCTTCCGACTTCCGATTGAGAGGTTTCCCGCCCGCGTTTCGGATGTCTCTAGCCCTTGTCTCTTCCGCCATTGCGGCTGGGAAAGTCATTTGGCTTCTAATGTGGTTACCCTTCCGATTTCTGATTGTGAATTTTCTCACCCTTCGGTTGCTTGTCCGTGACCTCGTTCTCTTCTGTCGTTGCGGCTGGGGTGAGATTTTTAGCTTCCGATGCCAGCGCTCTGAGCGTCCGATGAGTCCTCGTTTCTTCTCGTTGGTGGTTTTGTGCAAACCCGTGGATAAACAAAATAGTGGTGTCGGCGTTTGATAAAATTCTAATAATGGTGGTGCACCTGGCCATTTCTTTTGGGTTGGTCGTTTCAGTTGGTATAATTTGCTGCTTTGTTTTATAACGCAGTCCCAATTAATGATACACTTTGTTGAATCGCAGGTGGACTCAAAAGACGTTTTCAGACTACCGCGGCGCGAAGGCATAACGGGCCATTTGGTGGAGGTAGAGCCGAAAACAGCAGGATCGCAAGAAGAACAAATGAAGAAAAAGACAAAATGAATGGTGACAAAGGAGTAGCTCTGAAAGGTCCGGCAGTTACCCAGCCAATCATGAGCATGCGCAGAAAAGATAGAGGAATATGAAACGTTGGGGAACTGAAAGGTCATACGTTTGGGGGGCAGCCCAAGCGGTTTGCCGTTGTAGTTTAAATATTTCAAAGTAGAACTTAGAAAGGGATTTTTCCCTGGCAAACTTGTAAACCTTTTTCTTGTAAGAGGAACTATTTCGTTTTACAAACCAGAAAGTGAAAATTTTACCTGTTGGAGAAAGTGCTATGTGGAACGGATCAATGCATTTAAATGAGCAATGTTGAATGTGAACTATTTCGTTTTCAGTTGTGTCTCATTAGCTGTAAGAGTGTTCTAATTTCTTGAACCTATGTTCTTGTCTGAAGATTCTTCAGTATTTTTATGGTGTTCTTCCACTATGAGTAATGGGATGTTTTAATTGTTGATGAGCTATCTTGTCATGTATACTTTTACTTCTGTTTATATGTTTGGTTATAAGAATAGCTATCTGTGATTTGCCATAACACCTGAACAGTATTGTGTTACTCATGAATTAATCCAGCTCTCTAGAGATAGTTTAGTTAGTTTTATTTTATTAATGTTCGTATGATTTAGATGCTTGTGAGTTCTAAGACGAGAGGTAAGAACCTACGCATCACATTGTGAATGCTCTTTGCATCTTTATCACTCTGCATTGTTAATAAGGCACGTTCATTTCATAATTTATGTCAAAATACAAAAACTCGGTGGACCGGGCCGTAACCGGTAAAGCCCTTTGTTTTGTACTTGACCTACGGTAGCCGGACCGCAAACCGAAGGGATTCCCTACACCAAACAGTCACGGGCTATTTGGGAACGTTGACTGGGGAGAATCCCTTATTGTTGTTGCCTGCGATTTTCCAGGCCTCAACATGGACATTAGGCCTAAAGTCCTAAAATAAAACCGTGTTCCTGTGATTCCAAAATTTCTAGAAAATGAAGGCAGATAGCTCTTTGAATTGGTTCTTCGGAAACTCTAACCACTTCCTCCAATTATGAGCATAGGAGATTATTACCCGTTGATCAGGAAACTTTAGAATACCTTTAACCTCCCTCCATACCTGCTTGGTGAAGGCACAATGAACTATTAGGTGGTCCACATATTCACTATTATGCTCATAGAGAAGACAAACACTTGGACCCCTTCCCCCTTTCTTCAAAAAATTGTCCCAAGTAAATATTTTATTGGGCAGTGAGAGCCAGATAAAGAGTTTTAAGTTTAGTGGACAAATTCATTTCTAGATAAAAGGAGACCACCAAATGTTGCTCATAATTTAGTTTTCTCATCAGATATGGCTTTGTATCCAAGCTTGGATGTTACCTAGTCATCAACAACATTCCAAGTCTAGGATAAAGAATCCATTTCATTGGAAAGAAAAATACCACAATGTGTTATACCTTGTGTGAAAAAATTCCATTCTTCAGCTAAAGTTCCAGTTGGTCCTAATTCAACACCTACCATCCAATCCTAACCAGATACTTAAGGGATGCTCACCTAAGCCAAGGTGTAGAAATTCAAGTTCCTTAACAAACTAATAAGAGCAATAGATAACTTGTAATAAGAATCTCCACCAACCTAGGGATCCTCCCCTATCATCACCTTATTACCATCCCCAACCTTCCAAGCTATCCATTTAGCAATGACTGGAAAAGATCTAAAAAGTCCATTCCATAATAAAGAGAAATTTGTGATCCTTTATGGTTCCACTCTAACCCACTGCTCAACTAACATATTTCTAGGATACTTATCCTTTATCACCTTACTCCACAACCAAAAATTAACTAAACATCTCCATATGCTCTTAGTTGCTAAGGTAGTTCCAAATCAAAAAATGTTTTTTAAACCCCATCCTCATGAGACTTTGGACCTAGCAAGAACTTCCCATTTAACTAAATGGAAAATCCCTGTGTCCTTATTTCTTACCCATAAAAATTTAAAACACTTCTTCCTGATTTTCTCAAGCATGGACTTCGAAATTTTGGCCCAGGACTGCCAATACACTAGAATACCCTCAAGAACAAATTTAGTAAGAATGAGTCTACCCCACATTGAGATCCATCTGTGACACCATCGATCAATTGTTTTCTTCGTTTTCGTGACGAACCAAATCCAATCACATTTCTTGTAGTCATTTGGTTTCAAATAGAAACTCAAATACTTCATTCCCTCCTCTAATTTCTCCATTTTGACTTGTAGCAAGTTTTAAATGCCAACATCTACCTAAACATCTAATTCATTATGAAACATAAGGGACTTATTGATGCTAACTTCCATACATAAGTCCTTGCAAAAATAAGAGAGAAGATATAGATAAACTGACCATTCCTACAAATATCCATTGCCAAACATAAGAACATCATCTACAAATAGAGAGTGAGTCAGATGAACATGAAAAGAGACTTTTACCCCCTTTATTCTTTCCTCCTCCTTTGCTTTGATTATGAGCCAACTAAGACCTTCCACAATTAGAAGGGACATAACAGGGGAGAGCAACAACCCCTACCTAAGGCCTCTTGAGATTTTAAAAATATTGGTGGGGTTTTCATTCACTAACATCACATAATTTGTTGATCTACCACAATCCATGATCCATTTTTTAGCCTCCAAACATGCCCAAATTTGAAGCAAGATAAGTGTAAGGAATGACCAATCCACTCTATCATAATCTTTCACCAAGTCCAAATTTAATCTCAAGGCAGTATGTTTATGGATTTTAATAAAATGCAGTGCCTCTCGAGCCACTCCTATGGCATCCATAATTTTCCTATTATGGAGAAAACCAAATTTTTGCTTAGAAATATTATTTGTTGGATCTCTCTTGATTCTAGTTTTCATCACCTTTGCAATTACCTTATAAACTACATTACATAGTGATATAGTTCTTAAGTCTTTGAAAGAGATAAGCTTCGAATATTTTGAGATCAATGCTATACAAGTGGCATTGATGGCTCCTAAGACATGGCCCTTGAGTCCAAATTCCTCCACCAATTCCTTCAAATCATTACCAACCAGATTGAAGAAGTCCATGAAAAACTTCATAGTGCATCCATTGGGCCCAAGCCTTTTTTCTCTAGCAAATTTGCTCAAAGTTTTTTTTTTAAATTTCCTCTAAATACATAGGTTTAAATAGGTCTCTTCCCCAAACTTCATTGAAAAGTCTCAGATGCTTCTGGATCACATTCAACTGGTGTAAAATATTGCTTTCCCTCGAGCTTTTAAAGAGTTGCTCAAAGTGTGCCAACACTCTATTCTATATATATTTTTGAGAATTAATCTTATTTTTTCATGTGCTCGATGAGTTTGTGGAAAAATCTTGTATTACTCCCCCCTGGCTCATCTAAATTGCTCTACTTTTCAACCTCCAGATCTCTTCCTCCACTTTCAAAAACTAAATCTTCCATCCCTCCAAGCCACCAATGGTTATTTTTCATCCTAAAAAAAACTCTGGATTGATTACTAATATACATCTCTTGAACTTTGCCTTTAATTTTTAAAATCTCTTCTTGCATCCTCACCTTTTTCAGTTTTTCCCAAGTTAATACTATAGACTTGAGAACCTTAAAATTTTCAGTCATAAGGGCCATTGGATAACTGTTCGACCTATCCACTTAGATATAACTAAGCTTTAAATTATTGATCAACCAACCAAGTATGGTTAAATTTAAAAGAGTATTTTGTTTTTTCAACCACAAAGTCCAGTTGAAGACAAACATGCAAATGATCAGATATAGATGAGGGAACTGTCCAAGTTCTAAAATGGCCTACCTTTTTCGAGAGGTCCTTTGTAATAAAGAATCTGTGCAATCTCTTTGCTACTCCCACATCTCCAACCCTTCAATCCAAGTTGGGATGAAAGGCATGGGTAAGACATCTATAAGGTTTGAGTCCTAAAAAAACTACGCAAAAAAAATCAACTAAGGGATCCAATATTGACTTGTTCCCCCAAAATTTTCTTGCGCTTAGATTCAAATTCAAATTACCCCCTAAAATTATCCCAGGATTTGTTAAAATAGTACCCTATCTCGAGGTCGATCAAAACTCTCTCCTCCCTTTGTAAGGGCCATAACAATTAATAATTTTAACTAGAAAGTTGAAATCCTTAAACCCACCATCTAGGACCAAGCCTAATCATAGGAGTATACAATTAAAATGGGCACAATGTGGGTTCCAAGCCAAGAAAATGCCACCCAAACACCCACAATAAGCCACATCACAAAAATTCCATCCATGCAACAAGGGCAAAATGGCCTCCCTTGCCTTTTCCTCGGAGACCATCATTTCTTGAAAAAGGACAATATTGGGACAAATTACTACTAACAACCGATGGAGGGAATGATGCTTCAGGGTCCCTATTACCCCGCTAAGATTCAATGAAACAATTATCCTATGTTAAATCCCCAACCCAAGCTGTTGTGCTCAAAGGGCCTGAAATCCTTTCGACAGGCTACCAACAAGGAATTCCACAAACAAAAAACCTCCAATGGATATAAGAGGTGAGTTAGGTTCCATTTTCTTGTATGTAGAGGCTAAACCACCCTTCATAGCACTTGGGGTTATCAAATTCTTTACCCCCCTAAAGACTCCCCCCTAACAAGCATGGAAAGGGGAATCTACTATGGAGAAACTAGTCCTCAATTCCTTAAAGGAGGGATATAAAATACCTCAACAAGTAAACTAGATAGAGCTTCCTTAAAAGTATTCGAAAGACCCCTATTTGAACATTCATGTGAGACAACAAACTGCATCAAAGAGAAGCTATTCCATCATCATAAGAAGAATTAACATCAGACAGCTCTACACCAAAAGATCCATCCACAAAGACCCCAGAGTTCTGAAAAAAAGAGAAAGGAAGAATGCCCAATTTACCAGTTATGTTTACAAATTCTCCCAAGGGTGAAGCATGCAAATTTTTGTCGTCTTCTTGTCCTAGTTCCTTCCCCACATATGCACTCAATCCCTAGCTCTGAGTCCACAATAAACATTTCTCCATACATGAGACTATCCCATGTCTCTTTCCTCACAAAAACCCTCCCCACATCCAAATAGGAATTTACCAGCCTTCATATTTCCTCACTCTGGCTGCCATCAAACCTGTAACACCCCGGTTTTGACCCCGTTTGCATTAAATGTATATGATGTATATATTAATCGTGGTGTGGAGCTAAAGGCAAAAGCCCCACCATCGATTTGGTTGTGTTATGTTCGGCGATTGAAATTGTTGCCGATGGTATATCATGATATACGACACATATTAGTTTTAGCATCATGTAAATATACATTTTAATTAAAATAAACCCCAACCAGCTATGTCAATGCAACCATAAAGAAAAGGGCATGATTTTCCCAAGGATAAGGGGGGGGATTCTTAAACCTTGAACCAATGGGGAAAAATCCATGTGTCAACCACCCATTTAAAACTGTTGATGTTAGTTGAGGGCAGTTATTGCTGGGAAGTGGTGGGTGGCAAGACTGTCAGTCCTTTCCCACACGCCCACTCCACCAACAGACTCCTCCACTTCACATGGGCAGGGAAAACATTTGGGGGACTCTCCACTCTCCCATACTCTCCATTGCTTTTCCCATTCTCATGCAGGGGGCAATGATTATTCTCCTCACGCACCGATTAGGATTCCCCATTGTTTTTTCTCACGCAGCAAGCCGGAGAGCCTTTTTCTATCACCACGATTTCCCTGTGAAGGGCGATTCACGATTTTGCTGATGTGTGTATGTGTTTCCATATCGATTTTCGAACTATGTAATTTTCCCGTCACTTCATTGTTGAGCCGGGGCGGTAGTTTCCCCACGTTGTTCGGTTGCTGTGATTTCATTCACATCTTAGAGCTGTTGTAGATTACTATTGAGTCGTTTCGGCCATGATAGGGTCAAGAACAACTCAGGAATTGATTTCCCCTGTCCAAGCTATGAATCAGTTGTTTGGCTGCGTGCATGCAGTGGTTGGTCTTCGGACTGTGTTGGAATGGGGATGAGGGCTTGGTTTGCTTGACAAACCTGGTGTGTTTGGGAACCACACAGATAGAGATAGAGGGCTGGATTTCTTCTCCACAACCCTTGAATAACACTGGAAGGGAGGTTAAGGCCTGAGGGACTGTGTAGCAGAGAAGGGACTGATTTCCTTGCGTTGGGTGTGTGTGGGTGTCCTAGAAGTCAGGCTAGTTCTGGTGTAGGTATCCTTAGCTCTTTAATGACCTCACCAACTTAGCATTTAGCCTTTCCCAGCTCCTTGTTGGCATGATAAACCCAACTATGTTGGCTTGGTTGTTTTGTGTATCCTTGGCTATATGTAAGCCTGCTTGTTCCTTATTCCTTGGGGAATCATGCCCAACTCGGGGGTGGCAGCGTTGCTGAGAGATTAAGGGGAACACTGGCCTATGGTTGGGTGGAACGTTGCAGCGATGTAGCTGGTTGCAGGACGAGTTCTTTATAAGATAAGTATTCTTGACCATTTCATTTCTGCAATCGTGTTTATTGTTAAGGAATTATAATGAACATGTTTGAATGAATGAATGTATGTTTGCTTCCGTTGTGTATGTGAATGATTATGTATCTTGGCATGTTTTATGTTCAAGCATTTCGGTTTTATGTATGTCCATGCTCACGAGGGCTGTTTTTCCCGGATGGTTAATGGCATGGTAGCATCCTCTTCACCGGTCGGAGGGTCGGGGACGTTACAAAACCCAAGGTTAACCCTTGTAGAAGTGGATATGAGTCTACCTATCCCCTCTTCCAAACTAGAAGAATATGATAAAATATCTATATCTCCTTCGAACGAACATAAATTCTCATTCGAATTCTATAGGGTCCACTTAGAAGCCACCTCACTCAAACACTTACCATCTTCAGAAGGATAAGGGATCCCTAGATGCCCCCTTTCCATATTTTCCCTTATCCTCCTGTGTAGTTCCCCACAATCATTCAACATGCACACATGCTTTAAGTGGCATATTGAACGACAAAACATGCACCTAAAGGTTGCTCCAATCGAGGGACTGCACAAAGGAGTGGTTTCTCCATTGGATGTGTATCTCAAAGACCCAACCTTTACAAATGACAATTTCCAGCAAAACGCGTGCGAGACTCTTATCTTCGACCCATTCCAATGACGATTCATCGAAATACAAGAACCTCCCAAGTTTATTTCCCAACGTTTTAAAGAGCTCTGTGCTCCAAAGTGGAAGTGGAAACCCTAGCATCAACACCCAAAGGTGTTGCACCATGAAAGACTTTGTCCTGGAATCAAATCCTATGTGCCATGGCTTGAGCACTAAGCTCGCATTGCGCCACCTCGAACTAGCATCCAAAATACTTCCCCTGTCAAACTTTTATTCAAGTTCAAAACAAATCCAACATTTGACTGACAAGTGCACCATTGGATAACACCCAAGTAAGTGCTTCCACAATTCCTCACACCAATCCATCAAATATTTCTAACAACAAAATCTGTGTTAAAATTTCCCTATTAGGGATTTGTCCATTAGGGTAACAATGTTACTCATTCCTATGTCATTCCCCAAAACCATGGAAATTTTTACA
The DNA here is from genome assembly GCA_001517045.1 of Pseudotsuga menziesii. Classification (NCBI taxonomy): domain Eukaryota; kingdom Viridiplantae; phylum Streptophyta; class Pinopsida; order Pinales; family Pinaceae; genus Pseudotsuga; species Pseudotsuga menziesii. The sequence goes on from LPNX010933082.1 coordinate 412,742, forward strand.
TCAAGGACCCTAATGGATTTTTGGTGCCCTTAAGCCCTAGACTTTGACCCTACTACCTTAATTGTTTCTCTCCTATTGCTCTGAGCTCTAACCTTCCCTGTAATTTCTTTCTTCCCTTCCCCCACTATCTAGATAGAGCTCGGTGTCCCTATAACACAACCTTGGGATGCTCCTTATGACAAGACCACAGGCAGTAATGATCCAACTGTTGCCTCCTCCTCCAGAATTTTTGAATCGAATAAGGTACCATTTATTTTAATGATTTCCAATGACACTTCCCCAATTTTTTTGGTCTCTCTACAGGCCACCACCATCTCATTCCCCAAAGAACATTTAACCACTTTGTCAGATCTACCTACCTGGGTCATATACTTGCACTGGATCTATACAATCTGAAGGGCACTGGTACAACCGTTGCTGCTATATATCATGGGCACTATAATAAACTCTACACTGGGTCAAGAAAAATGGCTAACTCAGTCACCGAATTTGGGGTCATGTGGCTCAGTCATGGCATAGAACTGGTCAATCTGGATGTTATGGATCTGCTGAAAGTGGGAAATCATCAACTGGTGGCTCATCATTTGTTGATCTCATAGTAAAGGATTGGCTCAAAGAACTACTTAGTTTTGCTTAGGAACAATAGTATCCCAACTACTATGTGTGTGACAACATGACCTTTTGCCCATGTGGATCCTCCATGTCACCCATACACGTGGCATGAGTGGGGCCCAACTAAAATTCCCATTTTTTTTAATTTCCAATTTGCACAGAATTTCAATTCGGCAATAACGACGATTATTTCGAAACTTCTCTTGGCCCCTTATCTGTCACTCAACAAAAAATGATTTTTACATAACCAATTTTGATTTATTCATTTAAATCTAGATTTATGGCCCATACAACTTTGGTATTGCAACCATAATCTCTAATAGCACTCTGTAATGTCCCCGTCACCCAATGCGACTAACAGGAGGGAACATTAACTAATTATGGGCTTCCAAATTTTTCCCATAACCATAATTATGAATTTCATAACACATAAAATATGTGTATAGAAACATAAATAATATACACAACAAAATTAAACTCTATCCATAAACATCTAGCATGCAATCACTAGCGTCATCATCATAGGTATCAAATAAAAACATTGCACATTGAAGTAGAAAAAAGAATTATCTTTATTTAATGCAGATCCAAGCAACTAGCTGTGTAAGAGCAATTTTCCACCCAACCATAGGAACTCTGTCAAGCATATACTGTTTCTGCTGAGAAGCCACCCCCAAGCTGGGCTACGAGGGCACCAGGGTGAAGGAAACAACTATAGGCTTCTCTCTCTCAACCCACAACCCATTATGCTCTCTATGCTTAGCCAAATGTTCATACAAAGCTCTATAGGGATCTCACTCAACCCTCACAACTTTGGCTCCAACAATACTTGCCCCACACAACACCCTTCTAGCTCAGGTATCCCCTTCATCGTTCCACGGTTCTCTTGAGAAATCTATCTTGCTTGGTGCTTCTAGTGTGTGCATAGGGGACAAATTTGCTATATGTTGTTAGATAACCACCTGCAGCCTATATTCGTGGCTTCTCAAGCATCTATGACCACCATAACTCAAAGGGTAAGGGTTCCTAGATTGCCCAACCTCTATGCTCACCTACAACCATCTATTTTCCCTTCCAAATATGTAGTTCAGCCTCCAAATTCAAAGTTATGGGTTATGCACAATTTCTAAAGGTCACGAACAACAATGGAGAGCTCTGCATATGGTAGATTTGCATGAAAGAATGAGAGAATTAGGGTTGACTCCAAGCGATACGAGGAAATGGTGAAAAGACAATTGGCATTGCTTTTGACATTAGACGAAAGGAATCTTAACTACTGTAGACTGACTTCTGAATTGTGATAGAACCATCACAAAAGTGCAGTCAACCCCCTGCTTCAATAACTACATGAAGTGATTTTTCCCACAAATTTCACACATGCATTCAATAATTGGAAATAGGAAAAAAATGAGATATTTGGCTTATTCACATCAAATGATAGATTTTGGGTGAGTTATAAGGCTGACACTAGTAGCAAAGGATTAGGTCTCCCATGGGCCCCCTTTCCTCTTCCCCTTTGGTGGAATCATAGCTCCTCTAGTGCTCTTTACACAACCATTTTTTGACCATTTTATTATTTCTGCACATAATATTTACATATTTCAAGTTAGCATGGCAAGGAAACCAAACGGTCCAATAACAATATATACATCATAAATGCCTAGCCATTCACTAGTCGACCCTTGCCCTTGAGCTATGCACTAGGAATCCATACTAGCATATTTACATCACTTACATAATTTCATTCAATACATTACATGGCTCAAACTCGAGGTATTGCACTAGACATGAATGAACATAATGTTCATAACAATTGCAAAGAATATGAAGACCATGCCAAGGTCAATTATGAAAAGTAAAGATATAGAAGAGTATAATGATAATGATCCTAATCACAATGGCGTAAAAGATGAAAACCCAAAAGATTCTTCGACACACAAAGATATAGATTATGTTGTTGCAAATCAATGGGATCAAAAACATAAGTATTCTAAGAAACAGTTGGAGAAGATAACAAATTCAATGATGTTTGAAGATCCATCGTTTATCACTGAAGAAGCCATATGTTAGCTAAAGAATAATGACATACCAATACATGCCAAAATATCCAAGATCAATAAGTCAACACATGTTCATCATGTAAATATCAAAACAAGGATTTAGAAGAGTCAACATTTCCGAGTACCATATCTAAGCCACAATCATGGAAATTGTATCATACAAGATTCGTTGCACGAATATCAAAGGCGAAAAAGAATTAGAAGATCCTTATGAAGATCCTAAGACATTCATGAAATATGGTCATAACAATACCTTGAGGACGAAGCATTCCAAGGAGGGATGACTTGTAACATACCAAATAGAATAATATGTAAATAAATAATTAATTAGTTCAAATAATTAATTAATAAACATTATATATGCTAAATGTTATAGGGACATGAGAAGAGACACAACTCTTCACTATTATGTACTATATATATGCTGAGAGACTATGTACTATTTCAATATTGTCAAATATATTTAAAATATTATTTATTGCAAATATTGAGTATCTTACAATTGTTTTGTTTATCATATTACGAGAATAACCAAATAGGTATGGCTAAGGCATTATAATCTTTACGATATTAGTTTATTGTTTTTGGTTGATAAATAAGAATCACATGATTTGATAAATAGATAGGATGAACCACTTATAAGACTAAAAAGTGATAAAAAATTGAGCAATTTCCATTTCATTTTTTGTCCTTGTGCAAAGGTAGAAAACTTAAAAAAAAACCTTTTATGTGTGCGCTAAGACTATCTTGAAAATTGGCTTTGAGACGTAGGCCTCTTATTTATTTGATAAGATGTTTCTTCACTTTGATATTAACATCATTAATAATTTAGTATCTGACCTTGAAAATTAGCTTTGAGATGTTGGTCTCTTATTGATTTGATAAGATCTTTCTTCACTTTGATACTAATATTACTAATAATTTAGTATAAGACATTGAGAGGCCTTTCTAATTGATGGTCATTATCTTACTTCACTTATCCAATCATATTCACAAATTTGATTTATGCGGCCTTGCTCCAAGGTATGGCCTTACAACTTTTTTTTAACCATGGAAACTTAGGAACCTCTCAAGGGTACATGTAACACCTCCCAAGCCACATATATCAATAACTCATAGATGAGCTTGGTCCGAGATTTCATATTAAGGGAATGCCTACCTTTTTAGCTTCACTATGACGAGTCAATATGTACAACCCTACCATTTGTCGAAATTGAATCTATAACCTCCACAAAGATAACACATGTTCTTAACCATTCAACCCACAAATATGCAATCTCATAATTTAAAATCAAATCCCAAAAAACAAGGAAAAACGTTTTCAAACTTTGAATAATGAAACCTTGAGTAGAAGAACACAAAATGCACTTGAGACGATCAAAATAAAGGTTTGGTATAAATTTGTTCCATTAAATTTTCAAAAGTTATAGATTATTAAGGCATATCTACTATTTTTATGCTTCACATGTTCGCCATGTGTTCACTATAAAACTTTCTCCATCGGCAGCCACTCTTCAAATCCGGGGGCAACTGCTTCCACTGATCCTGCAATTGTATCGGGTAAGTTTTATTCCAATCCGCTTGTCATTGGATCAATACTTATGTTATACCCAACTCAAAATTTTAGCTCGTAAATTGATAAAGTTAGCAGGAATCTTTCCCACTTGCCCATTCTGTGTTTTTGGGGGTTGTTGGGGGCGACTTTCCTGCGAATTCACGTGAATGAATCAGTTGGGATTCCTACCTTGAATGCACATATTAAGTCGTATATGTCTTATTTAAGGGAAATCATGGCAAAATTAAAGTCTTCATTTTTGGGTATGGCCACCAATGGAATTGTGTTTCAAGATGGAGGTGCAAGTGAAATGGGAATTGTTTGCCTGCCCATTATCTATGGCGGTATTTGAACCACTGGCATGCTTAGTTGATGTCTAATTGGTAGGAATTATCATATTCTTATATAGTGGATCTCTTTCTTCCTCTAGTCTCAATGCTCTTAGAGTACTCTTGAACACTAAATACAAATTATAGAGATATTGTAAGAATTGATTTTGACCTGGTGAATCTCATGGCTTAAACACAACTCCGTGTTCTCATTGTGGCTAAGGAGGTCTGCACTTACCATTAATTGAGTGCATCGATCCCGAATGAAGAGTTGACGATGGGTCTAACCAATTGTCAAACTGTCTAATGTTAAGGGGATGTTTGTTTTTAGGAATGTTCATGACAAAAAGAGTAACGGAATGTTTGCATGTACGTTGTGCAGGGGAGTGGGTTGTAACATTAGTTACGACTGTTATTTTTTACATTTTAACTTAAAAATGCAAGAAAGTAGAGGGACAATCATACGTTCTGATACGTTTGTGAATGCCATTTTAGGAAGGAATGTGTTTGGTGACGACTTACTTACCAGAACTTATAATTATTTGTGCTTATCATGTTTTAAAGATATTAAGTATTTAATTTGCTTGTGTGTTTTTATTTTAGTTCATATTTTAATGTCATGTTTGTCTTTTAGTGGATAAGTGATTGTCACTTACGCCATAACTAGATAACATAGCTCCCATTTAGGTCATGAGGCTTTGTATTGGCTCCTTCACAGTGATAGACAGACAGGGGCACCTCTTCTCCCTTTTCTGCTTCTATTTTTATTTCAGTTTTGATGCTGATGTTGATGCTGCGTCTCTTAGGGATTTTCACTTCAGTTTACCTAGATCCTCCTCCTTTCTATTGTTAATATTCGTATCTCCTATTTTGATAACATTTTAGCTCCCAGGAGTGTTCTAGACACTCCCATAGTGTAGTGATCACTGATTGTACTCTCTAGTCCCATTGACTTATTCCTCGGTCATTTGTGGACATTAATAAAACTATCTTTAAGACAATTACACAAGGTGACAAACGCACATAAGGGCCTATTCTCTATTCAAAGACCATCAATCCTCATCTACAACAAGGTTGAGTTCCTTCGTGTTAATTGTGTTAAGAGATGATATATTGTGCACATCTCTTGTGTGCCTACCCTCGGGTATCTTCACTACATCTCTGATGTAACATCGACGTATTTCTTCCTATACCTCATGTTATTTGAATTGTTTGATATACTAGTTATGCAGAAATTTTCATGGGAGCGTGGAAGCTTAGTAGATCACACTATCATCTCACTTCCTACCTTATGTTAATGAAATTGCTTCCTAAACTAGTTATTCAGAAATCCATGTCAGAGCGTGGATGTTTAGAATATATTTGTGAAGTCTTCACAAGAAGAATGGACAATTAATTTTGATCATTCTACAATGCCATTGTAGGAAGAATGTACAATTTAATCATTGACGATGGTCTTTCGAGCATGGATTCTTGATGGATGGATAATAGTGTATACAATTATTAACAACTTAGTCATTCTAGAGTACATGCTTGGCTATCTTGGATCAATTATATGTTGAAATCTATATTCTATAAGATTGCTTGGAAAAATGTTCAACTACTTCAACCACGCATTAAGGCTGTTTTAAGGTGCCCTCTTGGTGCATCGCTAAAAGGCCTTTTAAATGGATTATAACTGGTAGAAATCTCTCTTTCCAGCGAGTCTTGTTTCTTCCCATTTGAAATCCAAAGGTTTCATATCCCTTCATATTTTGCTCTATGTCAATTCATACAAGTTGGCATCAAAACCTAGTTCTTTTAGTAGAGGCTTTGTGCCCTGCATTTAGGCTATGAAACCTCAAATTCTCCTTCATTATCAAACTTTTTACTTAATTACAACAAGGATCTCTATATACCCTTCAAAAATGTAAGATCCATTGGCCTCCCAAAGGCAACACCTTGTTTGTAGATTTTTCCATAGCTCTTTGCAGAGTTTCTTTGAGCTCTATAATTAATTTTTTTTGATGATCTTTCATGATAGTTTTCTTCATCAATTATTGTAGCAAGTATATCTAATTTGGTTATTTTTGACAATTGTGAGTGTTAGATTCATTTCTACAGATTGGTCCTAGTTGACTGTTGAATCAGAAAATCAAACATGTAACCCTTTCTAGTAGCCAGGCTTGTGATTGGTTAGAAGGGGTCAATTCACCAACCATTAAATTTTCAGCAAAGTGACAATGAAACGATTGCAATGTGTAGATTGTCTATTAGACAATAGTAAAAACCCCTTTCCATCCTATAATTTTCAGGAAGGAACACTAGGATGCTATAGTATTGATAGTTAGAACTTCAATGTCTAGAAGCAGTGTGTGATTGCCATATTCCAATACAAGTGATTGTTAGAACTTAGCAGTGGTCATTGGGAAGGAAAAGAGAGACCACAATGATAAAGTTCATTAGGAAGATTTTTTTTCAAAGAAAAAGAGATGCAATGGAAGCATCATTATGCAGAGGATGCTTTCATTGCATCGAGGGTAGTGAGGTGTTCTACAACCCAGTTTGGGGAAGATGTTGTCACGTAACGTAACATAACATTGTTAAGATTTTAATGGTTGTACAAGACTTTAAACATTTAGCATTATAAATCATAACCATATGCAATAGCATCCCTGAAAGAAACACAAGCACAACAAGACAAAATAACACAAAGATTTATCCCGGGAAACCCTCTTGGGGGAGAAAACCCAACAAAACTTCCTCAATATAGAATTTGACCAAGTATAGTGAACAACCCCAAGAACAAGACTAGCAACTTCCTCTCTCCAGCGAACTCCTCACTCTCACTCTTGCGCACTTACTTGTGTGAGAGATTTGTCTAAATGAGGGAGGCGTCTCACTTATTTATACTCATCAAGTGAGTGACCTAATTACCTAACTAGGTGGCCTAGTTCTTTAATTAGGGACGACCTACCTAGGAAGACTCAAAATTACATTTATAAAATGCTTTTGTGGGTACTATTGACCCGACTTACAATAGAGGTTTTACCTCAAGACTTTTACATGACCAATTACATCAAGGACATTTCCCGAAGGAGGAATAATAAAGGTACAATAAAAATACAATAGAATGTCTTCCAAAGTTACATTTCTTTAACAATCCCTCTTAACAAGGAAGGTATTCTACAACATTAACAACAACAACAACTACTGTATAATTGACTGGTGAATCTATATATCATACGAAGTTTTGGAACAACAACATCATATATCTGGAACATCATCATCAATATCGAACATCATCATCATTATCGGCATGGATCATCATCATCATCATCAACATCAACATGTGACTCCTGGAACATCATCAACATCAACATGGAACGTCATCATCATCAACATGGAGCATCATCATCATCATCATCAGCATGTGACTGCTGGAACATCATCATCATCAGTATGGAGCATCATCATCATCATTAGCATGTGACTACTGGAACACCATCATCATCATCTGGAGCATCATTAGCGTGTGACTGTTGGAACATCATCATCGTCAAAAACATCATCATTAACATCATCATCATTAAAAGCATTTCGGGAGCTCTCTCTATCTCATTGCAGAATGTCTTAGAGAGTCTTACCATCTCGTCGCAGGATGTCCCATCTAAACTCATCATCCTGTCGCAGGGTGTTCCATCTAAGATCATCATCCCACCGCAAGATTAGAGGATCTTACCACCTTGTCACAAGGTGTTCCATTTAAGATCATCATCCTGTTGTGGGATGAGAGGATCTTGCCACCTTGTCGCAAGGTGTTCCATCTAAGATCATCATCCCGTCGCAGGATGAGAGAATCTTACCACCTCGTCGCAGGGTGTTCAATCTAAGATCTTCATCCCGTCGCAAGATGAGAGGATCTTACCACCCCGTTGCAGGGTGTCAGAAGTGTCAGTGATTGGACAAGAACCAAGTCAGCATGGTTATGTCCATAGGCCATTATGTAAATTTCCTTACAACTCAAACTTGAGCTACACAGTATATTTTAATTTTTTTTGATAACCACACGTGAGTTTCTTTACTAGTAATACAACGGAAAATAAATACTGAGAAACATATAACAATAATCACATCAATATACAGTATTTTGGGTATGGAAATCCCCGGAAAAATCCAAGATGGGAAAACCGGTGCAACTATCAGATAAGAAGTTTTATTATGAAGATATAGAACAAATACAGTCCAACAAATCAATTCACCAAACCTGGAAAAATCGAACCTCTGCGAATCACTGAGCAAACCCAGCAAATCAATATGACCCTCTGCGTCAGCAATACGAAATCCGTACGGTCTTGCGTCAGCTGTACAAAATCCGTATGACTGTTGTACGGTCTCTGCCTGATGTGTACGACCTCCCTCTCAGCGAACTGGTATGGTCCTGTGCTCTACTTGATCATTCTGCGAATCCTCCGGATGAATGCTCCTTTATCTTCTCTACAAACTTCTTCCTCTAACTTCTTTGTTTATCTGTGTGTGTCCTCTCTACCAAATCTTCTTTTAACTCAATGGCAAAGCGAAAACCCTAACCCTCACTATGGATCAATGGATGAGATCCTTTGGTGAGATCAATGGCCAATATTAGATTAGCCATCACTTAAATTATTTTCACTTTCATTTTATAAAAGTGACTATATTAAGCCAATTAATAATTAGATCACTTAATGTACTTTCCTAAGGAAAATCACATTAATACATTTGGATTCTTGCTTTATGTCTTCTAGCATGCAATGACACATGCAATGGTAGAAGACCTTCCTTGATGCCACTTTCTAACACTCTCTCTCAACGAGGAAGGGATTCGGTAGCAACCCCAACTTGTCTATGAACTTCACAAAATTATGTCTGCAAAGTGCCTTGGTGAAAATGTCCGCCACCTGCTCATCTGTTTGAATGTACTCCAATCGAATGGTTCCTTTCTGTACACAGTCTCTCAGGAAGTGATACCGGATATCAATGTGCTTGCTCCGGTCATGGAACACTGGATTTTCAGATAGCCTGATGCCACTCTGATTATCACAGTGAACCACTGTAGCCTCTAGCTCACACTCGAATAACCCTGAAAGCAACTTCCTCAGCCACATTCCCTCACATGTCGCCAAATTGGCTGCCATGTACTCGTTCTCTGTCGAGCTCAATGCAACTAACTTCTGCTTCTTGCTGAACCAAGAGACAACGCCTGACCCAATGCTGAAGCAACAGCCTTAAAGTGCTCTTTCGGTCTTCTACACAGCCTACGCAGTCAGCATCTGTGAAGCCTGCTAACTGTATACTCTCACTGCGCTCATAAACCAACCCATACTCCACTATACCTTTGATGTAGCCAAGCACGTGCTTTGCAGCCGTCCAATGTACTCTCCGAGGGTCCACCATGAACTGGCTCAAAGAGTTGATTGCAAAGCTAATGTCTGGCTGTGCATTGACTAAATACATGAGCGATTCGATAAGCTGGCGATACAATGTAGGATCAAACCCCTCTGACCCCGATGCATTAATCTTCCTCCAGTTGGAAACTAGAGGTATGGTCATGGGCTTGCAGTCCACCCTCCTGAATCTCTTCAAGATCTCCACTGCATACTTCCCTTGTCCAATGAAGAAGCACCCGTCTCTCTACCAAACCTCCAAGTCTAGGAACTAATGCATCAACCCAAGGTCTTTCATCTCAAACTCAAGTACAAGGTTGGACTTGCAGTCGTCAATCAGCCTCTCATCTCCTATAAGAAAGAGATCATCTACATACAATACTAGTATAAGAGGTACCTCACCTGATAAGAAGTACAGGTTGTGGTCAGCTTCACTCTGCTGGAATCCCATCTCCTATAGATAGCTGTCAATCCTCAAGTACCATGCTCGAGTTGCCTGCTTGAGCCCATAAAGAGCTCTCTGCAACCTGCATTCATGCGACTCCCTGTTCTCCACGTCGAACCCCTTAGGCTGCTCAATGAATACCTCCTCTATAACTTCGTTGAGGATGGCAGTCTTGATGTCCATCTGATGAACTCGCCAACCCATCTCTGTTGCTAATGAGATAATAGTTCGAATAGAAGAATATTTGGCGACAGGGGTGAAGGTCTCCTCATAGTCAATACCTTCCTTCTGTGAAAACCCATTTGCCATGAAGCACGCCTTGTACTTCTCCATGCTTTTGTCTGCTGCATGCTTTACCTTGTAGATCCATCTGGATTCCACCATCCGTTTTCCTTCTGGCCTCATCACAACCTCCCACACTTGGTTTTTCATGATGGAGTCATACTCCTCAACCATAGCCTCTTGCCACACATCATGTTGTGCAACCTCCTCGAAACTGGAAGGTTTAGAGTTAATCAACTTCGTCATCAATGCCATATAGTTAAGTCTCTCTGGTGGTTTGCTCTGCCTCATGGAGCTCTATGGAAGAGTCACCTGCTTGGAATCCTGAACTGTGGACCTAAACCACTTAGGCCGTGGCCTAATGTCTACCTGTTGCGGCTGCTGGATATCCTCCTCCTGCTGTGGCTCATCCTCCAAGTCAATGACCAAGGGATCCTGTCCACCTGACTCCCTCTGACTATTAGAACCTGTGCTCTGTGTCTGTACCTGTACTTGTGGCTCCTCCAACTTGACCCCGGAGTCCTGTGCAGGTAAGTCCATAGATCTTCGTAAGGCTCTGTCCTCATCAAACTGGACATCCCTTCTCACAATGATCCTCTTACGAGCCGGAATATACACTCTGTATGCCTTTGAAGTCTCATTGTAACTAACAAGTAACCCCTTCTCTCCAGAAGCGTCCAACTTCTTCCTAGTGTCAACATGAACGTGACAATGACAAACACGCCCAAATATGTGTAAATGACTCACATCTGGTCTAGTGCCTGTGAAGACCTACTCGGGTGTCTTCCTCCCCAAAGTTGTGTGGGGACACCTGTTTTGAATGTAAATTGCAGTCCTGTATGCCTCGTCCCATAGGAATAGTGGCAATCCCTAATCAAATAGCATGGCCTTGGCTGCTCCTACCAATGTCCGGCTCTTTCTCTCCGCCACTCCATTATGTTGTAGGGTATGAGGAACAGTGTGCTCCTTCTTGATCCCCTCCGATGAACAAGACTGCAAGAACTCATTGGAGGTATACTCACCCCCATTGTCCGTCCTCAATACTCGAGTCTTCCTTCCTGTTTGGTTCTCCACGAGAGTCTTAAACTCCCGAAACCGCTCGAAGACCTCTGACTTGGCCTTCGGGAAATAGATCCACGTCTTCCTGGAATAGTCATCAATGTAAGTGACGCAATAACTGTAGCCACTGAACGACTGGACACTCATGGGTCTCCAAACATCCGAATGCACCAAGTCCAAGGTCCCCTTAGACTTGTGCACACTATGTGGGAAAGGTTTCTTGATGTTCTTCCCCAACGCACAACCCTTGCAATGCTTATGCTTCTCCTCCTATACCTGTGGAAATCCAATGACTGCCTGTCTCAAATGCCTCAGTGCTCCATGGTGTCAGTGTGCCATCCTCCTATGCCACAACTCACCTTGACTACTGTTGTTGCTGCTGACTAGAGCCTTTGCAGTCTCGAAGTGTAGTCTGTACACCTTCTTGCTCTGGATCCCAATCACCCAATCCAACCTCCTATCTGACCCCTTGGGCTTGATATACACTCTTTGATCTCAGAACTTTACCTGAAATCCCTTGTCCTCCAGGGTGGAAACGGATATGAGGTTCTTGGTCAACCCCAGAACATACAATATGTTAGAAAGCAACAACAAGGAAGGTCTTCTAGCATTCCATGTGTCCTTGCATGCTAGACAGACATTAAACTAGAAGCCAAATCTATTAAAGTGATTTTCCTAAGTTTTGATCTAGGAAAATACTTTAATTATTCTAGTTTGATTTTGACTTTAATGGAATCACTTTTATAAAGTGAAAAGTGAATTATTTAAGCAAATGGCTAATCTAATCTTGGCCATTGATTCTCACCGGAGGGTCTCATCCATAGGTCCATGGTGAGGGTTAGGGTTTTCGTTTAGCCAATAAAGTTAAAAGGAGATTTGGTGGAGAGGACACGTACACAGACAGGACACAGACAGAGAGAAGTCGGATGGAGGAGTTTGCAGAAAAGGCGGAGGAGCAGCTTTTCGACAGGTTTACCACGTTGGGCAAAGATTGTACAGATCGCACAGAGGAGCATCGTCACACGCAGCAAGAGTGTCGTACAGATCCGTACTGTAGACGTCAGCAACCGTACGGTTCCCGTACTGCTGACATAGGGCCGTACAACTGCGCGAAGTAGTAGTGCTTTGTTGCTGGGTTGCTCGGTGATTTTGCTGAGATTTTCAGTTCGCCAAGTTGGGTGTATATTACCTGCTCATTGTAAAAGTTCCATATCTTGATAATATCAATTCTATATCTGACTGTTGCATCGGTTTTCCCATCTTGGGTTTTATCGAGAGTTTCCATACCCAAAATAATAGTGTCTATATTGTGATGTGATGTTGTGGATGTTTTTTAGTTTTTATATTTCGTTGCAATACTAGTAAAGAAGTTCATGTGTGGTTTTCCAGTAACAAATTAAATATATTGTTTAACTCTAGATTGAACTTTAAAGGAAACTTTACATGGTATCAGAGCTCTGGTGAGCTGAATCGGAGAGACTTGCAGCAACAGTGATAGATCAGGGGCGGATCTATTGAAGACACAAACCTAGATTGCAGATCTATGGCTTGACAGGTACACTTCAGTATGGTCGTGTAGTTGAGAGTTGAGGATAGACTCCAGGGGGCTCAGAACTTTCCTACATGGAAAGAAATGATCACAAGGATCTTGGATGTCAGTGATGCAGAGGAGTACATTGACTCCACAAAAGTTGCGTCCACTCACCAAAACTCAACCCACTCATCAATCTTGCTATCCTTTCTTGGGATTTGTGCCCCCCACTTGGAGACTTGCGCCCTCCCTTGATGAGGAGAGTTCCAAACTCAAAAAACTCTCTGAAATGGCAACATTTTACTTGACCCCCTTGCCCAGGTACTTACCAAATTAAATTATCAAGTCATAAAATTCACTTTTGACAATTTTCTTTTATTTTTTTAATTGTCGAATTTTTTAAATATTTCAATTTTTGTCTTTTTTGGGTTTTTCGAGTAATTATTAATTTTGGGGTTAAATAATTACTCGAAAACTTAGGAAAGTGGGTCTAGGGGTTAAGTGGGTGCTCTGAGTTAGAAAATGATCACCCCCATGGCAAAAACAACCTCCTAGCCACACTTTTATGACTTTTTACATTTTTACGATTAACTTATTAAAAATAAGCCTGTAAAAACGGAAAAAATAATTTTTTTCGGAATTAAAAAAAAAACCTATGGGGGACTTAGGACATGTTCATAATGACTCAAAATAATGATTAGCATGGTAATATGCATTGACACATAGGTTTTAATAAACCTTCTAAGACATAACCACTAAGGCAGTTATTCCAGCTTTAGAGGTTTGGGTGAAAAACTCGAAAACTATTTATCGCTTAAAAACAATAAATAATTAACAAGAAAAAAACACCCTAGAATAATGCATTAATGACTAAGTCCTAGGAAACCAAACCTTTTACATAAAGTCATCATGCTAACTCATTTTATTACAATTCCTCATGGGGTATGAACATGTTAAACAATTAAAAAAAAAGGGGCCTAGGAAGGCCAAGGACTTATGAACTTGACAATTGAACAAGTGATTGTTCATCTTTGGCGGCTTGTTTAGAAATCCAACTTAGTGCAACTTAGTTGGTAACATGCAACTTCCTCATAGTTGGTGGGTTCTTGATCTACAAGGTCACACATCAAAGCTACATAATTAGAGTATGGCTTTGATCTTTTGCTTGTTCTTGTGGATCCTTCTGGAGCTCCATATCTCTCTGCTTCTTGTATGATTTCTCTTACCCAAGCAGGTTTTCTCTTTCGAGAAATATCCATAGTAGGGGTTTCCTGAGGTTTTAGCATATCATGATCTTCAGATGCTACCATTTCAGGAGAGGGTTCAGCTTCTACCATTCTGGGAGGTACATCCTCTTCATGTACTTCTTCAAGCTGACACCTTCTAGATTTCTTACGAGCTGTCTCTTCATCAAATGTTACATCCCTACTAATCTCGATATGATGGAATCTTGAGATGTATATCCTGAAGGCTTTGGAGACTTCACAGTATCCAACAAATATTCCCTTCTTTCCAGAAGGATCCAACTTGGTTCTCTTCTCTTTCAGAATATGCACATATACTGGACAACCAAATATCTTGAGATGGCTCACTTAAGGTTTCTTTCCTGTATACATCTCTTCAAGAGTCTTGAATCCAAGAGCACTGTGAGATAATATATTCTGCACATATACAACTGTTCTTGATGCTTTAGCACACAGTTGCATGGGGAGGTCTTGGTCATGAATCATGGTCTTTACTGCTTCCATAATGGTTCTATTCTTTCTTTCCACAACACCATTTTGTTGGGGATTATAGGGAGTGGTTTGTTCCCTCTTGATTCCTGCCTCCTTACAAAATGCTTCAAATTCCTTTGAAGTGTATTCTCCACAATTCTCTGATCTCAGTGTCTTGATTCTCTTTTCTGAAAGGTTCTCTATCAAGGCTTTGAATTCCTTGAATTTCTCGAACACTTCACTTTTGTTCTTCAAGAAGTATATCCATGTCTTTCTTGAATAGTCATCAATAAATGTGACATAATATTCATATTCACTTAATGATATGGAGGGCATAGGACCACATACATTAGAATGAATTAGTTCTACTGTACCTTTAGTCTTTGTTTCACTTTTCGGAAAGGGATTCTTGATGTTCTTTCCTCTTGCACATCCTTTGCAAGTTCCCTCATGATCAATCTTCAGATCTGGTAACCATGTTACCACCTTGCTCACATAGGGTAGTACTTTGTAGTTGATGTGAGCAAGCTTCCTATGTCGCAGTTCACTTGAGCTGGTAGTCTCATGGACAAGGGTTGTCTCTGGATGTCCTTTGAGTTTGGACAGTCCTCCTTCTTCTTCACTAATGACCACAACATCTTCAAGTGTCTTTCCTTTGGACCACATAAGTACTTGTCCATCTATAAAAAAAACTCTATATCCTTTCTTATCTAGAGCTGAGATGGAAAGTAAGTTCTTTTTTTTCAAACCTGGTACATACAGTACTTCCTTCATTTTCATGGAAGTCCCAGAGTCAAGCTTGTAGCTTGATTCACCAATACCTTTGATGGGATATTGATAGTCATCACCCAATGATACCTTTTGAGGAGAGTTCTTTTCTTCAAGTCTCGACAGAGTTTGCTTCTTCCCTATCATGTGCTTTGAAGCACCACTATCAATAAGCAATGTATCTTCTCTAGGTTCTGCCAACAGACCCAGAGAGTGCAGAGAATAGTACATATTCATCTACACCACCTTCTTTTGTTAGTCTCTTTTGAGGTCTTTATTCCTCATCCTCATCTTCAGTTAGATGAGCATGATGTCTCTTGTTGTTGTTGTTCTTCTTTGGTGATGGATACTCTCTGGCAAGGTGTCGTATCTTATGACAATTGTAGCATTGATACTTTGAGTAATCCTTCTTTTTCTTTTGAAATTTCTTCTTTGAAGGTTAATGATTACCCTTCTTGAAGTTTGATTGTTTTCTTCCTTTAGTATGGATGGCTAGAGCCTGATCATCTCCTCTGAGTAGAGCTTCTCTGTTAGCTACTCTAGCTTCTTCTTGAATGCAATCTTCCCATACTATGTCAGAATTCATACTTTCTTTTTTGGCACACAGAGTCTGTATGAATGAGTCTTAAGGTCTAGTGAGACCATTGAGAGTAGTCATAACTAGTTCATCCTCATCAAGGGTGTCTCCAATAGCACTTAGTTGCTCTCTGAATTGGGAGACCCTTGTGAAGTAATCTTGAATTGATTCTCCTTTACTCATCTTGGTGCCCTTCAGTTGATCTCTCAAATTCATCTTTCTGTTGATGTTCCTTCCCTCATACATTCTGGAAAGTGCATCATACATCTTTTTTGGTGTATTCTTAGATGACACTTGAGGGATCAAGTGATCTTTGATGGAATCAACAATGATCCTCATTGCCTTGATTAGGTCTTGTTCATGCTTCTCCTTAGCTTCAACTTCTATGATTCTGCAACTTCATCCTTGATGTACTTCTCAAGGCCATTCTCTCTGAGAATGAGACCAATCCTATACTTCCATGCTAGGAAGTTTTCTATGCCTTCCAATTTGTCCTCAAGATTAGTGCTTGGGGCCATCCTGTCTAGTAGGTCACTAAAAATTGAAATTTTTCAAAATGAAAAGCTGACCTTACCAGGAGATGCGCTTGACTGAGGCGAGTTGGTTGGTCCAACTGATTTCTGGAGATCCCAAATCTTCACCCTTCAAATCCTACTTGCGAGGTTGTAGCTCTGCAGAATTTTTGGTTCTGTTTTTCTGCAGTTTTCTGGTTTAGGGCCAAACTAGGGTTTGGCTTTCCTGAAGATTCAACCACCCAAAAACTTCGATCCTGGGCACAATAGATGCGCTCTAGGGAGGCACAACTTTCTCTGCAAGCAGATCTTCCAAATTCCAAATTTTGCAGAAACCCTAATTTCTTCCGGAGAGGGAGGAGAGAGAGGTTCACCTTGTGAAAGCTGTCCTATTCAGGCTAGCTCTGATACCATGTTAAGATTTCATATGCTAGACTAGATATCATTAGTGTTCAATCCAAATTCACAACAGTAGCATATGCAGAATCACTGAAAGAAACACAATCAGAAGATAGACATAGTATTTATCCCGGGAAACCCTCAAGGGGAAGAAATCCCTGCAAAACCTTCTCTGTATAAGATGTATAAGATATAACCCCCAAACATGTATTCTCCTCCTTGCTGATCTGTTTGTCTGTCTCTCTCCTATGCGCTACACAAGTGAGTGAGTCTGTGTTCAAATAAGAAGAACAACTCTTTTATTTATACACATTGAGCCAACTAACTTTTACCCTAAACAAGTCGACCCCACTAAATTGGCTGGGCCGACTTCACCTAGGAAGACTCAAAACAATAATTTATGTTATTCATTAGGGTACTAATGACCCGACTTACAATGGAGGCTTTACCTCATGACTCTATGATGACCAATTACAATAGTAACACCTTGGCGGAGGAATAATAACATCTCCCTTGGGTTACATCAGTAAAATACATTTAGAATATTCTTTGAAGTTACAATATTTCAACACAAATACTTGTTCAAATTCAGAGTTCAGCAGTCCATTTAGGCTTTCATGGCCCTTTTATTTTTTGTACCGCATTTTCATACTCCTTCGGGGAAGTTGTACTAAATGTACTAGCACGACCTTTTTTTTGTAAAGGACTTGGCTTCCCAAGACTTAAACGTCAATCCAATCATTCCAAGGTGTTTTTTCCCTTGTCAATTATGCAATGTTGAATAAGTGATGTATAGTTTTCGAGTTTTTCACTGCTCCTCCAAAGCTAGAATGGTCGTCTTGGAAGCTAGGCCGTAGGAGGTTATTAAAGTTCACGTGTCAATGTATATGAGCATGCTAGGCATCAATATTGAGTCGTATGGACATGTACTAGGCCCCCCTAGAGTTTCGTTCGATTCCGAAAAAAAAAATTATTTTTTCTTCGTCTTTTAAGCAAATTTTAATGGTTTAATTAAAAAACTTCAAAATGTAATAATTGATGGGTCCGGAGTCTGTTTTTGGCATGGAGATGTTCATTTTCACACTCTAAGCACACTCTTGACCTCAGGGGCTACTTTTCATGAGTGTCGGGCAGTTATATCATCCCGTATGGCATTATTTCGCTAAAGATGCTACAAAATGGCCAAAAAATGCTAAGTTATGACAAATTGCACAAGTTCAAAGGTTGGGGAAAAGTAAAAACATCAATTAAAAATTACTTGGAATAACATGGAGGTGGGTCCCTCATGTCATGCGACCCCCTTCCACTTAAAGACATAATAGATTTGGTTAAAGTCTTGTGAAGGTAGCGAATTATTAAAAGGAGGTGACGTCAAGCAGGAAGGGAAAAGCGCTAGCATGTGGTGAGGATTGCACTAGCTTTGAAGTGGACCCCCCTTTGTATCCATATCATATCAAAATTTAATATTGTTTAATATCTTATATACCATATGGTATTTATAGTGGATTGGATCTCACGTCATCATCCGTACACTTTAACGTGAGGTTTGTTGAAGCTTGCGAATTGGAGTTTGGTGAGTTGGATTGGTAGGTGGAGTGAGGTCGCCTACCTCATTTGAGGTGGCACCTCCTCCATACCAACACTTCAGTTATACTAATAATCTCCCCATCGATTCCTTAGATCACTCAAGCTCAACTGAGCTTGATCTTCAGTGTTGGTGGTGCCCCCCTGGGCCTACTTTTATTATAAATAAAGCTTTGCCCTCTTTTTTCAAACTAGTTAGAGTTTGCTGAGCAAAGGCTTGCGAATTGTAACTGTTGTACTATCTTTTGATATTGAGAAATAAAGAGGCTTTGGAGGTCCATGTTGTGTGATGCTGTCAATTGAGTGGATGTATTATCTCGGTTTCATGAGGTAACCTGTATTTAGTCTTTGTGCACTTGCTTTATGAAAATTTAGCTTATTGGTAGGATTGGTATCAATTTCGTAGGAAGGATTGCTAGAACTTGTTTGATCTAGTTAATCTTTTATTTGCAGTAAGTTAGAGATTCAAGATTTATATGTATCATTTGTTTATGCTCATATTGTTTTGGTTTCTATCTTGTTCCATTTCTAGATTTAATGGATTGTGTGCAAGTATGTTGCTGGCTGCAGATTATCTGATTTGAAGAAGCAAAGAGCTTGCTTGCTCCTGTTCTTTCAGATCTCTTACGGAAGATTAAACCCTCAGTGTCCCACATGTCTAAACCTTCGAAGTCTTCTTTGCTCAAAGATCCAAGCTGCTCTTCTCTTTCTCCTTATACCTTCTTTACTTTGGTTACTATTTTAAATTTGCAAATCGAATTAGATCTATCATTTTAAAGGGTTAAAAATTAAAATCACATTTAGATCTAGCTCCTTTGGCAAATGCAAATAGATGCTAGCTGTTCCATAAAAGAAGTTTCATATGCAAGCTAGATCTAGTATATAGATTCTTTTGTTTCTTAGCTGCTTTCTTGATTAAGATCTAAAGGCTGAGATTAAAGTTTCATTTTTGTTTTGATAGTTGAAAAGTTAAATCTTGCAAGATAAGAGTGCTTTCCATTGGCTGCCCTAAAACTGAGCCAAGATCCACAAAAGGACTTGTTCTTTTGTGTTATTTTGTTATTTCCTTAAACCAGTTTGACTTAGAATTTTTCTAAAATTTTTCCGAGATTGTTTGAAGACACTCTTAAAGTGTCTTTGAGCATCTTTTGTATTTGATTGCTTGCTGATTTTTTGCAAGTATAACAAAAAAGAGAAGGAAACTCTAGCCGTTTTGCTGGAAAATGAACCATTAAGAGCTCAACGGAGTTCCCCTTTCACCAAAAGTCTTTTCGTTTCTGTTGTTGTAAGCCTATGGATATGTTATCACAGATCTTGTAGTTGCCCTGATATAGATATAGATATCCAATATAGGATGGCAGAGGGGACAAGCAACCAAAGCCGTGACGTACGAAAACCCTAACCCCCAAAAGATGGATGGTTGTCACGTCAGTTAGGGATTCCTTTGCTTTATGCCACTAGAGAAGCCTAAGTGACAAAGGGGGAGACCCGATCTTATCTTGAAAGGACAGATCTAAGACAGATCACCATATCAAACTCCTGACAAAGAATACGTAAGGTGAGTACCTGAAACCCTAGATTTAAGGATAAGCCACAAATTAAGGATACTCGAGTAGGGTGGTGATTATAGACTGGAAATGTTACTTAAGGGATAATATCAAGTGGCTTTCAAAGATTTGATTCAGATCTAGGATTTAGTGTACCGGTTCAAATGATCAAGCCTGGACCCTAGGGGGATTTAAGCAGGATGATTGAGAAATCCCCAGGACGTAGTTGATTTTGACAATTACGGCTTCCTGCACACTAACTTGGATGAAATATTTGATAGTGGAAAATACCCAAGTGAAACCGGACAGAAAAACAGAGAGAAACTGGCTGACTGCTTAAGGAATGATGCTTTCTCCTAGACTGAAACCAGTGCTTGGAGAGGGGCAGAGGAGTCGAAGCTTGACGTTTTTGAGGGAGAAGGGGTTTTTTGGTATGTTGCACAAAACCTAGATCGCCAAATTTGCCAATTCTCGGTGCAAATTGGTCCAATGGTTTTTCCTACTTCTAAATGAGGGTTTTTTGATGAAAACAGTGATGGGCAATGCATGAGAAAATTAAACTGAGAAGAACCTACGTGGGAAACATACCTGAATCATTGTTGATGGCCTCCTGGATGATGAAGAATGCCTTCTTGAGATCAAATATGAATTCCGAGCAAGCTTTTGATGAGGTGTTGCTTCTGCCAGTGACCCTAGCACCCCTATTGTACCTGTCACACCAAGGAAAATCAATCAGTATGGAAAATAAACAAGAAATGCAAGCTAAATCAAGTACTGGGAAAATAAATCATAAAGAAGTTGCAACTCCCTGATAACCAAAACCAAGTTGCGACCACAGGGTGAGTCTCCCCACCAATGTGCCTCTCTCAGAATCGCCTCCTTCAACCTGCAAGTAAAATGGGAACAAGGAACGATACAAAAACTATGTCGGATTTATCTTAGTGCAAAAGAAAAGCAATGCCAGCCATAAACTCATTCATTCATTAAGCAAGAAACAAGTGTGTAGTCCCAGACAAAATCTTTTTATTCAAAATTCTAGTGCCAAAGCTCATGAATTACAATGGGGGGTGACAGTCATCAACTCATTCATTCATTAAGCAAGAAACAAGTGTGTAGTCCCAGAAAAAATCTTTTTATTCAAAATTCTAGTGCCAAAGCTCATGAATTACAATGGGGGGGGTCACCTCTCTTAAATAGTTTGAGAGAGACACAAACCCTAACTCACGTTTACATTCAACGGTTGAGATTAAAACATCATCAACGGTGGAGATCAACAATACATAGATCACAACATGGATCAAGTGACCAAGTCAAAAGAGGGGGTGCACTTTACTCAAGGACGCCTATCCTAGGTGAAAGTCACAATATAACATAAGATGTGACATGATAATACATAAGAGGGGGTCACTAGGGGCTTAATTCACCCTAGGCCCCTTTACAACTTCATAATACAAGATATAAAAATGAAATACATTAATGGTCAAGTTGAGGGGGTGTGCCTTGGGGGGCTTTCCTCACTGGCTGAGCCAATATAAAATAATTCGGACATCTGCTGACTGAAAACTGCTGGAGGATTGTACGGGATGTTGAAACACATCATTTGTCAAAATTCCATGCCATTTCCGTGATCCAAGAGGCCAAATCGATTTTTTCAGTGATTTCTCTAGTTCATTTTTGTTGGTACAATCTCTGGAAAATAATAAATCCACCAAACTCTATCCAGGGTGCAAACTGGGGCAAACTGACCGCTCTGGATGATTTGGAGACATAGAAGAATGATATAAGTGACTACTCATACCCTCGGGAACACTGCTCTGCTCGAGGAGAACTAATCATACTGCCATCTGGAATAAAATTTGATTATTTGACCAATAATTAAGTGACAATAATCACTTATCAGGAGAATCGGGGCCAAAATCTCAAAATTGAAACCGCAGTATTGGTCCTAGGTATGTCTGGAACAAATATAGATCATGTTGTAGGTAGCAAATTGGAGGAGATTGCTAGGGCAACTTGCATCCTCTTTCAACCAAATCGCCTCATGTCCAGGGAGTGATCAATTGTTACTTCGTGCATTGAATCTTTCTCTGTGGATGTTGTACGTAGCTTATCTTTTTCATCGGTGAACAATTTTGACTTCGATAGATTGATTTTGTAGGTGGAGAAGAGGGGGAGCACTTCCTCTTTTGGGCGTTTTTCCTTCGTTGCATGTCGGGTCTAGCTCGAAATTGTAACTAAGTGGAAGGATCATCGACATATAAGGCGACCGCAAGTATTCTCAGGTACGATCTGCAAGGTATGTATTGTGTTTCATTATTTTCATCCAGTTGTCAAATAAACTCTCTTTCTCAAAACCCTCGTTTTATAGATCTGATAGATTCGATGAGTTTTTGATGACAACCATGGAGATAAATGAATAAACCCTAGATATCAAGTTTCATGTTAATCCGACTCCATTTGCCTTGGGATCTAGCACTAGTCACTCTAGGTGGGGGCACCCTTCTTGGGTGGGTGGCCATTTCTTCAGGTCTATCAGATGGGTATACTTGGACCTGCCTCAAAATCATGGATCCAATCTTCAAGCACCCCGATCTAGTCATCTCATGCCCCGATCTACTCTTTGGGGTCCACTTTGTCCACTGATGCAAAAACCCTAGGTGGGTCCCTTTAGGGTTTTCTTTCATTTGGCTAGATCCCCCGAGATCTACTTCCTCAAACTATTTGTGGTACAATCTCAACCAAGTTGGGCTATTTTCTATCTTTTCTAAGCCTCTCCAACTTGGCCCTAATCTCCATACTACTCTAATGTGATAGGTCTAGTCTTATCCACTCATTATCTCTCCTCTCTTATTCATTGTCAAACCCTAGGAGTGCCTTGAGTAGGTGCGCTAGCCTCTTAGGCTAGTAGGGTCTCCCCCATGGTCATTCTCCTGATTGATCTAAAGTTTCAAGAGCCCTTCCGGTGTGACAACTACCCTTTATCCGTAGTGGAGGAGGCCCTTACGGTGTCACCGGTTGGCTACCTTACCTCTACCGTCCCGGATGGGATACCTCTAGTGGATAGCTACACTTTGTGTGATAACAAGTAGTCCACACATTTTTTAAAATCATCCATTTATGGTGGAGGCAAATGCCAACCTAGGTGGCAAAGTTGTCAAACAAGGCATCAATATGGTTCGATTTTCAAACCATATTCCACCTTTTGAGCAAGGGGTAGATGTCATCACATGGATCACTATGAAGATAATCAATAGGAACAACTATAAGTTTAATCAGACACAAGATAGGGTCAGTGTTTTTGTGAGCATTATAAGTACAAAGGTTCCTTCCAAGGGATTTGGCATAGAATATGTTGGGAATGGCATCATGAAAATAGTTACTTTTGTCAAGTCTATCAAGTTTGCTCAGTTGAGGTAAAAAATGGTTAAAAGCAACACCCATGCAAGCGGCAAGAACGTAAATGAAACTTCATCAAGTACATACTTAATGCGAATTCTAAAACATAAAAGACAAAATGAAGCAATAGTCATGATCAAAATCGAATGTCTCAAGTCATCGGTTCGACACAAATCCCGAATAAAAGATGATATTTGAATTAGCTTTGAGGACAAAGCTTTCCTTGAGGGGAAGGCAATAATAATATTAATAATAATCTATTTTTAAGGTCACCGCTAAGCGAGACACCAAATTGGTGTATGAGACCCCCTTGTTTGTGGGACAAGGGAGCCCCCTTTGCGCAGCGATTTAACTGCTAAAGTCTACAGAGGTTTACATACACTATCCCCCTCTGGATTTGAACTTGTGACCTCCTAAGAGGAAACACATGCTCTTAACCATTAGGCCCACTCATGATTTACATAAAAATAATAAATAATAAGATACACTAATCATAACTAATAATACTTGATATTAATTAACGAATATTAAATATAATTAAAATAACAGGATGCGACTCCTCAATATTGGTGCCCAAGCTATATTTAAGGCAGGACAATCATTCTAATATTCATATCTTCTATTCAATTCAATATCTATTTATATATTTTGCTACAAGAAGATTGATTCTCTTTTATAACACACAGATACAGTGTTGCAATTACTAACTTCATTGTCACTTGTACAAAATTGGTCGGGTTCGTACAAAACTAGTCCCCTCCACGTGTGCACCTCGGTCACTTTCAAGACAACCCGACCGAGTTAAGTTGGACGTGGTTGGTTTGACTAGTTTGGTACCGAACCGACTGAGTCAAGGTCTAACTCGGCCAGATTGTACCAAACCGATTGGTCGAGCCGGTTTGGTGACCTGTTTAGAGCCTCTGCTGGTCTAGTTGGTCAACTTGATCGAGTTTGAGCTCGTGTCACCAGTTTTTAAAACACTTTCCTAAACTCCCCTAGAAAAGCAAGCAAATAATTTTTTGATTTTCTGAAATAAATTCTACCCTATATCTACCCCCCTATTTTAAAAATTAGTTAACTCAGACTCGATCGAGTTGATTGATTTGACCCGGAATTGAGCCGAGTTTACCTGCAAATTAGATCGGGTGACTGGTTCGATACTGAACTGACCGAGTCGATGTCCTACTCAGCAGTTTGGTACCGAATGGGTCAACTCGGCTGAGTCTCGACCTGCACTGACCCTAAACGGTTTTTAAAATATTTCCTAATGTAACCCTAACCCTAAACAGTAATACTAAATGGTAATACTAAATCTAATGTAATATGCTATGTTCAGTAGTATTTGGTAAACATGGTAATGTTAAATTCTTAAAGTAAAATGATAGAAAATGAAAGATAAGGAGAATGTTACTTTAACTTAAATTTTTATTTTTGAAAAATACTTATTATATTCACATAAATTTGTTTACATTCAAAAAGGAAAACTAGCAGTGTAAGGGTATATACAATGCGTACCCTAATTGTTTCCCGAAGCTTATCAGAGCAGAAATAAAATCTCAGAAAATACAATAGGATTCAACTTTTTGGCATCCTTGATTAACCAGGGCTCCTTTGGCTAGTAACTGACACACCTCATCGTTCCAAAGCACAATAAAAGCTGAAACAAAACTACGTTCTTGATAAAAAACAACAAAGCAATGCCACAAACCAAAGAGTAAATCCTGTACTAGGGAATAGCCATCTCCAAGAGTCGTTCTCCTCCACAGATCTCTTATAGTCTCTGACAAATCTACAGTCCCAAAAGTCTCTGGCATGTATGGCATAGACCATCCGAGAGGCTAGAATTAGCCAACCGGGCCTTGGGCAGAAGCCCATGACAAATAGGAAAGCCGCACCGACTAAACACTGTGACACCGACGAATCCACCTTACATTTGGATCTAACAAAACCATCTCGCATTGGATGTCTGCATTATACCCAAGGAGGAGGGGGGGTTAGGATTGATTGCTGTGGCCACTCAGGGCAGTATTTTGGCCGCCAAGTGGGTGGTTCGATGTCTTGAGGGTGCAACACCATGGCAGGTTCTATTTCGACACTGGATTCTGACAGCTCAACACTTGACTTATGTGGCATCATCTCCTCGCTCTCTCTGTTTCAGGTTTGGGGTTCTATTATTTTCAGGACTATTTGGACAGCATGGAGGTTGGTGGCTAGGTTGGTTTGATGGCAGTGGGAGGGTAGCAGAGTTGGGTGGCACATTGCCTCTCGACCGATTTGGAGTTGGCAGAACCAGGGGGTCTGCATTGCAAAGTTGTCGCGGTTCCAGGCGAGACGATTGACTCGGAAGGGTATCTTTCATTGGCAAAATCTTTTGGATTATGAGGCTTGCTCATAGAGCCGTGGAGGTGGCTAGCTCATGAGTTTGGGCCTGCTAGCCTTGGATCGCGCTGCGATCATGTAGCTTGTTCAAAATGAACATTGGTATGCCAAGGCCTTGTTGCCGCCTAATTCACACTTTAAGACGCAGGAAAGTCACAACCTGCTATGTGTGTCCTTGGGGGCAAGCGAGAGCTGGGGACCACTGTCACCACAGTCTACAGCTCCTCCGTTTAGGCAAGATCCCAACAGAGCCAAGGGGGGTAGTCCCTACGGAAAGACTATGTTCCAGGTTTATTAATTAATTGAAGATTAATTAAAGGGATCTTTTATTATGAATTAAGGCTAGGACTTTAGAATATCTAAGGAATGACAAGCAGCATGCAAGTGCACATAATTCCTTTGATGACAAGCAGACCTTGAGATAAATAAAGACCAGTGCCTATTACAAATGGAGTCTAAAGGTGGATTACAACTTTACAAACTTATAAATGAATCTGAGATCTAAGTTAAAATTAAATTACAGCTTAAGTGTTGTACAACAAAATGATTGAGCAGATAAATAATGAATCAAGATATTAAACAATGTACAATTGATCTAAATTCACCAACATCAACCAATATACAAGATTTACAAGTTATGAACCAAAGGAAGCAGGAGAAAACTCTAAATGGAAATTATTAACCCACAGTAAATAAAGGAAAGAAAAACTTTTAAGCTTGATTTACTTGAAGCACTTTAAACAGATATTGAACCTTCACTGCATGAACAAATATAGAGCTGAAAGTAAATGAGACTGAAAGTAAATTTGTTGGAGTGCTTGCAGTAAAATGAAATGAAAGTGCTTGTAGTGAAAC
Organism: Pseudotsuga menziesii; assembly: GCA_001517045.1. NCBI lineage: Eukaryota > Viridiplantae > Streptophyta > Pinopsida > Pinales > Pinaceae > Pseudotsuga > Pseudotsuga menziesii. The sequence goes on from LPNX010933082.1 coordinate 439,749, forward strand.
CTTGAACAGCAAGGCAAAACAGTAGTGACCAATGTTTGTAGGACGTTTTGCAGCGTCTCTTGGTAAATTTTAGTAAATTTTATTAGAGTTGGAATCTTTGGTTATGTTTTATAACCGGTGGTGTGACTACCCCGATCTAGTTCTTCTCAAACCGTAGAAAGATTGCTGTTGCGCTCAACAGGTGGGAGCAAAGCCCACCCCTAGCTCACAGGTCAATCCCCAATGGCTCGGTGCTCACAAGGAGGACGTCGATGCGCCTAGAGACTGTCCCCAGCCTGCTACCCCTTGCAGCTTTCGAGTCACTGTTTTTAATCGATTCAAAAGTCTCTAGATGGATGCCTATTAGACTACGACTTCCTTTTCCCCTGGTCGTATCTCGGAGTACCCCGGAGGGTGATAACCGAGTAGAGGAGCAGGAGATAGAGAAGCTTGGTTGGTTAATTTTATGGGTTTATTTTAAATCTTGGGTGATTAAGATGCAAATGTAAATTTTAAAGATGTCAACAAGATCACCAAGCGATGTCCCTTATGGGAGGTGCTGGTATTCGATCTTGGACTGAAAGTAATGTGTTTGAAATTGTAGCAGAAAAAATAAAGTGCTTCTTTAATTACCTAAGCCCTCACTTCTCCTGCTTTTCATATCCAACTTGAATTCCCTAAAGGGAGATGACAAGTGGATAGAGGATACACAGGATGGGTGAGTTGTATGATTACTTCCCTTTTTTAAACAGTAAATGAAAGAGCTGAACTTGAAAAGAAATTGTAACTTAAATAGAACAATGCTTAACCTCACAGCAATCTCTGTGACAGAGATGGTGGTCTGTCACAGAGATAGGTAGGTGGAAAAAGAAACTAATTAAGCTAACCTCACAACGATCTCTGTTACAGAGATGATGGTCTGTAACAGAGATAGGTGGGTGAACAAATAAAACAGTAAACAGAAATAAATAGTACACTAACCTCACTTCAATCTTTGTGACAGAGATGGTGGTCTGTCACAAAGATAGGTGGGTAAAAGAAATAGAACTATTACAGGATACAAATGCTTTACAAAGCTTCAGAAAATACCCCAAGAGACTCTCTTTGGGGTTTACAATAACAGAAAAGTTGAGAGAAAGAGTTGAGGGTTTGAAACCTCTTTGAACTGGTTGAGGGTTGAGATATTTCTATGCCCTTTTGGACAGCGAATCTCCTTTAAACCTGCACTACCTGTCAAAAACCAGCGAACTATTTTCGCTGCAAATCACATAAAACACTAAAAAATTTACTGTTACAATGTTAGTACAAAATTTACAATTTTTGCATAAAAATTTCTGAGCGAAAATATGACAGAAATATGAAGTTTAGGGGGCTGAAAACTGAGTTTTCAGCTACCTAAATGATACTAAAACAGTAAATTTAAAGCCTCTAACTAATATATAACATATGGGGGCCCTAAAACAAGGGTTATATTCACTATACAGTGAATAAAACCCAGTTTCAGAACACAAAAACAGATATGGCCGAATTGAAATTTAAAAAAAGAAAAACACTATACTGTTATGCAAACTGAATAATATTAGTCAAAGAGGTATGCAATAAGTTAATCCCAAAGGAACTTGCGTTCGGCTCGAGAGATTGGGTAAACCAATTC